>JAANYP010003924.1:94973-185921 GCA_020465985.1 Centrapalus pauciflorus | reverse complement strand
AAAGCTTTCCACGTGAAACACCGAGTGTTATTTCGATATTTCCTTAGATAATTCCAAATGAGATAACAGATTCCTAACTTTTCTGTTATTCTAAATGAACCAACTCACCTCAGTGCTAAGTTTATCCCTTTTTTTCAAAACAAGTAGTACACCTCATCGGTGATACTAACAAATATACTACATTGTTTCCCTCAAAACTGATTGGTTTAGGTGTTTCATCATTATAATTCTTCTTTCATATCACAGACTCAGCAATCAGAGTCCTTTCAATTTCATTCCAACACGTAGGCATTCTACATTTCCTCACGTACAAAACTGTAAACAGTGTTTTCTTGATTTTTAACATGATAACTAGTGTTATATGAAAATTCTATCAAAACAATTGATCTTTATAGTTGGTACTTAAATCCAGAATGTATGATCTCATTATATATTCCAATGTGAAAATAGTCCATTCATTTTGACCATCTGTCGGGGTTAGTAAGCTATACTCATAGCTATATGTGTTCCTAATCCCACTTGTAAAGCAAACCAATAGTTGAAAATGAAACGACTCTTCTAATCAAACATAATCGATTCTAGTGTACCATAAAAATAATAACCTTACTCACGCATATCTGTGCAAGTTTTTTTTTTTTTCCGATCATAACTTTCTCAAGTTGGTATATACATACCAATTTAAATCAGCATGTCTACAATTTATTAATCGTAGAAAATTTCTTAAATTTGTAATACCGCGAAGTAGCTTCCAAATTCTCAATCCCTCTACTTTTAGCGGAATCCTCCGAGATCTCAACTCCAGAAATCACATACTACAAAATATAACCTATTGTAATCAAAATTCACGATTTGACATATTCAGCTTTAGACTTACAGCAAAATATCATCGATAATTACAATTACCGATTCCTCCAACATTGATATACAAATCCATATTCATAATGTCCATAACTAATTACTCGTAGTGCTCATAATTATCCCTGAAAGCCATTTTCAGTACATTCCTTCTTCGGACCTCAATTAATCATATCCCATTCGTAGATCAATCTTGGAAAAATAATTAGCTCTCATGCAGCTAATCGAAATAATCATCAATTCCCGGCAGCGGATACTTATAGTCAATTTGTTCAAATCATGTGAATCTATGCACATTCTCATTGTGACATCTTTTGTTTCATAAACACTATCGGGCTCCACACGGCTGAGAACTCAATCTACAAAGCCCCTATCTGACAACTTCTGAAGTTGCTTCATCATATCTTACCTTTCAGTAGATGCATACCGATACGAACAACAAGCTATTGGAGAAACTCCAGGGATCAAGTCAACACAAAATTTCACTTGTCTTTCAAGTGACACATCAGACAAGTCTTCCAGAAACACATATGGAAACATTTGGGACAACAGGCGCATCGGCCACAGTTTTCTTTTCAGTCTTGGTATCAATAACCTATACCAAACAAAACTCACAACCCTAAGCAATCAGCTTTCGGGACCTAACAATCATCATTAGACATTGATCCCCACTTCTCCAATACTCATATATACAATTCTCTCGCCCCTCCGGCGTAATTATCTTTATTATTCCTTTATTGCAAACTACATGCGTCTCATTACATATACACAACCAATTCATTCCAATTTTCATATCAAATCACCGATCTCTACTGGAATCAAGTCAGGATTGAAGACTACCTCTTCAATCACTAGAGTACAATCATGATACACGTGATCTACGTTAACTAATGTGTTACTTAACAATTTCAACATCAATCACAACAGACAACTTAGACCAAGGCATCAACACTTGTTGAGCAAAAGCAGTAGATACAAATAATTGGTCGGCACCAGAATCAAACAGAACTCATGTCTACCTCCGAATCTTTCTTAGATTCTGAATCGTAGTACTAGACTTTTCTTTGCTTTACAAGCATAAGTCGTTAGTATCCAAAGTCTCTTTAAACTTTTTTTGTTTGATCAAATCTTCATTTCATTAAGTATTATATCCACCCTTCCAATCGATTATACTTCACATTCATTTCTTACTTTACACTTTGCATTACATATTTCAATTTCTCTTTTAAAATTATCATGTATTTTCCATGTATTATCATACCCTCGTATGCTTTTCTCTTATAATTTCTAGATTTGTTTTCCTCATATAATATTCATATATATACCAACATTGAATCAGTCTCTTTGATTTCAACTACATCAAATTCTCATGAACAGTTCGTGTCATACGTTCTCAACCACAACCTTTGTAAGCTTACAATATTCAATACAATGTACCTTACTGTTTCCTTTTAATACAAGTTGATGTTATTTGTTTTATGATAAACACTACAAGTTGTTATCATTCCCTCAAACATATTACATATGATACTAATACTATTAGTTCCAATTCTTTTAACCCATCATGGTCAAACTTAAACTTCATTACAACTTCTAAACTCATTCATAAATTTCCAAGAAGTCTATGACATCTTTTCCAATTCAAAGCTTCCAAGTCCATCTTGGCTATTCATCTACTGCCTATTTATATACTCGAATATTCTCATTCACAAACAGGATTATACTTATATTAGTAATAAAACTTATATAACTCGATTTCATGTTAACTTCAGCATCATAGAACTTCGATAAAATATTGCATATGGAGTCTTTAAGGTACACCTCTAACTCTATGGATTAACGTCCAAAAATTATAACCACGATCTCATCCCTTTGTCAAACCTTTCATTCATAGTTTCATCATGTATTACATGCTAATTCTTTGGTCGAAATTTGCAATTTCTGCTAAAATGGCCCACTTTTCCACAATTATAACAAGCATCGACCTTCATTGGACATTTGTTAGCCTTATGTCCAAATTGATTACAATGGCAACATCTCTTACTTCTATCACGTTTATTTGTTCTTGACCTCAAGTATAGTCCATTTAGTTCATCTTCTCCAGACTTTACAATCTTTCCAATAGCTCTTTCTTCATGATTAACATGTGGTACGATATCAGGCTCACCATATTGCCTACTAAACAACAACTTGAATTGTTCCCAACTAAAGGAAGCAATCAACTTGGATCCCAATTCTTTTTCCCAACGGTCCCACCATTCCTTAGCTTGTCCAATCAATTGATCCTTAGCTAAAAATACCTTATACTCATCCTTACAATTCATCTCTCTAAAGATTTGTTCCATAATTGTAATCCACATTTTTGCTTCCTCAATTCTCAGAGATCCAGAGAATGTGGGAGGTTGCCAGTCCTTGAGTGATCTAACTACATACTTCATGTAATTCTCATCAATTCCGGTTTCATAATCAATCTTTTCCTTGCCCTTGTCTTTTCGTTTCGCTTTATTTCTAAGGTTTATGTTATCCACAACATAATTCCTTTCATATTCCCTCTTTTCTTTTCTCTTGTCTTCTTTTCTTTTGGCTTTGGCCTCATCTCGCACCCGAAACTGATCCTGAATCATTTTGTTCTGTTCAGCCATCAAGGCTAACATCATTTCTCTTGCTTCTTCAGGTGTCATTCCTCCAGACATGTTCTGAAAATATAAACATATAACTTGTTTAGTAACATGTCATCAGTTTAAAGACACCACTCATTTGTCCCGTATGATAGTCAATCTCTTATAATTACTATATCATAACCTATCTTAGTTCAGATCATTACTTAAACCACTACATATCATTACCTAATGTTTGAGATCAAGACCTCACGGACACTTGAATCTCAAACTACTGCTCTGATACCATCTCGTGTGACACCCTTGCCACAACAACCACCAATTACAATACACCCAGGATTAATCACCAACATACAATAACATAATGATCTGATAACCTAAATTAAGTGCGGAAGCATTAAAAACATAAATAAAGTAGTGCAAAAAGTGTTAAACACCCTACGGTGCTATAAGGTACCAAGTCTAAGTCTACACACCCATACATTTATTACAATCATCCAGAATATATTACAACATTGTCCAAATCACAATTACCGATCAAATAGTGCCGAGTCTCCCAAATCTTCCAAACGACCTAACTAGAAGGTCCAGCAGTAGACTTCCCTTTTCCTGTAAAATAAAAATCAACAACTGGGGAATAAGCGGATGCTTAGTGAATACAGAGATTATGCATTTTATAAATTTTTATGAAGCCCAAGGATAACACAGATGACCAACATCGGATATCCTCTTCGTACACAAAGTACGGACCAGAGCCGCAGCCCCTTTGAGCTCAAAGCTCGGCATTTAAACATACCATCTGAGACAAACGTACGATCGGGGATGACATACTGCCTACCGGGCCTAGGAGGGATCAGCTCCAGGTCATATAGCACAGTAACATCAGAGTAATCGATGCGACCCACCGGTCCATCACTAGATGCACAACAACCGAAAGGACATGCAACAAGTAAGAATGTGCATCTAAATCTACGCAAGTTAGTAGAATTTCAAACAATCAATGAAACAACAAGTCTCAGCAGGCAAAGCTTCCATAAAACAAATATAAACATGCGAAATCTACTATACTCACAGTGGGTGCGTAATTTATCTTTTAACCGATATTATTTCTCTTCGGGCTTTCAACCGGATCCGCCAAGTACCCCACTGTGGGTTGAACAACACCACAAGGGACCTGTTAAATTAGTTACAACAATATTTCAAGTCAAAAACCGTTTAAATCCATAAAACCAAGTTTCGTAAATTTTGCAATATTTTTCCCCATTTCGGATCCATATCCAAATTCGAACCTCAACTAAATTTGAACCCATTTCAAGTTCACACCTTGTCCTTTGAATAACTCTTGGTATTTTAGGTGTTGTTTATGAGTTTCATTCAAAATACTTGAGTTTAGAGAGTAGATTTCTCATTTTTAGGCATTAAACTCGAATTTCGGGGGTTAAATTCGAATTTCCTTCGAATTTAATGACTAAATTCGAATTCCTAAGGGTAGATTCGAACCATATTCGAATCTATGGCATTAGATTCGAATCTATGGTTGTAAACTCGAATTCCTGCTCGAATTTAGTACAAAAATCGAGTTTGTTCTTGCATTTCGACTCTGTTCTTGGCATTTTCGAGTCTGTTCATCCTTATAACTTAAATCCTTCATTCTAAGGCCTAAAATCATGAGAATATCAAGTATTATACCTAGGTTTGATTCTATTACACATATACTATCTCATTCTTGCAAGATTTCAAGCAAAATCGGCTTTAAATCGCATAAAAATGACAGATTCGAACTTATGTTTTTCAAAACCGAAACACAAAATCTTAAAAGAGTCGATTCTTACTTTAATCCGTATGAAATCAAAAATCCAACCGTAGATTGTTGTTGTACTCCTCGAGATCTTTCCGATGACGTATAAATCTCGATAATCGGCCGGTCGGTTTGCGAGATATCTTAAAGAGAAGTAGAGAGTGTTTTTCTAGAGAGAGAGTGTAGAGAGAGAGAGCATTTGGAGAATGAAAATGTATTTGGCCTTTTTATTCCCATCTTTCCCATTTTGGACATTTCACCCCTCAACTTAACCGGTTCCATAAAATACTGATTTATTCTTAAATTTATCATTACTAACTTTTATAATTCATAATAATCATTTCAAAGTTCTTAAACTTTTTAATTTTCTTAAAACAACAACTAAGTTTTTAAATATCCCCAAATACATAATCTTTGCTCATAATTCAACTTATTTATAAATTACCTGTCTAAATATTTCTTAAATCACCGTAATTGAATTCGAGGATGTTACAAAATACACTTATGTGATTATCTCAATTTAGTTATTTAATTATTTGATGATTTAATACGCGCCTGATGTATCCACAACAAGCCGCGCAACATACTCCACCATACCACTCTCTAAATAGTGGCTCAGGCGAAATGCCTTCTCTGAACACTCTAGCCAAGCCAGAGCCTTCACATGCTCCATAGTGTGGAATAATGTGGCTCCCGTCGTCATCCATTGTGCTGAATTTAAATTTATGAATTGAATTAAAATTTTCGTTATATTTTTTTCAACGTTGATTAGTTTCTAGTTTGCTGATAAGAGTATGTGTCTATATATACTTATGAAGGTTACAATTAAGTCCTATCTTAATCGTACCCAATTTCCTAAAGCCATCAGGATAGAGTTTACCTCATACAATCATAACTTACACTATTAATGATCTTACGGTTTAAGACTAAGCACCAATCAAGTACTTAATTCTTTTAAACCAAACCTGGCTCTGATCTTGAAACGCCCCGTTCTAATAACGCGGCGCTTTAACCAAAAATCTGCAACATAATCCTCGAAGTAATAAAATAAAGATTTCTAAGTTCAAACCATAACCATCAGAGTACGCTAAAATTTAGATGTAGTTATTGTATATAAATCGAAAGTCTAGGGATCTACTCATCCCAAGTACAGAATATAAATCGTAGAAAAATGCGGAAGTCTTTTCTGATACCACAAGCAATCAAACTCTAGATCCTAGAGCTGATGCCTTTCCCTTATTAGCTAAACCTGAAAAGTTATCCCCACACCCGGGGTAAGCCGTCGCCTAGCGAGTAATAGATTTAAAAACACAAACAAGCATATATAACACGATTAACACAAAAATCGGCTCAAATTCAACATGTGTAGCATTACGACTCGCTCGATTTAGCATACACGAATAGGGTATTGTTACCGGCTCGCCCGATAACAAGTACACAGCGTACGACTCGCTCGGTTAGCACGTGTACAAAACATGCGGCTCGCCCGACATGCAACTCGGAAGCACACAGCAACCTCACTCAATCCACATAATACCCAGTATGCATACTGGGGAAAGGGTTCTCAAATATCGTGTCACACCCTGCTACCCCGGTTGGCAGCGAGGCGTGACGAGTGCGGAAGCGTGACCATAATCATAGCGAACGACCACTATATGGACGTTTTCGAAATATTACGACATTAAAATTTAAAAATGTATTAATGTTTTACAAAATGAAAGGAATGAAGTTCGCGTAATACAGAGATTCTGAAACATAATTAATGCGTCCAAAAATAATGCAGTCAAATCTCCGTTAGTTTTCGAAATATGCATGCGACTCCATGAAATGCGGAAGCTTGAAAGTTGGTGTATCCGAAGGCACACTTGCCTTAATTACCTGAAAATACATACTAAAATACGTCAACAAAAATTGTTGGTGAGCTCATAGGTTTACGCGAAAAGACCAGTTGTATGGACATTATCAGATGAGTTGAATTTATAAAATCATAAATTCCGTGTATGTATTACATAAACCATCATGCAACCGAAGCTTAATTAGAATGAGTTTGCCCTGTGCAGTATTCCCATACGTAATACCGTGTGTTGAATATATATGCACTCGCTGTTAGCCGAACCGAGCTAACACGAATGGGGGACATGACTCCCAATAGATCTATCCACAATATATTCGCGCTTACAAATAAATGCAATTAACGGTTCATGATATAAGGGCTGATGGAACCACATGTGTAATACATAATAGAAATGAAGACATTTTCGTGTCCATATAAAAACGAAGCATGTATTTCATCCCCAAAACATAACAGTGTGAAAATATGGGCTATGAGAACTCACCGAACTTGTGATGGCAAAACGACGCGCAAAAATGCAAAAGTGCGTTGTTTGATGGGTGATGAAACCGGAGGTGTTTAACCGAGTCCTAAATGATGATAAGGACTTAATATCACTAATATATGATAATATGTATATTTATAGATTTTTATGTCTTAAATCACCCAACATTACAAGTTTATAAATAAGATTTGCTTAAAACGTCAAGTTTATATATATATAATTTTCCAGCTTTTTCGGAGGTTTTTCGGCCTACTTTGAGGCTGTTTTTGACCAAGCTCCAAAATGTTTTAGACTTTGGTTTTCTAGGACATTAAACTACTATATACAAAGGATTTTTAGAATCAAGAACGGCCATTTTTCGAGTTGTTTAGGTTGGTGAAAAATCTCGTTAAAAACGCTATGTTGGCCATTTTTGAGCTGTCAAACTTTCGGTTTCTCAAATAATTTCTGGAGGTCTTAAACTTCAAAATAAATTATGAAAAATTGCAGATCTATAGTTAAGACATAGATCTAACTTTTGAGACAAGAATCAACTCATTTCGTTGAGTTATGAATTAGTTATGATTTTTCAAAGTCGATACAAATATTCTGCCGAAATTCCGTAGTTTATAAACTTGAAACAACTTATGATTCTTGTTGTTTATTCAAAGACTACTTGTATAAAAGTCATAATAGTTATAAAAACACATATATATCACATGTTTTCATAATATTAACACTTTTATAATGTGTTCATATATTCATAAACACATTTAAAGAAACAACTTAAAAATAAAACTAGAAACTTATAAACTTGAGTTTTTATGAAACTTGTTGTTGTTGGTGATTATATATATTATGCAAGACTTATATAAACATAAATATATGATGAAATAAGTTAGTATTTACTTACTTTGATGTATTTGGAGTATGAAATTGAGAAGAAGTTGGAACTCTTGCAAGATTTGAACCAAGAACACTTGAAGTTCACCAAGAACACTTGAATTTCACCAAGAACACTTGAATGAAAATGTTTGTAGTGTGTGTGTGTGTGGGATCCGGTTTTGAGAGGAGAGAAAGAGATATTTTGGTGTGAAAATAATGAAAAGGAAGCCCTCTATTTATAGGCAAAGTCTTGGTCTTTCAAATGGAGGTGGAGTGTAAGATCATGTTGAAATGAAAGGAGAATGGGGTGTGAAAGATTTGATTATGAAAGGTTATGGAGTTGGGAAATAAAAAATTGAAATCAAATCTTGGGTAGTACTACCCTATGACCAGATTTTTATGGATTATTTTCATGTATTTATATATATTTTTTTTGTATAAAAGTATTTAGAATGTATTCTTGTATTTCCCTTTTCTTGTAAATTCAAAAATACTTTTGAATGCATTGTTTTAATGAATTGTTTTAGTCTTGCATAATTAATGTTAAGTAATTGTATTAGTGTATGATTAGTGTCACTAATCATAATTTAATTATGTACTTAGTTGAATTAATCCCTCATATCGTAAATCGATCGGATTAATTGATTTTCCGATTCATCGCACTGATGAATTTGATTCTAATTGAGTTGAATTTTCTAATAAACCTTGTTAATCACTTGATTAATTTCTAATGACCACTGATTAGACTATAATTGACTATTAAATGTGGATTAGGGTTTTGTTGCTAACCTGGTTCAGTGCCGGATGTTACAGTCTCCCCCTGTTAAGGGAATTTCGTCCCGAAATTAGCTCGTGTTCTCCACTGCTTGAATATCTGAGAACAGGTGAGGGTATTTTTCCCGGAACTGATCCTCGCGTTCCCACGTAAACTCAGGACCTCGCTTAGAGTTCCATCTGACTTTTATTATCGGGATCCGGCTGTGCTTTAGTTTCTTGACTTCGCGGTCCATTATTTCTACAGGTTGCTCAATGAAGTTCAACTTATCGTCTAACTCCAGCTCGTCCATGGGTATAACGAGTGATTCATCAGCCAGACACTTCTTAAGATTGGACACGTGGAAGGTATTATGAACGTTATTAAGCTCTGGGGGCAGGTCGAGTCGGTAAGCTACCGGGCCAATTCTTTTGGTGATCTTGAATGGTCCGATATAACGAGGATTGAGTTTTCCTCGTTTCCCAAAACGGATTACGCCTTTCCAAGGCGAGACTTTCAACATTACTTGATCTCCCTCTTGGAATTCCAAATCCTTCCGTCGAATGTCTGCATAACTCTTCTGTCGATCCCGCGCGATCTTTAATCGGTTACGAATCTGGGCTATCTTTTCTGTAGTCTCTTGGATGATCTCAGGTCCAGTGATCTGACTATCTCCTACTTCAGCCCAACAAAGAGGTGATCGACACTTTCGCCCGTAGAGGGCTTCAAACGGAGCAGCTTTAATACTTGAGTGATAGCTATTGTAGTACGATAATTCCACTAAGGCAAATAAGTATCCATTACACAGGCTCTTAATGTACGTTCTAGGGTTTGGATCGTTCTATTATTCTGACCATTGGTCTGAGAGTGATATGTGGTACTCAAGTCCAGGTTTGTATCCACAGTTTGCTATAATAATTGCCAAAAGCTTAGCTGTAGATCTGCTATCCATATCAAAATGATTATAATAGGCACTCCGTGTCCGGAGACGACTTCCTTGAGGTACGTTTGGACTAGCTTATTCATCCTGATGTTCTTCTTGATTGGTAGGAACGCGTGGATTTTGTTAGGTTGTCGACTATTACCCAAATGGTTTCTGATGGTTTATCTTAACTTTGGAGCGTGTTAGGAATTTTCTGACCGATTTGGCAATGTCATTCTTCATGATAGGCCACCCGTATAGTTTCTTAAGGTCATGATACATTTTATTGGATCCGGGGTGAACGACATATCTTAATTTGTGTCCTTCATCCATAGCCAGCTTTCTTATTCCACCAAACAGAGTAATCAGATTCTTTTCATGAAATATCGATTTTTATTAGCCCTTATTCTAAACTATTTATCCACTTGTACTCTTAACGGCTTAGCTCCTTAGTTTTCCTCAGGTGATAATGAATTTTCACGGTTGCCATTACTTATTAGTTCCATCCAACGGTACTACTTCGTATTCGACTCTTTCTGGTTCAAGATGTGTTGGAGGCTCTTATGGTCTGTGAATACAATATACTTCATACCGTACAACTAATGTCTCCAAGGATAAAGACTACTGCTTCAAGATCCAGATCTTGCGTTAGTGTAAATCACCTAGTGAACCTTAAGTTTTCATAAAGTATAAGCTATGTCCCTATTTTTCTATATAAGCCCATTGTGTGAAGCGTCACAGTAATCTATAAATTTCTCGTTCCTCTTAGGTATGGACAAAATAGGCGCGCTGCACAGTTTGTGCTTTAATAACTGAAATGATATCTCCTGATCCTTGCTCCAATCATACTTAATGTCTTTTCGGGTCAGTTTTGTTAGAGTTCTGGTGGTCTTTGAGAAAATTGCTTATAATAAGTGGCAAGTCTTAAGGACTGTCGTATCTCTATGGGGGTTCTAAGAGTTGACCAATTCCTGATAGCCTTGATCTTTGCGGGGTCGACTTGGATTCCTTTACTATTGTTCACGTGACCGAGGGATTTCACCTCTCCTAACCAAAAGTCAAATTTAGAAAGCTTAGCATATAGTTGTTCTTTCTCCGATAATTCCAGAATCAGTCTTAAATGTTGCTCATGCTCCTTCTCGTTTCGTGAGTAGATTAAAAGTCATTCATGAATACAATCACGAATTTGTCTAAATAAGGTTTGCACACCCGATGAGGTCCATGAGTACCGTTGGGGACACTGGTTAATCCAAACGGCATTAATAGGAATTTATGATGACCGAAACGGAATCTGAAAGCTGTCTTTGGAATATCTTTCTTGTGAACTCTAACCTGATGATAACTAGACTTTAGGTCGATCTTCGAATAGAAGCTTAATTCTTGGAGTTTTGTCAAACAAGTCATTGATCCTTGGAAGTGGGTATTGGTTCTTTTAGCTTATTTAATTTCTCGGTAATTGATGCACATCCCGAAAGTTCCATCCTTCTCCTTTATGAACAAAACTGGAGCTCCTCCAAAGCGAGGAACTCGGTTTGATAGGCCCTTTATCTAAGAGCTCCTACAGTTGGTTGGACGATTCTTACACTATTGATGGGGCTAATCGGCATGGTGCTCGAGCCACTGGTACCGCACCTGATACTAGGCCTATTTTTGAATTTGACTTGCCTCGATGTTGGGAGTTCAGGTAAGTGTTCTGGAAAAACTTTAGCGTAACCATAAATAATAAGAATATTTTCGAGCCGCTTTCCCTTTGGCTCCCTCTCTATTAACACTTCAGGGTCCTAATGCTAGAGATGATGCTTAATTTGGTATTTCTTGCTTTGCATTGGACAGTAAGGAACTTCTTATTGGCTAAAGGTATATGAACGGTGTTCTTGTTGCATACTATTTCCACACGATTTTCGGTAGCCAGTCTATGCCTATGACCACGTAAACACTTCCCAGTTTGATGGGTATCAAGTCTATTTCAAAGAGTCGTCCTACTAATTCTAAGGAGCATCCTCGACTTATATTATTTGTCTTAAGCGTCACACTGTCATCAACCTCAATAGCATAAGTAGCACTTAATGGAATTTATCTGCTTAGTGAACTTAGTGGATATAAAGCTCCTATCAGCACGAGTATCAAATAGTAGAAATGCATAAGTGGTATCTAATGGGGTAAGAGGATAAGTCTACGGGTTTGAAATTTCTTAGGCAGATAGTCACAGCTTTATCTTCTCCTACGCAGAGTTGTAGTTAAAACTTAATTATTCATAAAAGTTCTTGATACTTAATCTTTGTATATGATATGGTCAGAATTTTCTGATAAATTCTTAAGCCTTATATACCCTAAGATATATCAGATAGTATAGCCTAGATAAATACTATAAAATGGTAGAATGGTACTAAGTATGAGATGCTTCTGGGGTTTCCTCGTACTCCAAGTGTTAAGTTGTTGGGTTAGTTCTACATTACGGGCTTTGCGCTCTGCTAGGCGCTGTCACAATTTGTTTATTCCGTCTTGTTGAATCGCTTGGGTGTTCTGGTTGTCCCAAGGTATATTGAGGGTTTCTATTGTCTCCTACTTAATCCTTGTAAAGATCTCACCGACCTCTTGATGGATTTTGTCGAAATTGGAGAACGTGTCTGGCGGCCCTTGCCACCAACAGAGGCATCGTTTGTTACGTAGGTTTCTGGGTAAGTGTCGGCACTTGAGAGGAAGATGGTGTTCCGACTTCAAACTGGTTTTGGATCACTTCCTCGTTTATCCACTCTTGGAGAGTGTGAGGCATCCATCCCCACTGTCTTACGTTCGCCTATCGTTATAGTTGCGGGCTTGGCTGATGAGTAGGTACCGGGATAGACTCCCGTTGTGCTAGTCACACCTTTTTCCTAGGGGTGAACTTCCTTAATGGTCCATTGGGATGGCTTCTAAATAGGGTGTAGGATGGCATATGTGGTGGTGATGGTGGAGCAATTTGTGTTGCAGGGCCACAATTGCCCTCCTTGTGCTTTGACGAGTCCATTACATCGTCATTGATTTAGTCTGGGTGGTTTCCCGATCCAAAGTATACCCAGTGTCACCTTGGCTTCTATGTTCCATGGGTGAGAATTCATCCTCTGAGTCAAAGAGGATAATAACCGTATTGTTCGCATGTTATTGTCATCAGGGTCCATATATGTGTTCACAGTTCTTGAAAAACTTTAGTTTTTGTAGCAGTTATAGTCTAGGTACTAATGCAACCTAGTTCACTATAACTATGGCTCTGATACCAATCTGTCACACCCTGCTACCCCGGTTGGCAGCGAGGCGTGACGAGTGCGGAAGCGTAACCATAATCATAACGAACGACCACTATATGGACGTTTTCGAAATATTACATCATTATAAATTTAAAAATGTATTAATGTTTTACAAAATGAAAGGAATGAAGTTCGCGTAATACAGAGATTCTGAAACATAATTAATGCGTCCAAAAATAATGCAGTCAAATCTCCGTTAGTTTTCGAAATATGCATGCGACTCCATGAAATGCGGAAGCTTGAAAGTTGGTGTATCCGAAGGCACACTTGCCTTAATTACCTGAAAATACATACTAAAATACGTCAACAAAAATTGTTGGTGAGCTCATAGGTTTACGCGAAAAGACCAGTTGTATGGACATTATCAGATGAGTTGAATTTATAAAATCATAAATTCCGTGTATGTATTACATAAACCATCATGCAACCGAAGCTTAATTAGAATGAGTTTGCCCTGTGCAGTATTCCCATACGTAATACCGTGTGTTGAATATATATGCACTCGCTGTTAGCCGAACCGAGCTAACACGAATGGGGGACATGACTCCCAATAGATCTATCCACAATATATTCGCGCTTACAAATAAATGCAATTAACGGTTCATGATATAAGGGCTGATGGAACCACATGTGTAATACATAATAGAAATGAAGAATTTTCGTGTCCATATAAAAACGAAGCATGTATTTCATCCCCAAAACATAACAGTGTGAAAATATGGGCTATGAGAACTCACCGAACTTGTGATGGCAAAACGACGCGCAAAAATGCAAAAGTGCGTTGTTTGATGGGTGATGAAACCGGAGGTGTTTAACCGAGTCCTAAATGATGATAAGGACTTAATATCACTAATATATGATAATATGTATATTTATAGATTTTTATGTCTTAAATCACCCAACATTACAAGTTTATAAATAAGATTTGCTTAAAACGTCAAGTTTATATATATAAAATTTTCCAGCTTTTTCGGAGGTTTTTCGGCCTACTTTGAGGCTGTTTTTGACCAAGCTCCAAAACGTTTTAGACTTTGGTTTTCTAGGACATTAAACTACTATATACAAAGGATTTTTAGAATCAAGAACGGCCATTTTTCGAGTTGTTTAGGTTGGTGAAAAATCTCGTTAAAAACGCTATGTTGGCCATTTTTGAGCTGTCAAACTTTCGGTTTCTCAAATAGTTTCTGGAGGTCTTAAACTTCAAAATAAATTATGAAAAATTTCAGATCTATAGTTAAGACATAGATCTAACTTTTGAGACAAGAATCAACTCATTTCGTTGGGTTATGAATTAGTTATGATTTTTCAAAGTCGATACAAATATTCTGCCGAAATTCCGTAGTTTATAAATTTAAAACAACTTATGATTCTTGTTGTTTATTTAAAGACAACTTGTTTAAAAGCCATAATAGTTATAAAAACACATATATATCACATGTTTTCATAATATTAACACTTTTATAATGTGTTCATATATTCATAAACACATTTAAAGAAACAACTTAAAAATAAAACTAGAAACTTATAAACTTGAGTTTTTATGAAACTTGTTGTTGTTGGTGATTATATATATTATGCAAGACTTATATAAACATAAATATATGATGAAATAAGTTAGTATTTACTTACTTTGATGTATTTGGAGTATGAAATTGAGAAGAAGTTGGAACTCTTGCAAGATTTGAACCAAGAACACTTGAAGTTCACCAAGAACACTTGAATTTCACCAAGAACACTTGAATGAAAATGTTTGTAGTGTGTGTGTGTGTGGGATCCGGTTTTGAGAGGAGAGAAAGAGATATTTTGGTGTGAAAATAATGAAAAGGAAGCCCTCTATTTATAGGCAAAGTCTTGGTCTTTCAAATGGAGGTGGAGTGTAAGATCATGTTGAAATGAAAGGAGAATGGGGTGTGAAAGATTTGATTATGAAAGGTTATGGAGTTGGGAAATAAAAAATTGAAATCAAATCTTGGGTAGTACTACCCTATGACCAGATTTTTATGGATTATTTTCATGTATTTATATATATTTTTTTTTGTATAAAAGTATTTAGAATGTATTCTTGTATTTCCCTTTTCTTGTAAATTCAAAAATACTTTTGAATGCATTGTTTTAATGAATTGTTTTAGTCTTGCATAATTAATGTTAAGTAATTGTATTAGTGTATGATTAGTGTCACTAATCATAATTTAATTATGTACTTAGTTGAATTAATCCCTCATATCGTAAATCGATCGGATTAATTGATTTTCCGATTCATCGCACTGATGAATTTGATTCTAATTGAGTTGAATTTTCTAATAAACCTTGTTAATCACTTGATTAATTTCTAATGACCACTGATTAGACTATAATTGACTATTAAATGTGGATTAGGGTTTTGTTGCTAACCTGGTTCAGTGCCGGATGTTACATATCGGCTCATGGCAATGAATTAAATATCAACATTCAAGACTAAGCATGGGAGTTAACACAATAATCATGGCAACAGAAACGAATGAGATATCCGGTGCAAACATATCATGTATGATCATTTGCGAAATTAAATCAATTACTCACAGTGCCTGCAATCTGTACTCGCCAAACGTATACCCGCTAACAGCTGAAACACTAACGAAATCCACACGTCTCAATCGAGTTACTAAGGACCTGATATCAAAGTACGTTGCTTATTTGTCAATATTCTCAACTCTATAATTAATTAAGTCTACTGTCTATTTATTTAATTAAACTTGAGGGACTAAATCGGTAAGTTTAGATTTATTAGTTTAAATTATTAAGACCGAAAAATCTATTTATAAGTTATTATCCCATTATGAGATATCTAGACTTAATAATATTTTAATCATTTTAAGCTTGGAACTCTCTAATTAATAACATCGATTAATCATTGAATTCCTTTACAAGTTGTAGTTCATTAAGTTAACAACTTACATTTATAATTTATTAATTATGTAATTCATCAATACTATAATAAATAATTTAATTTAATTGATATATCTTTTACTTCATTGCAAATTTTATCTCATCTTATTATAATTTTTTATTAAGTTTCTAAATTCAAACAAACTAAAATATGAAACTCTTAAGCATTTAAATAGCCCATTAAACTAGATCCTACTAATTTAATTATATTTAGGCTAAATAATTTAGTAGGCCAACATTAAAGCCCAATTATAATTTGAAAGAGTTAATAAAACAATCAAACCAAACCCACCCTTTTAAACACTAATCTACATAGGTGAGCCCAATATAAATTTCAAATGAAATAAGCCCAAATAGAATTTTAACCTAATTGATACAAAAAAAAAAAAATTAATAATAAACAAAAAAGAAAACCTTTTCATTGCCTCTTCTCTCTCTCAGCTTGAACACAAAAGAAAAAAATAATGCATAATCATAATGTGCAGCTCACGAAAAGCAGGAAGGAGAAGGGCGGTGGCCACCGGCCACGTCGCCGGCGCCGCCTGCTTCTCCGGCCGAACCCCACGCAATCCACACCCACATCTCTCTCTCTCTCCCTCGGCTGAATCGAAACAGAGAAAGAAAAAGGACAGACAGAGCAGGACGTCGGGCTGCTGTCCTTGCCGCTCAGATCGCCGGCCAAGGCGATTCCGGTGCCGGCCGACCCATTTTCCGACCGGATTTCATGTATTACTCACGTATAAATCTTCAAACTCTTTTAAACTCTCTTTATATCTCAAATTTCATCAACATAAATCAACCCAATAACTTTCGGAATCCTCCATTACAACTCTATATTCGGATTTCAAGCATCTAAAACATTCTATTATAATTTCTAATCACATTTCTATCAATCTTATACACATTTTCGTATTGAATCACAAAAAATCATTTAAACCTCCATTGGTGTTCTTGGAGCTTTTATATCAAGAAAAAGATGAAGATAATGATATTAGATAGTGTGGATTTTTCATTTATGGATTAGTAAACCATATTTGTTCTCATTTTATGAATTCTATCATTAATCAAAACCATATACAATAATCAGATTGGATTTAGGATTATTACCTCCAAAAGTTTAGAAAAGGATGTTGTTAAGATGGAAAAGAAGATTGATATTGTTGTTGCTCTCTTGAAAATTTCCAGCTTCTAAATTCTTCAAATGGCATATTAGTATGTGTGTGTTTTGCTTTGAGGAAAAAGGAAGATAAATAAGTTGTGAATGGGTACACATATGTACGTATATAACATGCATGATGATGAGAATGGTGAAGAATGAGTGTGATGTAGCTTAGTTATAAGGATGTGGGTACTCTCATTGCAAGTTTGTTACATTTTATTATTATTATTATTATTATTATTATTATTATTATTTATTTATTTATTTATTTATTTTGATCATCTCTTAAAATTCATGTTTAATAATTGTCTTAGATTATGAAATCATCTCACAAACTTTAATATTTCAAATCTAATCGTAATTTAATTGCGACGTTCAAGATTAAGCGCTAAATTATAACTACTATTTATCTCAAGATTTGCGGGTGTTACAATCTCCTACACGTTGGATTGATCTCGTCCTCGAGATCACATGAAATTAAGTAAATCACATATCTTATTCACATCTCTGTCTTAAATTTCTACATGTAATACGAATCTCGGTAAACTGCCACCTCGATTAAATCATCTTGACATTTATAAGCCTCATATCAATCTTATCATCATGTCGGCATTCTCCAAATTTTATTATTATTATTTTTTTTATAAAACTAAAATCATATACATCATGTACGTTAACAAACTCCAATGACAATCCTAATTGATGATCTTGTGCATCTATGCACTTTATAGTCCAACACATTACAATGAACTTAATTTAAGTTTCTTAATTTTTTTTTTATAATATCCTTCCCAAACGATACCCTTATCATCACATCACTATCAACTTCAAACTCAAGTGATCTATGCGTAAACCAGATATATCTTCAGCCGATCCTGAATAACTCCAAATCACTCGCGAATAATCTCTGAATCCATTCATGTGCACAGTCTACAAATGTTAACTGATAATACTTACCTCAATAAATTCAAATAGTAAAATTCTTTCCTAATGCATGACATAGTAATATTTACGTCTTTAAGTATTAGTGACTAGTAGACATCTCATGCCTTATAATTAGCATCTCCAAACCTCAATGTAAACATCATCGCTGTCAATTGTTAGTCGTATATAAAATATTTACACCAATGGATTTTCTGCTATTTCAATGTGTAAGTGTTTACCCTTCCTTGTTGCATCAAAACACTATAAATTATATATATTCTTATCTACTCACTCGAAATTTAAATCTTACTTCTTGAACAAATAACATGGGCATTATAAGCACCCAACTAATTCATACCACAATCACATTCGATCCACTAGTAGTTATAACTACAAATTCTAAATATTATAGTAGCTTTAAATCATAACGATTCTCATTAAATAACCTTTCAAAAATTATCACTTACGCGAACAAATTCAAAATTTATAATGTTGTGGAACAAGTAATTCATTCTGCGCAACCGCACTTGTATATTATAGTAAGGTTTACATAGTTTTCGTTTAATTACTCGTTAAAACTTAAAACCTTCTTAGACAGTAACAATTATTTGCTTATTTGAGTTCAGTACCATTTTATAATTCCCATAGTAACATTCATCATTTTTTATTCAAGCTAATATCTTTAATCATTGCATCGGATTTGTCATTCCTCGCAAATGAGTTGTGGTAGTGTATTAGTTACAAATCAGTCATACATCATTAGCTACTATCAGACTCCCAGTACCACTCGTTAACTTGTGTGCCTCATGTTATGTTATATCGTATTAACTCTTGTGCTGTTATATATATCTCTGTGTCTGTGTGGGTGTGTGTATATAAATATATATTGCATCCCTAACCTATTATGCCTCACTTTCTCGTCTTGATTCGTGTTACACCCTTTTAAATCCGTTACAGGTTGATTATTATTTTGAGTTTGTCAGATTGTTAAACTGCACAACATACAGATACCAAGAAGAAACGATACCATCAACCGAGGGTGTGATTACAAAACATTGAACAGACACTCTTGCCTGTAGCGCGCAACTGGAAAGACTCTAATAAGACCACACTGACCAAACAGACTTGCACCAAGTGCGTGAACAATCACTGACATGCAAACGTTTTTATGACTAGCTGCATGTTATGAGCCCTTGATGATGAATCAGACAAAATAACGAATGAGTGAAATGACTTCAATGGAAATGGAATAACCGAGATACTATAGTGATGGAATCACATATTTGAACAAGACTGATATCATGTATATGCAACAATCGAAAGTTCTGACAACTCTTATTTATGGTTGAAATCATAACTTATTGAATTCATGAAAGAGAGTGCCTTTTTTTTCCTTCTACCATATCGGTAAATACACTTATGTGATTATCTCAATTTAGTTATTTAATTATTTGATGATTTAATACGCGCCTGATGTATCCACAACAAGCCGCGCAACATACTCCACCATACCACTCTCTAAATAGTGGCTCAGGCGAAATGCCTTCTCTGAACACTCTAGCCAAGCCAGAGCCTTCACATGCTCCATAGTGTGGAATAATGTGGCTCCCGTCGTCATCCATTGTGCTATATTTAAATTTATGAATTGAATTAAAATTTTCGTTATATTTTTTTCAACGTTGATTAGTTTCTAGTTTGCTGATAAGAGTATGTGTCTATATATACTTATGAAGGTTACAATTAAGTCCTATCTTAATCGTACCCAATTTCCTAAAGCCATCAGGATAGAGTTTACCTCATACAATCATAACTTACACTATTAATGATCTTACGGTTTAAGACTAAGCACCAATCAAGTACTTAATTCACTTAAACCAAACCTGGCTCTGATATTGAAACGCCCCGTTCTAATAACGCGGCGCTTTAACTAAAAATCTGCAACATAATCCTCGAAGTAATAAAATAAAGATTTCTAAGTTCAAACCATAACCATCAGAGTACGCTAAAATTTAGATGTAGTTATTGTATATAAATCGAAAGTCTAGGGATCTACTCATCCCAAGTACAGAATATAAATCGTAGAAAAATGCGGAAGTCTTTTCTGATACCACAAGCAATCAAACTCTAGATCCTAGAGCTGATGCCTTTCCCTTATCAGCTAAACCTGAAAAGTTATCCCCACACCCGGGGTAAGCCGTCGCCTAGCGAGTAATAGATTTAAAAACACAAACAAGCATATATAACACGATTAACACAAATATCGGCTCAAATTCAACATGTGTAGCATTACGACTCGCTCGATTTAGCATACACGAATAGGGTATTGTTACCGGCTCGCCCGATAACAAGTACACGGCGTACGACTCGCTCGGTTAGCACGTGTACAAAGCATGCGGCTCGCCCGACATGCAACTCGGAAGCACACAGCAACCTCACTCAATCCACATAATACACAGTATGCATACTGGGGAAAGGGTTCTCAAATATCGGCTCATGGCAATGAATTAAATATCAACATTCAAGACTAAGCATGGGAGTTAACACAATAATCATGGCAACAGAAACGAATGAGATATCCGGTGCAAACATATCATGTATGATCATTTGCGAAATTAAATCAATTACTCACAGTGCCTGCAATCTGTACTCGCCAAACGTATACCCGCTAACAGCTGAAACACTAACGAAATCCACACGTCTCAATCGAGTTACTAAGGACCTGATATCAAAGTACGTTGCTTATTTGTCAATATTCTCAACTCTATAATTAATTAAGTCTGCTGTCTATTTATTTAATTAAACTTGAGGGACTAAATCGGTAAGTTTAGATTTATTAGTTTAAATTATTAAGACCGAAAAATCTATTTTATAAGTTATTATCCCATTATGAGATATCTAGACTTAATAATATTTTAATCATTTTAAGCTTGGAACTCTCTAATTAATACAATCGATTAATCATTGAATTCCTTTACAAGTTGTAGTTCATTAAGTTAACAACTTACATTTATAATTTATTAATTATGTAATTCATCAATACTATAATAAATAATTTAATTTAATTGATATATCTTTTACTTCATTGCAAATTTTATCTCATCTTACTATAATTTTTTATTAAGTTCCTAAATTCAAACAAACTAAAATATGAAACTCTTAAGCATTTAAATAGCCCATTAAACTAGATCCTACTAATTTAATTATATTTGGGCTAAATAATTTAGTAGGCCAACATTTAAGCCCAATTATAATTTAAAAGAGTTAATAAAACAATCAAACCAAACCCACCCTTTTAAACTCTAATCTACATAGGTGAGCCCAATATAAATTTTAAATGAAATAAGCCCAAATAGAATTTTAACCTAATTGATACCAAAAAAAAATAATAATAATAAACAAAAAAGAAAACCTTTTCATTGCCTCTTCTCTCTCTCAGCTTGAACACAAAAGAAAAAAATAATGCAGAATCATAATGTGCAGCTCACGAAAAGCAGGAAGGAGAAGGGCGGTGGCCACCGGCCACGTCGCCGGCGCCGCCTGCTTCTCCGGCCGAACCCCACGCAATCCACACCCACATCTCTCTCTCTGTCTCTCTCTCTCTCTCTCCCACTCGGCTGAATCGAGACAGAGAAAGAAAAAGGACAGACAGAGCAGGCCGTCGGGCTGCTGTCCTTGCCGCTCAGATCGCCGGCCAAGGCGATTCCGGTGCCGGCCGACCCATTTTCCGACCGGATTTCATGTATTACTCACGTATAAATCTTCAAACTCTTTTAAACTCTCTTTATATCTCAAATTTCATCAACATAAATCAACCCAATAACTTTCGGAATCCTCCATTACAACTCTAAATTCGGATTTCAAGCATCTAAAACATTCTATTATAATTTCTAATCACATTTCTATCAATCTTATACACATTTTCGTATTGAATCACAAAAAATCATTTAAACCTCCATTGGTGTTCTTGGAGCTTTTATATCAAGAAAAAGATGAAGATAATGATATTAGATAGTGTGGATTATTCATTTATGGATTAGTAAACCATATTTGTTCTCATTTTATGAATTCTATCATTAATCAAAACCATATACAATAATCAGATTGGATTTAGGATTATTACCTCCAAAAGTTTAGAAAAGGATGTTGTTAAGATGGAAAAGAAGATTGATATTTTTGTTGCTCTCTTGAAAATTTCCAGCTTCTAAATTCTTCAAATGGCATATTAGTATGTGTGTGTTTTGCTTTGAGGAAAAAGGAAGATAAATAAGTTGTGAATGGGTACACATATGTACGTATATAACATGCATGATGATGAGAATGGTGAAGAATGAGTGTGATGTAGGTTAGTTATAAGAATGTGGGTACTCTCATTGCAAGTTTGTTACATTTTATTTTTATTTTTATTATTATTATTATTTATTTATTTATTTATTTATTTTGATCATCTCTTAAAATTAATGTTTAATAATTGTCTTAGATTATGAAATCATCTCACAAACTTTAATATTTCAAATCTAATCGAAATTTAATTGCGACATTCAAGATTAAGCGCTAAATTATAACTATTATTTATCTCAAAATTCATGTTTAATAATTGTCTTAGATTATGAAATCATCTCCCAGCTGTCCTCTCTTGCAACCTCTCATTCTTCTTCTCTTCACACCTGTGTTACCCAGTTAGCAGAGCCTTGTTGGTTCCAAACCTGTTCCCAAAGCTGCTGCTGTCCAGCCTTTTGGATTTGTTCCTTCAAGCAAAATTGTTGTTGAAGGATCTGTGCCATCTCTTTCAAAGGGGGAGAAGATATCTGCCTCGAAGACAAAGTCAAAGGGGGAGAAATCTTTATCTCCTTCTAAGGAGAAATCAGTTTCAGTAGGGCAAGCAACAGGTCTTTCCCAAACTGGCCCTGTTGAAGGTTTGTCCAAAGTCACTGAAACTGCTCGTCCTACTCAGGTTGGATCTCCAAACCCTGCACCATCTAGCGGGGGGGGGGGGGGGGAATCCATTATTGAGGATAGGTCAAGCAAAAGGAGGCACTTAATTTTGGAGCAGACTGAGGAAGAAGAAAAGGAAGAAATGGAAGTTACTCAGACTAAAGCAGCAAAGGGTAAGAAAAGACCTCTGTGGACACTGACTATCTCAAAGCTGCTCAACTCAAATTTGACAAGGCTCAAGCAAAAGAAATGGGCATTCCACTAGAGACTTATTATACATTCAAACAAGAGCAGCTTGAGATTCTGGAAAGACAGAAGAAGGAAGAAGCCTCTGCCAAAGCTGCCAAAGCCTTTGCATACAAGGAGGCAAGAAAAATTAAAATGCCCTCCTTGGATGTTCAAAGGAAACTGTTAGAGGCTGCAAAGGAGTCAGTGACTGATAAAGTGGGAGAAAAGGAAAAGAGTCCACAGGTCTTAATGACCAAGTCAAATCATGTGTCCTCCTCAACAAAAGTCTAAGTACACTTTGATAATGTGGCAAGAAAGAAATTCTTTGATGTTGCCAACAAAAGACTTGCCAAGGAGACCATTATCAAAGTTGTCCCAATCTCAACGAAAGGTAAACAGTGGAAGCTTCAGATAACCAGGCTAGGTGCTGATGGTCCAAAACTGGAAGCTTATGAGTCTGCTGATGTTGCCTGCATGCGGTACAGAGAATGGGTTGAATTGGCAGTTGCCCTGAGCAGATCGAAATCTGAAACTGCTCAAACTAACAGGGCATATGTCAAAATGCTGATGGAGAAATTTAAAAACTTGTGCTTAATTTCTAAAGAACAAATCAAGTCTACCTCTCTGGTGGAACCCAAGATCAGGCCCAGAAGAAAGAGAAAGGATACAGAGCTTGAAGAGCTCCTCATGATGATTGAACAAGGCATGCATGCTGTTGAAGTCAAAGGGGTGGATCACAGTCTGCCAGGGGGAGTTAAGCCTGAGGAAGGCAAACTCATAGAAGAACCTGAGCTAGGGGTGTTCTTTGTGGACCCCACAGAAAATGTGTTTCCAGAGGGCATCTGATCTTCATAAGGTTGGTCTCAAGTAGATCATAACCTTTAGACCCTCCAACACTTTTGGACAATCCTCAAAATGGAGAGCAGCTATCTGGGAACCGCTTAAAGGCTTCTCTGAAAGAGGAGAACTTCAACACCCTGACTTCATGTTCCTTAGGCACGAAGTGGAAGAAATTTATGAAACCATGGAGCATTTCGAACATCTGTTTGAAGATAGTCCACAGCTTGAAGGTCCATCTACTGCTGAGTAGATGAAGAATGGAAGCTGTCCATAAGTTGGACAGACTTGCCATTACCTGCTCCCAACATCAACAGTCCAAACTTGTTAAACTTTTCTTCTAGTCCATATGTTGTATTTTACATCAATCGTAATCTATCTTATTACATTACTTGTAATTTACTTTAGTACATTAGTTATAATTCTGTAAAACATGTGTTGTTTACAATCAATATCATTGTATATATAAGTTGGTCTTTTACCTTACTTCAATGTTGTAATTTAATTTTAGCAAATGTAATGTAAAAATATATAATGATAAATAATAGAATCAGCTTAGACTGATTATTGAAAATAGGGGGAGATTGTTAGGCACAAAAAGGCCTCTTAGTGCCTTAATGAAACCTGTTATACATCATAGGGGGAGATTATTAATCAAACCAGTTTGATGCACTTGAAGTTATAATTTAAGGCCTCTTAATGCCTTAATGAAACCTGAAAATTGATTTGCAATATAAGTCAAAGTTGCTTACCATGTTGCATGTGTTGCAACTAAGGCAGACTGTCTAAGTTGTCCTACTCTGTTGGACAGTCTGGACATAAACTGTCTACGCTGCTCATGCCTGTTGAGCAGCTTGGACAAATTCTAAGTGTTCTGTTCTTTGTTAACAGAACCTGTTCTTTGTGAACAGGTTATACGCTTAATGGAATATGTTTCCATGTCATCATGTAATGTCTTAAACCGGAAGATCAGTTACAAGTCGAAGACAAAGTGGAAAACAGTAGCTGCTTACACTACCCAAGCTGTTCTGTTACATGAAGACAAATTGGATATTTGATTTGCTGTTTTGTCAGAATGTGCAGAAAAGTTGTTTTGTCTTTATGGAAAGACGCTCCACTATCTCTGCATCCAATTTGGAAGTTTCACCAGTATTCTCAGTGAGAGTATAAAAGGGAGCTTCTAAGGAATGTGAAATAACCAAGAGTGAGATATTCAGAACGTGCAAAGAAGTGTGTTTTCATGCATGCAAAGTTTGCTTAGAATAAAATAGTTGAGTGTGTCCAAGTTGTTCTTGTTCAATTTTATATGGTGCTGGTTCGGTCCCGAATACCGAATTTTAGCTAATTTAAAAACCGAATACCGAATTTTAGCTAATTTAAAAACCGAATACCGAACCGAATATATTAATTCGGTACCGGTACCGGTTCGGGTTCGGGAAATGGTACCCGTCGCTCACCCCTAGTTCAAGCTTGTTTGTAATTAACACTTGTTGATATATACATACAAACATTGAGAAAGTGTGTTGAGTTTTTAAAAGGCTGTATTCACACCCCCCCCCCCTCTTTAAGCTTATAACAACATACTAGGGAAACCTTTTGGGAGCTACAAACCCATTAACATTATACAAAATCACCAACTCAAAACTAATTAATCTAACAACGAGCATTGGCTCAAAATAAATTAACTTAACTGATTTGGACTTAAGTCATACTACTAACTAGCTCAACCTACTTTCATCAGTTATTAAAATAATACTACTCGTCCACAAACATACTTTTACATTACAAAAGAAAATAAATAAATAAGTAAATAAATAAATAATAAATAGATAAATAAATAAAGTCCAACCCTTTTATTAATTTGTATTTGCATGCAAAAATAAAAGAGAGGAACATAGGCAGAGCACGAAAAGCATGGTGGGCTTGGGCTTCAACTTATCTTAATTTCATTCATTAAACCCACGTAAATCCATTCAAGCTAGCCCACAAACAATTGTCCAACTCAACATTCAATTAGGTGATATTACTTGTTTGCTTGGCTGCTGGGGAAAAGAAAACAGAAAGAAAAAAAAAGAAACAGGAAGGAGGGAACAAGACGGACAGAAAGAAAGGAAAACAAAGCGTCAACGGCGAGAGCAAGAGAGGAACGGCCAGCCACCGGCCGGCAGTTCGGTCACCTCCGCAACACACGCAATTCCTTAAATCTTGATTTCTATCCTATTTTTAAACTTAAACTCTACCATCCAAAAATCATGAAATTAACAAAAATGGCTTGGAAAACTTAGTTTTAAGCTTCAAATCAAATCAGAAAACCATTTATAACTTGTCTCTAGTATTATGTTGATGTTTCTAATTATTTAGAAGATTTATAAATATTTTGAGATAAACTCCATTGAAGCTTTTAAAGCACGTTAATGACGTTTATTGCAATATGGGAAGGTGAAGCAAATGGGTGATGATAAACATGACGGTCATAAGTAAATTTGTAGATTTTATCTCATAATATGCTCAAATCATAACTTAACAATAAAATCAAAGTGACAGTAAGGTGGGTTTCGAGTTCATACCTCGAAAATAAAGGTGACAAACCTTGAAGATGAAAATGAAGGTGGTGACTCTAGCTTTTAACTCCCTTCATGAACTCCAAAGTTTTCCAATTGTTTATCAAGAATTTAAAATTTTGGATGGTCCTCATAAGAAAAGGAAGAGTTGGCTAAAACAGGTGAAAGGGTGCATGGGTCAATAAGAGAAACAAACTTGCAAGAAGTTGTAGGTTTCCAAAAATGTGAAATGTCATTTTTTTAAGAAGTCAACTAAGGAGGCCATCTCATTTGAAATTTAAGCAACATACTTTGGGTTATTGATAAAAGACAAGAAATACCCCGTTCGTGCCCCTCACCCGAGGGTCACTCACTGCTTCGGACAAGACAACCCGAGCAAAACAAACAATAACACAAGGACAACTTAGCTTCATTCTGACGAGGAGCACTCACTCCAGCCGACGGGATCGCTCGCCCGGGACGGACTTGCTTGCTGCGGACTTATCGCTCGCCCGGGACGTACATGGTTTCAGAAAGTTAAAATTTCATTTAAAAGAGCCAAAAGTTCCTCATCCTACCAAAAATCCCACTCATATCATCTGAAAAAGGTAAAGAAAAAGTTGAAATTCCTTCTGTCAGTTGTAAAGGTGAGTGCTCAAAACCTTTCAAAGATAAGGTTTCAAAGAAGACTCAGAATCAATCTAAGTCTTCCAAGAAACTTACTCACCAAGAAAAAGAAAATTCCTCAAAGTCTAAGTCTTCCATTCGTACTGACTCTCATCGTTTTCTTCTTACACATCATGTGAGAAGAATGCCCAAAACGACTATGCAAGATTTTTCCAAATTTTTTTGTGAAGAAGGTTGTTATGCCAGTTGAATTTGTTTCTATAGATAGGTTGCATGTAATCTCAGAAAACAATATTTGAAATGATGTATTGAATTCTACTTCTTGTTTAAAGTATTCATTTGGTGACTTGTTTAAATTATGTCCAACTCGTTTCAGACGTCAAGTACCTGAAATGAATGTTTTTGTGTCTTATCCTGTTAAAAGAATTCGAAAAAAGAAAATAAGAAATACTGCATCATCGGCCTCCACAAAAACTGAGACTTGTACTTTTCCTAGGCCCAAAACCAAAGCAAATGTTAAACAAGTTTCAAAAAGTCCAAAACCAAAGGTAATTTCATCGCCTAAGGTTCCAAAGCCTGTTAAATCCAAACATAAATGGATTCCAAAAGGCTCAGCATTCAGTCCACACATAACTGCTAAATGGGTTCCTAAGACTGTACACGTGCCATATTCACTTGGAACACCTAACCCAAAAGGACCCATCCTAAGATGGGTACCCAAAGTTGTGTTATTTTAATGCAGATGGTTCTTGGTTACTTCAGATCAAGACCCACAATTCATTGAATTGACTTCTAGTTATCATAGATTAGGAACCGTTCTTTTGCTTGTCAGTTGAGCTTAAACATAACCATGTTTGGCTTCTGTGCACTCAGCTCAGGACCCGGTCTAAAATCATCATGTTTTCTGAACATCTCGGTTTAGAACACGGTTTGCATGTTAATTTATGATGGATTTGTTTAATGCCTATAGACTTTCATTGCATGCATTCTTTATTTTCAGGCAAAATCCATCTGGTATATGGATTCGGGTTGCTCGAAGCATATGACTAGGAGGAGAGAGCTGTTGTCCAACATAGTAGAACAATATTGTGGGACGGTCAAATTCGGGAACAATAATCATGCTCATATAAAATGATACGGGGATTTAGTCTTGAATAATCTAGTCATCAAGGATGTTGACTATGTTGAGACATTATCTCATAATCTGTTTAGCATAGGACAACTCTGCGATAAAGGGATAGAGGTAACATTTAGGGCTAAGAACTGTAGTGTTAAGAGTATAGATGGAAAAGAAATCTTATCCGGTTCCCGTAGCTCTAACCTTTACACCATTGATGTAGCTAAACTTATGGTGAAGGATAGCATTTGCCTTCTGTAAAAAGCCTCTTCAAAAGACTGTTGGTTATGGCACCGTAGGCTATCACACTTAAACTTCGAAAATATCAACAAGCTGGCCTCAAAACAACTGGTGAAAGAACTCCCAGAACTGAGATACGAAAAGGATCATCTATGTGGAGCATGTGAGAATGGAAAGATGAAAAGATCATCTCACAAGACATAACTTGAACCATCTTCGAAGAGATTGTTAGAGTTACTACATATGGATTTATGCGGCCCCATGCGAACACAAAGCATAAATGGGAAGCGATACATGTTGGTTATCGTCGATGAATATTCGCGATATACCTGGGTTAAATTCTTGTGATCCAAGGACGAGACAGCTCAAGAGATCATAGATTTTATTAAGAGTGTTGAAACCCAACAACAGCTGTCTGTTCAATCATTCCGATTTGACAACGGCACGGAGTTCAAGAACTCGGTAGTAGAGAGATTCCTTCGATCCAAAGGTATTCATCATCAATTTTCTGCTGCTAGAACACCTCAACAAAGTGGAGTCGTGGAAAGGCGTAACCGTACCCTTTGTTAGTGCATCCTGTGTGACGATAACAGTCTAAGCATAGATGATATTTTGTAATAGTCCAAATGTTCGTAATTGCATATTAATACATGTTTGATATATGTTTGATATATGTTTGTTATTTATTGTATATATGTTTGAACTTGGTTGTAATTGATGTTTTACAATAAGTTCAAACATAAGTTCAAAGGTAAGTTCAAACATAAGTTCTAGTACAAGTTCAAAGACAAGTTCTAGAATAAGTTCAAAGGCCCTGGTTCGAACTTATGGTGGACAAGTTCGTGAGCTTGGGCCTTCTCGAACTTGTCCAGGGGAAGTTCGAAATTGATGCCTATAATTAAGAGTTAATCAGTGTTGATTAACAATCTTTGCAGAATTAAGCAGACGGGCGATTACGAACTTGCAGAGAGATTTCAGAGTGTTCTTGGAGAGAATCACGTGTCGGGACTGTTAATTCACTTTTCATGCAATTCCATCATATATAACACAATTCATATGATCAATAACAACAATTATCAACACAATCAATTGAATGATTATAGAGAGAAAAATATTACAATGAGTTCTTGACTTGAGTTGCACAGCAATCCTCTTCTCTCTCTTTACTCGTATGTGTGTATGTGTAATGTGAGATTCATTAATTATCTCTGATTCTCAGCATGCGTTGCATACATTTCTATTTATACGCAATACACAAGTATTGTTTATTTACACACATAACCCCTATACTATTGAGCATTTACAAATATATACAATATAATTGTTTTTCATCTCTATTATTTATTCCCAACATTCTCCCCCTTAGAGATGAACACAATTATTAAAAGTAAAATTCATTACAACTCTACAAATGTTGTCCCTAACAATCCCCCCCTTAGAGTTCTGATGAAAGTTCATTTCTGGGACTTTTTCGTGAATCTTCTTCTTTTCTTTGATCTCTGAATCTTCTTCTTTTCTTTATTTGTCTCTCTCAGATCTTCACATCTCTTCTCTAATCTTCTCTTTTCTTGTATTTCTTGTAAGTACACTACCCCCTTGAATCATGAATAGCTTTCGATTCTCTCCCTTGATCAATTGTCTTGAGATGATGTAGCAATTGTCTTTAATTGACTTCAATCTACTCAACAGTTGTCTCTGAGCTCTAGCTTTTCTCCCCCTCATGATGATCATAAGAAATATGAACATCATGCAAAATCTTCAGAGATATTAATGCAATGAATTTACAGTAGATGAAATAGAACAACAATTACAATTTCAAACATATTACAAATTGATTTTCTCCCCCTCCAATTGATATCCTCTCCCCTATACTAAACAAATCTATCTCACTCCCCCTCAAAAATTTCATTTTCTTTACAAAACAAAGTCGAAGCTTTTCAACTTGACTTGAAGAAAATGAAACAAATTCATTTGTGAAATAACGAGTCCAGGTCCACATAGGATTACTGTTTGCACAATAGACATAAACTGTGTGACCTACGTTCAGCGCTGGCGCGATATTAACACTGGTAGGATTTCCAAATAGTCATCGTGAAATCCTTTATCATTAAAGAATCACTCTTATTTGTTCCGGCTTAGTCACTTTGGACTAGCAATTTATAGTCACGCAGACTATTAGACTCGATGTGTCCTAAAAGTTTATATCATCAGCTCTAGACACAATTTGCATCAAATGAAGTTGGAGACCGGAGCAACTGTCTTCCTTGTTTCAATATCAATAATATCCAAATGATATATCGATATAAATGTGCTAAATCTCCATGATTATTGAAACACCAATCTTTTGAGAGATAACTGAGTAGTTGGTGGGGTTAAGTTCATGCGTCACTGGGTCCATGACGTCTTTTTCAATATCAAGTCGCATAGGGCTTGATAGATTATGTGGATTACCCAGCCGACACAGTTTAGGTAGGATTTTCTTTTCTTTTAATCCTTTCTCAACTCTCAGCACTCAGCATTTTTCAACTAAGCTCCCTCCGGCTCACTTTTGAGAAATGAATTCAGTCAGCTTTATAGCAAAAGCATGATCTGATGCACCACCATCTCCTTTCAATATCAATATCCCTCTCATTTACATTTTATCTCTGCTCGACCTTGTCAGTATCCCGTGATAATTGACATTTCTCAACTAATAAACCTAAAGAACCCTCACCCGCACAATCTATAGATGGTTTGCTTCTTGGGAAGGTCTTCCGGTTCTGGTTACACCATAGAAGCGATATTTATGCCTATCACTCAGATTGGGGCATAATCAAAGTCAGCAGAAATAATCTTAAGCGTTTCAGCTCATGGGATACCAAGAAATTCAGCTCATTTGATATTGGAGATGATAATCAGAATAAATTTTGGGAATGATAATTTGGGAGATAGCAGAATGAAATGTACAATCTGATATAAGGTATGAAATGAATCAGACTTGTATAGAAAGAATTAGCTCATGGAGAATATGGGAGAATTCTTTGATCGGGAGAATATTAAAGAGAATCTCAGAAGTAATGAGATTTTGAACATCAAAGAGATTAAATCAATTAATCTCAATGAGAGAATCAGAGAATCAGAAAATTATGAAAATATTTTGCTTTCCAGCTAAAAAAAACTCTTTTTACGTGTGTATCAAATATTTTCGTAAAAAATCATATAGTTTTGAAAAATGTCATCGTCAAAGTCCGTCTAAAACTCCCCCTGGAAATAAGCACACACAGTTAGTCAACTCATAGAAATGAAATCAGGAGCAAAAAATTATAAAAATAAAACTCCTTCTAAATCAATGCAGCTTCAGAGTTGAATTCAGGGCAGGAATTCCAGAAATATTTGTCTTTCAGACTCGGGTTCTAATCTAAAGTGATTAGAAGCCATTTGTCGTGGAAGCTCGGGTTTCTGTCTGAAAGAACTGAAAGCTTTTAGCTTTGGTTTTGTACTGAAAAGAACAAAATCCAATTTCAGTGAAGATCGGGTTCTACTCTGTTGTGAGTAGAAGCCTCTTGAGATGAAGTCTGAGTTCTAGTCTGATATGACTAAAAACCATCTTGATTTGAAACACGTGTCTTGATCTGATGTAATCAAGAGCCTATTAAAGTGAAGAACGGGTCCTTATCTGAAATGATAAGAAACCTATAACCTGCAAAATTTAAGATGTCTTTGGTATCCAAACAGATTTGGATCCGGACTTGTTAGCACTTTTGGGTACCCATTTCAAAACGGGTTTTGGTACCCACTTGTACTTGGGTTTAGGTACCCACTTGTACTTGGATTTAGGTACCCATTGCAAGTTATAACTATCAGCTTCTTTCTCAAAAGCAGAAAACAAATTTCTTTGAGTATGAGAAAATTTAATATCTGAGTGTCTAAAGAAACTTGACTTTGAATGATTAGAATTTTCTGAACTCTTCTTCCTGAAAAAATGTCCGGTTCTTGCCTGTTTCCGATAATACTTGGTATTTTCCGGTGAAAATGATTTCTGATTAGACTGACCAGTATTTTCAGAAACTTTAGGAAAATTTGACATCGAAGATTCACCAGTGTAAATCTTTACCAGAAGTTGTTCAATAACTTTATCTTTGCCTCTGTGTATCTTTAAGAAATACTTGAGTTTAAGATCTGAAGAAGAATCCAATTTAGAAAATTCAGTTGGATTCTTTTCACTTTCTGTAGATAAATCAGATTGATCAACTTTAGATTTTGAACAAACTGAAGGATCTTTAACCTCTGATTCTTTTGAAGAAGGAGAAACATTAATTCGTTTGGTAAGATGAATTATCTGATCTTCTAATCCTTTGATAATGACCAAATAAGAATTTCTGTCATCATCAAATGATTGGAAATCAGTTTTAAAAGATTCTTCTTTTATTAAGAATATCTTTCTTTCATCTTCAAACAATTTAGATTTAGCTTTAAAGTCTTGTTCTTTTAGTAAGAACTCATGTTTTTCCTTCTCTAGTGAATCTTTAGTTAAAGACCACTCGTTTTCAAGAGCAAAAAATTCTTCAGATTTGTTTAAAACACAACTTTGAGCAGTATGATTTGTCTTGGAAAGTAATTCTTCAAGATCTTTAACTTTCGTGTAAAGATCAAATCTTTCAGGCAAAAGATATTTCACTTGAGTTGCATTCTGAAAATTTGCTCGTTTCAAATCGTCAAGTTCTTTTGATAATTCAGATATTTTCAATTTAAGAGCAGTACTCTCAGAATTTTGTTTGACTTAAACTCTGAATTTCTTCTTTCAGTATTGATACATCACGTAAAGCAAGAGCTTTATCAGTATTTAACTGAACAAGAATGTCGTAATTGTTCTTACGAATCTTTTCAGATTCGGTAAGTTTTTCAATCAGCTCAGACTTTGAAAAATGTTCATATGTCATTTTGAATTGCAGAAAAATGAACTTCCAAGATCTTTTATGGACTTATGAAAATTTGAATGAATCTTGATTGAAGAAAAATGAATCTTGAATGATTGATTTGTTAAAAATCAGCTTTGATTTGACTTTTTGACATTAAAATTTTAGATTTTTTTGCAGAAAAATTCCCGTAGCTTCGATTTGACGTATGGTAGGCCTTCTAACGATGTTCCAGTCAACAGTTATGACCAATTTAAGCAGCTATGGTTATTCAGTCAAACGCGAATGATAAATGAATGAAACTCGAATGGTGAAGCTTGAAACTCGAATGAAGTTATGTTGAACTCGAATGAAATAGAATTCAACTCGAATTACCCTTGAATATTCTCGGGTAACAAAGTCTCATACTCGAACAAAGAACTATAAAACTCGAATCAAATAAGTATTCAACTCGATCAAAGCATTATCAATCTCGAATGAAACATGAAGTTTCTCGATTAATTCTTTGATCAACTCGAATGAAACATGAAGTTTCTCGAATAATGCTTTGATCAACTCGAATGAAACATGAAGTTTCTCGATTAATGCTGTGATTAACTCAAATGAAACATTAATTTTCTCGAGTAACTCTTTTATCAACTCGATCAAAGAAGTCTTCCAACTCGATCAACCCTTGGTCCAACTCGAATGACTTCTTTGTAAAACTCGATTAAAGCTATGAATGTACTATTACCCGAGTTTTATCATTTTTGAACAAAAAACAAGTTCAGATTCAAACTTTTTCAACAAAAATTCATGAATTGACCTCAAATTGATTTCGAAGGTTCGTTTTAATAGCAGAAACAACTTTTGTGAAATCACTTTGGCTAATTCTCGATTAAAAACGAAAAATCGACCAAAAACCTCTAGAACACACTTTTTCAAAAAATCTGAAAATTCTCAATAAATTCTGTGTGTTTGGATATAAAATTTGATACTTATATCATTGAATTCGTCTTTAACATTCGCACCTTCGATCCAAATATCATATCATTTCATCCACAAAATCAAAATCCTCAATTGATTTTCGGATTTTTCAAAAAAAAAAAAATTGATATAACAGTGTTCTTGGAAAAAAAACGATTTCAGATTCAAAATTCACTCAAATTCAACCATATTACGCTCTGATACCAATTGTTAATTCACTTTTCATGCAATTCAATCATATATAACACAATTCATATGATCAATAACAACAATTATCAACACAATCAATTGAATGATTATAGAGAGAAAAATATTAAAATGAGTTCTTGACTTGACTTGCACAGCAATCCTCTTCTCTCTCTCTCTGCTCGTATGTGTGTATGTGTAATGTGAGATTCATTAATTGTATCTCTGATTCTCAGCATGCGTTGCATACATTTCTATTTATACACAATACACAAGTATTATGTTTTACACACATAACCCCTATACTATTGAGCATTTACAAATATATACAATATAATTGTTTTTCATCTCTATTATTTATTCCCAACATTCTCCCCCTTAGAGATGAACACAATTATTAAAAGTAAAATTCATTACAACCACAAATGTTGTCCCTAACAATCTCCCCCTTAGAGTTCTGATGTAAAGTTCATTTCAGGGACTTTTTCGTGAATCTTCTTCTTTTCTTTGATCTCTGAATCTTCTTCTTTTCTTTATTTGTCTCGCTCAGATCTTCACATCTCTTCTTCTCTAATCTTCTCTTTTCTTGTATTTTCTTTTAAGTACACTCCCCCCTTGAATCATGAATAGCTTTCGATTCTCTCCCTTGATCAATTGTCTTGAGATGATGTAGCAATTGTCTTTAATTGACTTCAATCTACTCAACAGTTGTCTCTGAATTCTACCTTTTTTTTAATTTTTTTTAATTTTTTATTTTTATTTTGTATGAACACAATCAATTAAATGATTATAGAGAGAAAAATATTACAATGAGTTCTTGACTTGACTTGCACAGCAATCCTCATCTCTCTCTGCTCGTATGTGTGTATGTGTAATGTGAGATTCATCAATTGTATCTCTGATTCTCAGCATGCGTTGCATACATTTCTATTTATACACAATACACTAGTATTGTGTATTTACACACATAACCCTTATACTATTGAGCATTTACAAATATATACAATATAATTGTTTTTCATCTCTATTATTTATTCCCAACAGGGACGTTCGGGCTTAAGTCTAGCATCGTGTGTGCCATGTTTCGCGTGTGTGATCGATCCGTTAAACCGCTAATGATGATTCCGCACTCGTTGGACGGCGTCGAGCCATGATCGGATCCGTAGGTAGGTGACCTTACACCCTTGTGGAAGCAGCTCACACAATGCTGACATATTCAAAGCTACCTCCGTTCTTGTGGGCCGAAGCCGTGTCAACAGCTTGTTACACACAGAATCGCTCCATAATCCATAAGCGCTTCAATAAAACTCCATACCAACTCTTTCTGAATAAAGTTTCTTTTATCAAGTACTTACGTGTATTTAGTTGCAGCTGCTATGTGCTTAACGACAAGGACAGCCTCGGGAAATTCAACGAGAAGGCGGATGAAGCGATCTTCATTGGATATTCATCCAACTCGAAGGCATATCGCGCATACAACAGTCGCACCAGAATAGTCAATGAGAGTGTGCATGTCACATTCTATGAAATGACTGAACTGGCACCCGGAGTTTATCAATCAGGACCACGCATTACACCAATGCCTGGAGACTTTTCTCAATCTACTTCTTTTTCTCCTTCTGATTTAGTTAATTTATTTGATCCATTTTATGTAGAATTTTTTGGTTCTAGTGCTAATACTTTTAATGTTTCTTCTTCTGTAGTTAACACTTCCATCGACTCAACTACGCAACAAACTCCATCTGATTCACCTACCACTCTATATCCTCCTCCATCCACTTCATCCACTGATACATCTCCAGTTGAATCTACTCATGAAATTCCCTCACACATAATGCCAAACATTATTCCTGTATCTGATCAAGATGAACCCGAACCAGAACCAGTGGTACCTTCATTCGAAACCATCGACCATGACTCATCATCCATTCCCACACTCATCACTAAGCTTCCATCTCATTCACCCCTTCCACACGAGACAAAATGGACCCGGGGTAACCCAAATGAATAAATCATTGGGTGATCACTCTACCGGTGTCTAAACTCGAAGGGCATATGCTAATGAATGTCTCTTTGCGTCATTCCTTAGTATGATAGAGCCTGCTCGTGTGGATGAAGCCTTGAAAGATCTTGACTGGATTGTGGCAATGCAAGAAGAGCTCAACCAGTTTGAACAGCTCAGAGTATGGCGGTTAGTTCCCAAACCCAAAGACCAAACCATAATCGAAAGAAAGTGGATTTTTAAGAACAAACGAGATGAAGATGACATTGTGGTAAGGTATAAAGAAAGACTTGTCGCCAAAGGCTACTGACAGCAAGAAGGCATAGATTATGACGAGACCTTCGCTCCAGTTGCACGAATAGAAGCAATCAAAATCTTCTTGGCGTACGCGGCACCCAAAGACTTCAAAGTGTACCAGATGTACCACCCCGTTTCTATGCCCTAACAACTGCCATTTCCGTACCATCAATCTACCTTCAACAGTTTTTGCATCACCTAACATTTGTATCTGATGTTGAACCCCACTTCAACACCACGATCGATTCCGTTCCCATTAAAATCACACAAGAAGCCATTCGCCATATTCTCCGCCTACCCTCTGAAAACCATTGCATCAGTAAATACGCCTTTGCCCCCATTACTTCTCCAATCGAAACCCTGCAAGAAATTCAGACCATAGGATATGATGGTCAACTCACAAGGCCATCAGAATTCCGGACAAAGCACCTCCAATCTCACTGGAGAATCCTGTTTGATATCATAAATGTAACATCCGAAATTAAACCAGGTTACCAACTATGACCTAATCAGCATTTAATAGCCAATTATAACATAATCAGTGATCATTAGAAATTAATCAAAATGATTAACAAGGTTCACGAATAAATTCAACTCAATTAGAATCAAATTCATCGGTGCGATGAATCGTCAAATCAATTAATCCGATCGATTTACGATATGAATCGTCAAATCATTAAAACAATGCATCCAAAAGTATTTATGAATTTACAAGAAAAGGAAGATACAAATATACACTTCTAAATACTTTTATACAATAAAAATGAAAATACATCTAAAAAAGACCTCATTAGGCCGGCCATAGGAGAAGGACAAAAGGACCTTGATATATTTTTTTTACTCAACATTTCACAATCAAATCCTCCTTTTTCAACTCACCAAGATTTTTCACTATTTTCATCATTTCACCACCTTTTTCTCCTCTATAAATAAGACCCCAACTCCACTTCATTCTTCACACCTTCAAAGCAAAAACTTCTCCTCTTTTCTCTCTAGAAAAATCGGTCAAGGCTTCAAGCCAACACCAAAATTGTGCAACTTTCTTATTCTTGCAATTTTTAAGTGTTATGGGTGCAACTTTTGCAAAAGTTTCAACTTCTTCTCATTTGCATACTTCTAATACCCCCAAAGTAAGTAAATACTAACTTATTTCATCATACATCATACAAACCTAGTTTGTGTTTTTAAGTTGTTTTTTTCAAATATGTTTATAAATATATAAACACATCATGTAAGTATAAATATTATGAAAACAAGTTATATAAATGTGTTTTATAACTTTTATACAAGTAGTCTTTGAATAAACAACAAGAATCACAAGTTATTTCAAGTTTATGAAATATGGAATTTCGGCAGAAAAGTTGCATCAACTTTGAAAAAATATAACTAATTCATAACTTAATAAAATGAGTTGATTCTTGTCTCAAAAGTTAGATCTATATCTTAACTAAAAATCTGGAAGTTTTCATAATTTATTATGGAGTTTAGAACCCCCAGATATTATTTGGGAACCCAAAAGTTTGACAGCTCAAAAATGGCCAACATAGTGTTTTTAACAAGCTTTTTTCCTAACCTAAACACCTCGAAAAATGGCGGTTTTTGACTTTAAAAAGTCTTTGTATGTAGTAGTATAATATCCAAGGAAACCAAAGCCTTAATCGTTTCGGATCTTGGTCAAAAACAGCCTCAAAGTAGACCAAAAAACCTTCGAAAAGATGGAAAATTATATATATATATATATATATATATATATATATATATATATATATATATATATATATATATATATATAAACTTGACGTTTTAAGTGGGTTTTATTTATAAACTTGTAATGTTGGGTGATTTAAGACATAAAAACCTATATATGTATATATATATATATATATATATATATATATACATATTATGATATATGAGTGTTTATAAGTCCGTATTATCAATTAGGACTCGATTAAACACATCCGGTGCATCAACCATCAAAGAACGTAAACTTGCATTTTTCATGAATATTTTGCCATCACTCGCTCGGTGAGTCCTCATAGCCTTATTTTCACTATCTATTGGGGTGGAAATACATGCACTATTTTTATATGGACATCAAAACTGTTTATTTCTTAAATGTATTACATGTGTGGATCCATCAGCCCTCAAATGATGAACCGTTAATTACATTTATTTGTAAGCGCGAATATATTGAGGATAGATCTATCGGGTGTCATGTCCCCCATTCGGGTTAGCTAACGGCGGAATGCATATATAGTTAACATTACAGTATTACGTATGGGAATACTGCATAGGGCAAACTAATTTAATTAAGCTTCGGTTGCATGATGGTTTGTGTAATACATACATGGAATTTATGCTTTATAAATGCAACTCATCTGATAATGTCCATACGATTGGTCTTTTCGCGTAAACCTATGAGCTCACCAACAATTTGTTGACGTATTTTAGCATGTATTTTCAGGAAATTAAGACAAGTGCACAGCATCGGAAGTAATCTCAAGCTTCCGTACTTTTGGTGTCGCATGCATTTTCAAACCATCGGAGATTTATTTGCATTATTTTGATTAATTTAATTATGTATTTAAATCTCTGTATCTTGCGAACTACTCTTTATCATTTTCGGGCTATGTAAAATATTTCTATATTTTGAAGTTATATCGATGTATTTTGAAAACGTCCATATAGTGGTCGTTCGTTATGATTATGGTTACGCTTCCGGGACGTCACGCTTCGTTGCCAACCGAGGTAACGGGGTGTGACAGATTGATATCAGAGCAATAGTTATAGTGAACTAGGTTGCATTAGTACCCTAGACTATAACTGAACTTAAGTTTTACTGATTTTTGAAAATATTTTGTAACTAACTAAAAGACTATAAATTGACCTTGATAGCAGAAAACATGTCGAACAACACCATCATCATCTTGTCCGATTCTGAGGATGAGTACACCCCCATGAGCCCCGAAGTCACTGAGGTTTTCACCGAAGGAGAACCGTCTGAAGAATAGGACCCCTCCGAAGAGCCGATGGAGGAGTCAGAAGAGGAGCCCATGGAAGAAGACGACGCTGGAGAGGATCCACCACCCCCGGTGATCTCCTCCTACATCCCATATCACCCGGAGGTTCCGTCATTCAAACCGTACCGCCCCCACCCCAATGGCCCAAAGATGTTGTTTACACCACGCAAAAGAGTTTTCATGACGTGACGAGAGACTATCCCCATCCCGGCTTCCCAACCAAGTCCACCACCATAGCAACGACGGGCAAATGCCCGAAGATGGGGCTGGATGCCCGAGACCCTCCAAGAGTGGAGGCGGGAGGAAGGAATCCCCTCCCACTTTGAGATCGGAGGACCATCCTCCACCCCCACCCCACCGCTCACCCAAGAACCCGCCGAACAGACCATACCAGTCTTGGTAGCACGGTCTTTAAGGCACGACCTGCAAGTGCAGTTGCTTAACCAAGACTTTGGAGAGATGACAGCTCGTTTAGAGCGGGAGGAGTTGCAAAACTCCAATCTATACTGGGCCAACCAGCATGCCCTCGCCATCCAACAGGCCGAGCTAGATGAGCTTCGGCAACGATTAGCCGAGAGCGAGGCCCGTAATGTGGAGCTGACTCAGCGCCTCAATGCATTGGAAAAGGGAGAGACCCCCGATCACTCCCACACCTAGTACCCCCCCCCCCCCCCTCTATCTTTGTAATGTTAGGAAATTATTATGTAATAGTGTAGGACTAAATATTTTCGGGTAATAACCCGCCACAATGTAAGAAAATTATGAATGATTCATGAAAAATGCAAGTTATTTATGAATCTGTGTTTAATGATTATAGAACTGTTCCTTAAGAAAAATTTAAATCTTTAAAACCCAACTTCTTACACTATGCTCTTTTCTTTAAAATTTAAGATAATGCCGCCAAAGAGAGCTATGAACACCGCCGAGATAGAACAACGGGTCGCACAACGAGTGGCAGCAGCTATAGCCACCTATGAAACCAACAGAAATAGCACCGCGAACGGTGACGGAGGTGCTAGTCGCACGATGGGAGGATCTGATTCAACCCAGAAAGGGTGTGGAATCAAAGTATTCTTAAGTTGTAAGCCTCGATACTTCAACGGAACTGAAGGTGCTGTCGGACTAGTTCACTGGTTCGAGAAACTGGAGTCGGTGTTTCGTGTTAGTGGTTGCATCGAGGATGAGAAGGTCAAGTTCGCCACCCACACTCTTCAAGATGGCGCCTTGACATGGTGGAACTCATATGCCCAGTCTGTGGGAATTGATACAACTTACCAACTCGCCTGGGCCGAGTTAAAGGAAATGATGACCGACGAGTATTGCCCGAGAAATGAACTACAAAAGATGGAGTCAGAGTTTTGGAATCTGGCTATGAAGGGAACGGATGTAGCTGGGTACACCAACCGTTTTCACGAGTTGAGTGTACTGTGCCCACAGATGGTCACTCCGAAATACAAGAAAATTGAGCGCTACATTTGGGGACTCGCCCCCCAAATCCAAGGAAATGTTACCGCATCCAACCCAACTACTATCCAGAGCGCCATTCGAATGGCGAATAATTTGATGGACCAAGTGGCCGGAAAGAACGAGGCCAAGGCCGGGGAAAACAAGAGGAAGTGGGAAGATAAATCGAGGAAAGGTTCGGGTTCACAGTCCAAGAAGCCCACCAAAACCATCAAAGCTTTTGTCGCCGGAACTGAGTCTAGGAAGGGCTATACAGGCACTAAACCATGGTGTAACCGATGCACCTACCATCACGTAGGTCGCTGTCCAACCCCTTGCGGGAAATGTAACAAGCTCGGTCATCTGACCCAAGACTGCAAGTTTAAAGCCAACGGAGGCAGCAGCGGCACGCAAAGAAGCTGCTTTGAATGTGGGAACGCTGGGCATTTCAATAAGGATTACCCCAAGTTAAGGAACAATGGTGGAGCTCAAGGGAGAGCTTTTGTATTGGGAGCAGGTGACGCTCGTCAAGATCCCAACGCAGTAACGGGTACATTCCTTCTTAATGATATGTATGCTTATGTGCTATTTGATTTTGGGGCTGATAGAAGTTTTATATCTGCTAAGTTTAGTGAACAACTAAATGCCACTCTTTCCCTATTAGAAAATGCTTATGTCGTAGAATTAGCAGACGGAAAGCTGATTGAAGTGAATAGTATAATAAAGGAGTGCACACTAAAATTGGCAGAACATCCCTTTAAGATAAACTTGATGCCTATTGAACTCGGAAGCTTCGATGTAGTTATTGGTATGGATTGGTTGTCAGACAACCATGCTGAAATCTTATGTGGTAAGAAGGTCGTTAGAATACCACTTAAGAAAAAGAAAGTCCTCACAGTCCAAGGAGAAAGAAAGAATCGCCAGTTGAACGTCATCTCTGGTCTAAGAATGCTGAAATGCCTTCGAAGAGGTTGTCAAGCAGTATTAGTTCAGCTAGTGGAAAAGGAGTCGAAGGAGAAGCGACACGAAGAAATCCCGGTAGTTCGTGACTACCCAAAAGTCTTTCCTGAAGACTTGCTTGGACTTCCACCAACTAGGCATGTAGAATTTCAGATTGACTTGGTTCCTGGAGTTGCACCTGTAGCACGAGCACCCTATCGATTGGCACCGTCAGAGATGCAAGAATTATCCAATCAGTTTCAAGAACTGTTGGAGAAAGGATTCATCCGACCAAGTTCCTCACCTTGGGAAGCTCCGGTCTTATTTGTAAAAAAGAAGGACGGATCCTTTAGGATGTGCATCGATTACCGAGAGCTGAACAAGTTAACGATCAAAAACTGGTACCCTCTCCCCAGAATCGACGATTTGTTCGATCAACTCCAAGGATCCAGTTTTTACTCTAAGATTGATCTGTGATCAGGTTATCACCAAGTAAAAGTTCGGGAAGAAGATATACCCAAGACAGCGTTCAGAACTCGTTATGGACATTACAAATTTCAGGTGATGCCAATCGGTTTGACCAACGCACCAGCCGTATTCATGGATCTAATGAATCAAGTGTGTAAACCGTATTTGGACAAATTCGTAATAGTGTTCATAGACGATATCCTTATCTATTCCAGAAATAAGGAGGAGCATGAGCTGCATCTAAAGTTGATTTTGGAGCTTCTAGAGAAAGAATAGTTGTACGCCAAATTCTCTAAGATTGAATTTTGGTTACGAGAGGTCAAATTCCTAGGGCACGTGATCAATAGCCAAGGAATTCAAGTAGACCCATCTAAAATCGAGCCCATTAAGAACTGGGCAACTCCTAGGACTCCCACTAAAATCCGTCAGTTCTTAGGTCTTGCCGGTTATTATAGGGAATCCATAGAAAACTTCTAGAAGATAGCTGGTTCTTTAACGGAATTGACTCGAAAGGACATAAAGTACAACTGGGGTGAAGATCAGGAAACGACATTCCGACTGTTGAAGCAAAGATTGTGTAGTGCACCTATTTTGTCCCTACCGGAAGGAACATAAGATTTTGTTGTTTATTGCGATGCCTCACACAACGGATTGGGTTGTGTGTTAATGCAAAGAGACAAGGTTATCGCTTATGCATCACGACAACTTAAAGTTCATGAGGTGAACTACCGACTCACGACCTAGAGCTTGGAGCTGTGGTATTTGCTCTCAAGATATGGAGGCACTACCTTTACGGTACAAAGTGCACGGTATTTACAGACCACAAGAGCCTTCAGCATATTCTGAATCAGAAAGAGTTAAACATGAGGCAACGACGTTGGGTTGAGCTACTCAGCGATTACGAGTGCGAGATCCGATATCATCCGGGTAAGGCAAATGTTGTAGCTGATGCCTTGAGCCGGAAGGAACGAGTTAAACCTTTAAGAGTCCGAGCTTTGGTCATGACTATACAGTCAAACTTGAATTCTCAAATCCGCGAGGCACAAGAGGAAGCAGTCAAGGAGGGAAATCTGCTAGATGAGGCCTTGCAAGGAATGGGTAAACAGTTTGAAATCAAGACCGATGGATGTCGGTACTTCATGAGCAGAATTTGGCTATCAAGATTCAGAGGGTTAAGAAAGCTGGTCATGGATGAAGGGCATAAAACAAGATATGCTATTCACCCAGGGTCAGATAAGATGTATCACGACCTGGAGGAAATGTACTGGTGGCCAAACATGAAGGCTGACATTGCTACGTATGTCAGCAAATGCTTAACAAGTTTGAAAGTCAAGGCTGAGCACTAGAAGCCATCAGGATTGTTGGTTCAATGGGAAATACCCTAATGGAAGTGGGAGAATATAACCATGGATTCATCACGAAGTTGCCAAAGACTTCTGGAGGATATGACACCATTTGGGTGATTGTGGATCGACTCACAAAGACTGCACACTTCTTGCCAATCAAGGAGACTGATAAGATGGATAAGTTAACACGAATCTATCTTAAAGAAGTCGTCTCACTGCATGGAGGCAATCGTTACAAGAGGCATTGGGTACACGCCTGGACATGAGCACAGCCTATCACCCGCAGACGGATGGTCAGAGTGAAAGAACGATTCAGACATTGGAGGACATGCTAAGGGCATGTGTTATCGACTTTGGCAAAAGTTGGGACAGGCACCTGCCATTAGTCGAGTTTTCCTATAACAACAGCTATCACTCAAGTATTAAGACCACTCCATTTGAGGCACTTTATGGGCGGAAGTGTCGGTCACCACTTTGTTGGGCTGAGGTAGGAGATAGCCAGATCACTGGACCCGAGATCATCCAGGAGACTACAGAAAAGATAGTCTAGATTCAGAATCGATTAAAAATCGCACGGGATCGACAGAAAAGCTATGCCGATGTTCGACGGAAGGATTTGGAATTTTAGGAGGGAGATCAAGTAATGCTGAAAGTCTCGCCTTGGAAAGGCGTAATTCGTTTTGGGAAACGAGGAAAACTAAATCCTCGTTATATCGGACCATTCAAGATTTCCAAAAGAATTGGCCCGGTAGCCTACCGACTCGATCTGCCTCCCGAGTTAAGCAATGTACATAATACCTTCCATGTATCCAACCCAAAGAAATGTGTGGCTGATGAAACACTTGTCATACCCATGGGCGAGCTGGAGCTAGATGATAAGTTGAACTTCGTTGAATAACATGTGGAAATAATGGACCGAGAAGTCAAGAAACTAAAGCACAGCCGGATCCCGATAATAAAAGTTAGATGGAACTCTAAACGAGGTCCTGACTTTACGTGGGAACGCGAAGATCAATTCCGGGAAAAATACCCTCATCTGTTCTCAAATACTCAAGTAGTGGAGAACACGAGCTAATTACGGGACGAAAATCCCTTAACAGGGGGAGACTGTAACATCCGGCATTAAACCAAGTTAGCAACTATGACCTAATCAGTATTTAATAGCCAATTATAACCTAATTAGTGATCATTAGAAATTAATCAAAATGATTAACAAGGTTCACGAAGAAATTCAACTAAATTAGAATCAAATTCATTGGTGCGATGAATCGGCAAATCAATTAATCCGATCGATTTACTATATGATGGATTAATGCAACTCAGTACATAATTAAATTATGATTAGTGACACTAATCATACACTAATACACTTACTTAACATTAATTATGCAAGACTAAAACAATTCATTAAAACAATGCATCCAAAAGTATTTATGAATTTACAAGAAAAAGGAGATACAAGAATACATTTCTAAATACTTTTATACAAAAAAAATGAAAATACATCAAAAAAGACCTCATTATGCCGGCCATAGGAGAAGGACAAAAGGACCTTGATATATTTTTTTTAGTCAACATTTCACAATCAAATCCTCCTTTTTCAACTCACCAAGATTTTTCACTATTTTCATCATTTCACAACCTTTTTCTCCTCTATAAATAAGACCCAACTCCACTTCATTCTTCACACCTTCAAACCAAAAACTTCTCCTCTTTTCTCTCTAGAAAAATTGGCCAAGGCTTCAAGCGAAGACCAAAATTGTGCAACTTTCTTATTCTTGCAATTTTCAAGTGTTTTGGGTGCAACTTTTGCAAGAGTTTCAACTTCTTCTCATTTGCATACTTCTAATACCCAAAAATAAGTAAATACTAACTTATTTCATCATACATTTATGTTTATATAAGTCTTGCATAATATATATAATCACCAACAACAACAAGTTTCATAAAAACTCAAGTTTATAAATCACTAGTTTGTGTTTTTAAGTTGTTTTCTTCAAATGTGTTTATAAATATGTAAACACATCATGTAAGTATAAATATTATGAAAACAAGTTATATAAATGTGTTTTATAACTTTTATACAAGTAGTCTTTGAATAAACAACAAGAATCACAAGTTATTTCAAGTTTATGAAATACGAAATTTCGGCAGAAAAGTTGCATCAACTTTGAAAAATCATAACTAATTCATAACAAACACATCATGTAAGTATAAATAATATGAAAACAAGTTATATAAATGTGTTTTATAACTTTTATACAAGTAGTCTTTGAATAAACAACAAGAATCACAAGTTATTTCAAGTTTATGAAATACGAAATTTCGGCAGAAAAGTTGCATCAACTTTGAAAAATCATAACTAATTCATAACTTAACAAAATGAGTTGATTATTGTCTCAAAATTTAGATCTATGTCTTAACTAAAAATCTGGAAGTTTTCATAATTTTATTATGGAGTTTAGAACCCCTAGATATTATTTGGGAACCCGAATGTTTGACATCTCAAAATTGGCCAACATAGGGTTTTTAACAAGCATTTTCCCAAACCTAAACACCTCGAAAAATGTCCGTTCTTGACTTTAGAAATTCTTTATATATAGTAGTTTAATGTCCAAGAAAACCAAAGCCTAAATCATTTTGGATCTTGGTCAAAAACAACCTCAAAGTAGACCGAAAACCCTTCGAAAAGCTGGAAAATTATATATATATATATATATATATATATATATATATATATATATATATATATATATATATATATATATATATATATATAAACTTGACGTTTTAAGTGGGTTTTATTTATAAACTTGTAATGTTGGGTGATTTAAGACATAAAAACCTATATATATACATATTATCATATATTAGAGTTATTAAGTCCCTATTATCAATTAGGACTCGATTAAACACATCCGGTGTATCAACCATCAAAGAACGTAAACTTGCATTTTTCGTGAATATTTTGCCATCACACGCTCGGTGAGTCCTCATAGCCTTATTTTCACTATCTATTGGGGTGGAAATACATTCACTATTTTCATATGGACATCAAAACTGTTTATTTCTTATATGTATTACATGTGTGGATCCATCAGCCCTCAAATCATGAACCGTTAATTGCATTTATTTGTAAGCGCGAATATATTGTCGATAGATCTATCGGGAGTCATGTCCCCCATTCGGTTTAGTCTTACCGGCTAACGGCGGAATGCATATATATTTAACATTATGGTATTACGTATGGGAATACTGCACAGGGCAAACTCATTTAATTAAGCTTCGGTTGCATGATGGTTTGTGTAATACATACATGGAATTTATCCTTTATAAATTCAACTCATCTGATAATGTCCATACAATTGGTCTTTTCGCGTAAACCTATGAGCTCACCAACAATTTGTTGACGTATTTTAACATGTATTTTTAGGAAATTAAGACAAGTGCACAGCATCGGAAGTTATCTCAAGCTTCCGTACTTTTGGTGTCACATGCATTTTCAAACCATCGGAGATTTATATGCGTTATTTTGACTAATTTAATTATGTATTTAAATCTCTGTATCTTGCGAACTACTCTTTATCATTTTCGCGCTATGTAAAACATTTCTATATTTTGAAGTTATATCGATGTATTTTGAAAACGTCCATGCAGTGGTCGTTCGTTATGTTTATGGTTACGCTTCCGCGACGTCACGCTTCGTTGCCAACCGGGGTAACGGGGTGTGACAATAAAAAAGTGCTTCACAGGCAAACATTCAGGACACGACTCCGCATATATCCAAGTGCTCACGATGTTTTCCGCCTTTGCATACGATCGTCACTATGACTATGCGGCATTCATCTTCGAAGAGTTAAAGAGAGCGGTTGTAACATCCGGCACTAAACCAGGTTAGCAACAATGACCTAATCTGTATTTAATAGCTAATTATAATCTAATCAGTGGTCATTAGAAATTAATCAAGGTGATTAACAATGTTATTAGAAAAATTCAACTCAATTAGAATCAAATTCATCGGTGCGATGAATCGGGAAATCAATTAATCCGATCAATTTATGATATGAAGGATTAATTCAACTAAGTACATAATTAAATTATGATTAGTGACACTAATCATACACTAATACAATTACTTAACATTAATTATGCAAGACTAAAACAAGTCATTAAAACAATGCATCCAAAAGTATTTATGAATTTACAAGAAAAGGGAAATACAAGAATACATTCTAAATACTTTTATAAAAAAAAAAAGAAAAATACCTTGAAAATACTCATGAGAGCCGGCCATAGGTGTAGTACACCATGGTTCTTGATTTCAATTTTTTATTTAGAACCCCATGCACCATCTACATCTAATCTTCCAACACCTCTCCCTTTCATTTCACCATTCTCTTTCAATTCAACCAAGTGTGCACTCAACCTCCACTTTGAAAGACCAAAAATCCTCTATAAATAGAGATCATTTCCATTAATTATCAACACACCAAACTATCTTTTTTCTCTCCTCTTGGATCCGGCTCCACACACACCCACACTACAAACATTTTTCTTTTCAAGTGTTCTTCATTTTATGCTAGTATTCTTGGTGCTTCAATTCAAGATCCAACTTCTTCTAGTTTGCATCTTTCTAACACATCAAAGTAAGTAAATACTAGCTTATTTCATCTTATATTTATGTTTATATAAGTCTTGCATAATATATATAATCACTAACAACAACAAGTTTCATAAAAACTCAAGTTTATGAGTTTCTAGTTTTTATTTTTAAGTTGTTTCTTTAAATGTGTTTATGAATATATAAACACATCATCAAAGTGTTAATATTATGAAAACAAGTAATATATATGTGTTTTATAACTTGTATACAAGTAGTCTTTGAATAAACAACAAGAATCATAAGTTATTTCAAGTTTATAAACTGCGGATTTTCGGCAGAAAATTTATATCGACTTTGAAAACTCATAACTAATTTATAACTTAACGAAATGAGTTGATTCTTGTCTCAGAAGTTAGATCTATGTCTTAACTATAGATCTGGAAGTTTTCATAATTTATTTTGGAGTTTAAGACCTCCAGAAATTATTTGGGAAACCGAAAGTTTGACAGCTCAAAAATGGCCAACATAGGGTTTTTAACGAGCTTTTTCACCAACCTAAACATCTCGAAAAATGGCCGTTCTTGATTCTAAAAATCCTTTGTATAGAGTAGTTTAATTTCCTAGAAAACCAAAGCCTAAAACGTTTTGGAGCTTGGTCAAAAACAGCCTCAAAGTAGGCCGAAAAACCTCCGAAAAAGCTGGAAAATTATATATATATATATATAAACTTGACGTTTTAAGCGGGTTTTATTTATAAACTTGTAATGTTGGGTGATTTAAGACATAAAAATCTATAAATATATATATATATTATCATATATTAGAGATATTAAGTCCTTATTATCATTTAGGACTCGATTAAGCTCACTCGGTGCATCATCCATCCACTTTCGCTAATTAGCATTTTTCGCTCGTTTTTGACATCACAAGCTCGGTGAGTCCACATAGCCCCTATTTTCACAATGTTATGTTTTGGGGTTTAAATACATGCTTCGTTTTTATATGGACACGAAAACGACTTCATTTCTATTATGTATTACACATGTGGTTCCATCCGCCCTTATATCATGAACCGTTAATTGCATTTATTTGTAAGCGTGAATATATTGTGGATAGATCTATCGGGAGTCTTGTCCCCCATTCGGGTTAGTTCGGGTCAGCTAACAGCGAGTGCATATATATTTAACACATGGTATTACGTATGGGAATACTGCACAGGGCAAACTCATTTTAATTAAGCTTCGGTTGCATGATGGTTTATATGTAATACATAACATGGAATTTATGATTTTATAAATTCAAACTCTACCGTGTTGTCCATACAAGTCAGATTTATGTGTAAACCTATGAGCTCACCAACAATTTTTGTTGACGTATTTTAAGCGTGTATTTTCAGGAAATTAAGGCAAGTGTGCCTTCGGACGTATTTACTTTCAAGCTTCCGCATCCATGGAGTCGCATGCATTTTCAAAACTAACGGAGATTTAGTTGCATTATTTTGGATACTTTAATTATGTAATTAAGATCTGTATTGTGTGAACTTCTTTCCTTCATATTAGACTATGTAAAACATTGCTATTTTTTAAAGTTGTATCAATGTATTTTAAAAACGTCAATATAATGGTCGTTCGTTATGATTGTGGTTGTGCTTCCGCGACGTCGCGCTTCGTTGCCAACCAAGGTAACGGGGTGTGACAGCGGTGCTCGAGAAACGAACCAGAAGAGGGCGCAAATACATTCCATTCCAAAGGTTCCTACAACTCATAATTCAATTTACCATGGGCCAGGACGACGAAATCCATGAATGTTCCGAGGTTGATGTCTACTTCACCGCCTTGCTTCAACGAATCAAGATCCCAACGGTAACTGCCAATGTTGCGGTAATGGACATTCCATTATCGATGCTTCATCAAGCCGTTCAAACAGAAAGGGTAAGGGACTATATAAGGGCTATATATCCGGATGAGGCTTAGTCAGATCTGACTGAGCCTAACCAGTCCGAAGGAGAGGAGCGTTTGAGTGAGATCGAGGAAGTAGAGGCTGCTGTTGAAAATATTTTGGGTACGGGTGAGCGGGAGATGCTAGCTGTGAGGGAGGGAGTTGAAGGGGAACAGGAAGAGGCGTTCTATTCAGAACAGACCGTCTCTGTCCAATTGAGGGATGAGAGTATTGCATCTGAGGGTGTTCTAAGCCCTATCAGCTGGACTACCCACGATAAGACCACCAGTCCAGTGGTCGAACTTACCCCCACCATCCACTTGGTTTCCCCTCAACGGGAAACCATTTCATTCCACGGGGAGTCTGTACATATACCATCACCCTCTCACTCAGACACTGGTGATGTTGAAGCAGGCCACCTGTCACCCCCGATGACCACCGTTCTTTAGCCCACAGCTCACACCACACCCCCACACACAACTTACAACGCCTCCGTGGTGTCCACTCCTAAAACAAGATGCCTTCGTGGCGGCTCGGCAAACTTCCGGATCTGAGCATCCCGTAGTGGAGCCTAAAATGACGGAAGGAAGACGTCAGGCCATCCCGAGATATCTCTCGAGATGCTAACAGGGGCTCTTCGTGCTGCTAGTGTTGTTACCCGAGCTGACATGGACGCCCAAAAGGAAGCTTCCGAGAAGCGACATTCCGCCTTGTTATCATTTATCAAGGGGTGTTGCTTCTGAGGAACAGCCGCCACCAAGTACCCGCTCAGTCTAATCACAGATCACTGAGCTCTCCGAGAAAATGGACAGTCTTATCCGTCTTATCCTTCAAGTCCAGGAGCAGCTGAATAGCAGAATGGACCATCTGGAGTCAGCGGTTATTTAACTTCAATGTCGTCCTCAGGCTGAATCCTTAAAACGAAAACATGACGATCAGGACGAATCTAATCGCCATGAGGGGGAGAAACGCCAACGGGTTCAGTCTGAGGGCGAGATGCCAATTGTAGGGGGAGCAGTACTGGAAGAAGGGGCAGAATTACAAGGGTTTGGGGAACAAAGTCTAGGGGCTCAAGAATTGATGGAATGGGCAAATTTTCAAGGTGTTGCACCGTTAGATCCACTCTCAGCAATTGAGGAATATGATCCAATCTTGGAAAAGGCCGAAGTCATATTAGTGTCTGATACAGACTCTGATAATGACCAAGACTATCCTTCGATAATTCCCAAGACTGAACCTAAGTCTCCACAGAAATCATCTTCATCGTTTGAATTCTTGAAATCCCCACCCCACGTGCTCAACAAGAAATCATGTCTTCTATCCAAGCTACCTCTCCTACTCCCAAAGAAACTCCACCAGTCCAAATTACCCTAATAGTCCAAGAAATCCCACCTGTCAAATCAACCCTTCCGTCCCAAACAGCCGAGTCTTCAGGTGCAAGAACCGTGGACTACTTTGAAAACAGGCCTGAAGTGACTCCAAGGCATGATGAAAACGATCTAGAATGGGTCAAATGGTATTCAAAGGGTAGGGTGCAGGCTCTGTCTGAAGAAATGAAAGAATAGTTGAAGCAGGACCAGAGGGGTTGGATTTTGAATTTCTTGAAGCTCCTCCGACAGAACTAGAAGAACCTCCGGTCCAAAAATTGAAAGATTTTTTGGGGAAAATCCCGGCTGAGGAATTTCAGAGTCCCATTCTTGAAGACAAATTCAAAATGGTATTCAGAAAAAAAAACCCAGGTTTTATAGCCAACGTCTGTTAATGGTTTTGTCTGATGCATCCAGATCAGTAGAACAAGCAGAATACAATCATATGATGCTCCAAGACAAAAGACCAAAGGAGAAATATTGGTCAACATCAAAGATTGTGAAGATAAATAACATCCATATGTACAAAAGAGCTCAAGTGTTCACTCCTACTTTTGAAGTACTTCGAGAAGATGGATCAGTACAGTTCTTACACGAATATGACCTAGATTTCGTAAACATCGACAACATTGATTTTTTGCACAACAAGCTAAAGAACAGAATCAAGAAACGGTTAACTCATGTCACTGCTGTTGCCGCCCTGACTAAATGCATGAATCGCCGCTCCATCATTATGTGTTTAAAAGATTTTCAAATGGAAATAGAGAGATTAATGGTGAAAGTTGGTCTAAAAACTCCAGAGCAAAATATCTTTCTCCTAGATCACTTTCCAGCTTACAAGGTTTTGATGGGGGGACAGCAAGGAATCATATTTCTGAACAAGAAGGGACAGAAAAAGTTCATGCGCATAGAGGACTTGCCTTTCTATTCAGATGGTACAATCAGATTAGTCATAGCCGAGCTTAATAACAGACTACAAGAAGACGATGCTCAGACAGTCCCTGAACTTAAAAGAAAACCAAAAGAAATTCAAGACATGCTCTGCGCTATTGAATTTCTGAATGATAGGCTACATCTTAGTCAAGTGACTCAATGATTTGAAGTCTTCCTTGGCCTCAGTTAACATGTTGAAGAAGCCTAACATCGTCCACAATGATCGAAAAGGGGGAGATTGTTATATATTAAATTTCGATCTTGTGAATTTATTTTGTAATAATTATTTTGGTTTATTTCCTTATAATTTATTCTTGTCTTTCAATATTAGTTGTAATTGAAGTCAAGGGGCTTGGTTGTAATTCATTGAAACTCTATTTAAATGATGTAAGGGAAACCCCACCTAGGGTTTCCCATACACAAACACGAAAATAGAATATTACAGCCGCCGTTTTTCATATTCTCTCTGACATTGTTATTATTCATTATTCTTGCAATCATTGAGTCTTGATTTTTCTGTTTGCATAAGAATATTGCTGAAATCATTCACGTGCGTTGATTACTGCTGGGAAATCGTTTACAACATCAAATCACAGATTTAAGCTATAGATGTAATTCTAATTCCATATCTAAGTATGATTTTGAAAATACTATGTGTTTTTAGTGTGTGTGTGTTCATCGATAGTTAATAAAAACAGACAAAAAGGGGTTGATTTAGTATATTTATGATGTGTTTTATGTTAAAAAGTGTTAATAGAGTACATTTAAGTTTATGTCCATAGTTTCCAGTCACAAAATATGCATAAATTGACCAAAAGGTGAATTCTGGAAAATAGTAGATGATTACTTCACAATCTGAAGCACACTCGTACTTGACATGTGACAAATATGTAGCCAGCGTTCATTTGAAAGTGCATCTTATAATGCATACTTGCACTGCATGATGATTACTTCACAATCTGTTGCGACCAGGACTGGGGCTGACAGCAGGGCACTGTCGGCGACTGATCATCCCACACACTTTTCTAATCAGGTTCGGCACATCCCTGATCAACATTGTGAACTGCCAAACCCCATGCTTGCACTGCATGGTTTTCACTTTTAATGGGGCTTGCACTACCCATTTTCAAAATAGTTTGTAAAGAAATATTTGTTGAATAATTAATCTGTTATCTCACTAAGCATTAGCTTACCAGTTAACTTTCAATGTTTTCAGGCGAAGGAAAGGTGTAGCTGGATATTCTTCTTAAGCATTTCATTTCAATTCTCGGTGACCTTAGAAGCTTATTGGTACATGGACGATATAGCTTTGGGGATGGGGTGTGTTGTTATTAAATTCAATCAAGATGTTGTAATAGTTAGTCTAAATCACTGCAGATGTATACATTTTTACTTACTTTAGTGTGGAGCTACTTAAAACTGCTTTAAGTTTATCAATTTAATTTGCATATTAATTATTGGGTTGTATGTCAATCCTGGTGTTATCAATTATATCACTAATCAAGGAGGATGTCTCAATCTCTATCTCTTTTCTAAACTAATAATCCACATGGTGAAAGGGTGGTGAACCCAAATTTATGGTGGTTTAGAGTGGATCAATGATACATGGTTAATTGTCAGAGCTTTTGATCACATAAACACAAGAGCACATAGAAAATCCTGAAAATTAGTTTTGTCTTTGAAATAGGTTAATAAAGAAATTGAAAGATTAAATGGGTCGAATTTTGTGTAAGGGTGCTAACATATGTTTATATATGTTATACTAGTCAAATATAGCATAAAAGAGAGGTTATTTCAATTGTTATGTTAGCTAAAAATCGAGTTGGGTTGAAAAGGCTTCGAGCAGGGGTATGAAAATGAAAACAGAATGTGCAGGTTTTAGGCGACTCAGAGAGTCGCCCTTCATAACTCGTCGAGTCAGCCATACTGGAATGTGGAAATTGTTTTGATTTATTGGACTCGGCGAGTCGCCCATATGACTCGGCAAATCGAGCCACTGTTCCCTTGAAAACTCATGTTTTAAGACTTGTAAAACTAATATAAGTTCATGTAATCATTATACACTTATGTAACTTATAAATTTACATCAATTACTACCTAAAGGTCTATAAAACCTATCGAAATACACAACGTGTTGCTAAAATCTGATAACTCAAATCGGAACACTTAAACACATCAATTGACATCCAAACCTTATGATATGCTACAATAAGCTTATAACTACCTTGAATATCATTGTTTGATAGGTTTGGACTTTAAAAGAGTGGCGGTTGCCGGTTTGGGACGCTAGGAGCAAAAGTCAAGCTCTAGGAGGCCTTTTTGGCGATTTACTACATAAAGGCTACTTTAAGCCTATTTTGTTGTGAAATCTAGTATTGTTATGTGTGTTGCATACATATTTACATGTTTACCTTCATTTATGACATTGTGCATATATCTTGGGCATCTTCCTCTCATATGATGCATTACACTAGCTCGCAATTAATTACATGATTTTGGCCACGGAGCCTCATTTGATACCATAATATTGTACACGTTGATACCCTTACCTTATCTTGATGATTCCTTTGATACTTACTGTACCTTTTCTTGATTAAACCCATTGTTGAGCTATGCTCATTCATTTGGCCTCACTGGACGTCCAGATTACTATTTATATTTAAATGCCTTACTGCGTGTTTGTGTGTATACAATTCTACTTTCGGAAGCTTACGGAGTAGGTGGCCGGACTTCGGGTGCCGGTTGGAGTTGCCTAGACTCGGTTCTAATCCGAGCTGGCAACATGCGGGTTTTTGAGTCTCCCTCGTGACCTATGCAATAGTGGGTTCTATTCCCACAACATTTTATTAAGATATTGCACATGCCCTTTATTTAACCACTTTTACTATTATTGCATGTTTATGTTATGCACTCCGTATCGATCTAGTAACTCACTTAGCAAATTTTATTTGCTAAACCCTCACATTTTTATTTATCTCAGGTGGTGTTAGTAGGGGCAAAGAGATTGTCGATTCTGGCCCCAAAGTTTAGTTGGGCAGACTTGAAGTAACTTTTGGTAAAAGCTAGATGCTTAGTATTTTGGAAATTTTGGGGTACATTGCCTACCGAATTATCAGATGTGTATATATATACTTGATATCTTATGTCGAGGATAGTTGTTGTAATTACTTTTGAAGTATCTTGTAAATTTACTTAATGCTATAAAGTATATAGCTTCTAGCTAAACAAGGATATGGACTTCATACAAACGGGTCATGCCCGATTTTCTTTTGGTCCATGTTAATCATGGTTAATCCAATGTAATTTCGTTAATTATTATATTATGTTAGAATGAGTGTTTCACTTATAGTGCAATTAGGTGATATTTAGAAATTTAGTATAAAAGGAAAATTCCAAGGTAAATTTCCATTTAAGTTTTTATAACTCTTATTTATTTGTATGTGTGCTTCAAAGTGTATTGAGAGAATTCATTCAATTCAATGCATGATTTGTTACAAATGTTTATGATTCACCTAGATCTTGATCTATCAAGACACAAATAATTTGAAGTAGGGATAAACTTATTGTATAACATTTAATCTTGTAAGTAGTGTATAATTTTAAATATTAAAGATTACGTATTTTTATATATGATATAGTTATTGTAAAATGTGAGATAACAAGTAATTCTTTATAATAATTATATTAACACCAAGAGGAGATAGATTGTTAATATTTTGATGGATCATTGGAATGGACCTAATTTTCTTCCACGCTCATAGTTCCAACAACAGATTTGGATTAGACATGTAATTGACATTAGGGGTCGGTAGTCTGACATAAACTTTTACAAAGCGTGTCTAGAATAACATTACACCAACTGAGACGATCTTGTCATCATAAGCCACACAAGTTAAAAGGATAATGTAACGATACTCTCCTTCCTATATCAGAGAATAAGGTACCACTCAGTATGTGCATTATATATGCACAGGCTTGTTGCTCCAATCCATGATCATTTTGACAGATTGGTTGTTTTATTTCATTCATTAAAGTCATAAGGCTCAACTGGTTACCTTGAAATTAGTTATCAGTCAGAACAAACCCCAAAGACGTAAAACGCAACCCACATATAAACCCAAGATTCATTTCAAAATCCTTATCGGTTACAAGACTAGAAGCCCCCACAATGGTTATGAAACACTCATAACAACATAATATAATTTTTAATTAAGTTAACCAAGATTAACAGGGAATTAAACCCATAAATCATGTTTAATATGATTCAAAAGAAATTCGGGCATTACCCGTTCGGACGACGTTCAAATTCCTAATTTAGTTTGTACTTACAAAGTTAAACATTAAAGTATACTTTACAAAATACTTGGAATTAAGTACATCAACTATCATCAAAATAAATGCATAACTTGCATCTGGTGAGTCAGTAGGTGATCTACCCAATTCCCAAAATTATAGCTTCAAGCTTTACCAAAAATGAACTTTAGTCTGGTCAACTAAGTCTTGGGACCAAATCCGGCAATATCCTTGCTCTTACTACAACTTCCACCTGAGATATATGAAATATAGTTGGGTAAGCACATAAAATTTGCTAAGTGAGTTACTAGATCGATATGGGGTGTATATCATAAAACATGCAACAACCAAAGATAACAGGGGTACATAGTACATGTTCAATATCATAAAATAATTTGTGGGAACAGAACCCACTCCAACAGATCATGGGGAGACTCGAGAACCTGCGCGTTGTCAAGCCCGGGGTAGAATCGAGACTTGACAACCATAAGACCAATCGGCATCAGAAGTCCCGCCACCTACTGTAACATCAAAACTTTAATTAACAATAATAAAGATAATTTACATAAATTCTGACAAAATTAGGCATGACCTATTCATATCATTAATAAAATCCAACTTGTAATTTTCAACTACATGAATAATCACAACAAGTTTTTGCTACCACCAATATACATGGTGGATTCTATAATATTTATCAGAGATTTAAGTGCTAACACGCCCATGGATCTAATATATTACAAGAATTAAACCTTTGGTCATAACCAACCAAAATACCAAATTTTTGTCAACTGTTTAACATTTGATGACCACCAATACATTTCAAATAATGGAATTAAGTACATCAAGCTTAAATACTCTTAACTCTAGATGATTAACATAAGGGTGATCTACCCAATTCCCAAAATAGCATAAGTATCTGTATCAAAATATTATCTGGCTCGGTTCCTCTTGGTTCCTCCTACTTCAAGTTTTACTTGTATCAACCTTCTCTGTACCTCTGCCTTCTATCCTTGAAATGTGAGGAACAAGAAAAGGTTAAGCAATAATGCTTAGTGAGTGACTAGGTCAATATAGTACCACATACAAATAACCGATAATCAATATAATCAGGAAACATGCACAAGCATATAACAATAACAATAGATCATAATAAGATATGTAATATCAAGGAAGATGAGACATATCAAGAGGGAGACTCTTGATAATGTCATGACAACATTATCACGTTATGAGTACTTTCAGGGAACGTGATAACACTAAAAATCATCAGGGCCCTCAGTACCGGGCATCGTACTCCCGCCAACAATGAAGTATGACATCATACTCCGAGATCATCGGTAGTATGGCTATACAGTACATCACACACGGTGATGTACTATATGTTAAGCAATTATATGAACATGTTAGGAGTAACCATATAATTCAATTAAGGTAAACACATAAGCATAATGAACATGGATAGATAATATGATGCATAAACAAAAAATATGTAACATAGCCATGAGAAATAAGGAGTCATCATCGTGTATGAGGCACAAATTACACTAGTACTTACTGATCGTAATGATATGCCACAAGTGTATAAAGCTCATAAACATATAAATTGCATTGATGGACAACCCTTCGCCTCTGAGATAAGCAAAATAATTAAAATAAACACATAGATATAGATAATAAAGAAGTTAGCTGCTCAAGTAATTTAAGTCTTATATCACCCTTTATGATCTCCTAAGTAAACTCCAAGCATGATCTGAAGTCGTTAGGAACCTATTTAGTATGTTAGTGTAGCTATCTTTGTGTTAAGTTGTTCAATGTGTAATTTAGATTATAGCATCTAACCTTTACTTGGTCATCCCATTAAGAAGCCCTTGAAATGTCTAAGAAAATTTTTAAGTTCCTAAACATAGTTCTAACTTACCAACTTATCAACTAACAAGTTTAAGTATCCATATTCTTTGTTTAGTTAATATTTGCATCGATTAAGACCACCGATTGAACCCTATTATCATAATTGATACTTTAGCCTTATTTCGGTATGTAAAAGTAGGGTTACAACCCTATTAAACCCCTTTTAATGATTCCATTTTTAAATTAAAACCCTTTAAAAGCTTCTATTAGAAGTGTATGACCCTTAAACCTTAGCAAAAACAACTGAAGCTCAAAATGAATTTTCCAAGTCAGGTTGTTGGTCACGCCATGACTAGGGGGTGGTCATGGCATGACCCCTGTTCCCAAACCTGTATCGGTCGAATTCCTTGGTTGCACAACCGAAATCTAACATATAACTCAAATATGCAAATTGTTCAACTTAAATCCTTTCACATATGCTTCAAATACATATTATAAACACTTTTAAGACTACTTAAACATCATTAAATCCTTCATTTGATTCTTACCAAATCCAAGTTTAATCACCATTATCCCCATTTAAGTTCTTTGATTACCTTAACAACATAACAATGAAATACTTCAATAATCATGCTAGAGTTGTATGTAATGCTTATGAACTTGATAGTTCTTTATTCAAAACTGAAATGAGCTTTTCATTCGATCAACAAAGACTTCTCCTGGACAAACAAAAGAAATAAGAATTCCATATTGGGTATCTCACCTGTCTCGCGCCGAGATGGGAATCCAATAGTTACATTCATATTGACTGATGATTGGCTTCTCATTGGCCATTTATGGTCAATCGCTTGAACTTATAAGAATCTCACTCGGGCAAGTGATATTCTCCTTTGTCACTCAATCAAAGCTATATCCAGACATTCCTTTATATAGGAATTTGGACAAAGACACTTTACGCATTTGTTTCAAGATAATAGGCATAACTCTTAGTAATACGAGTGTTCTAGCCTTTTACAGATTTTCATACGAGACGTATGACAGGGCAATTATCGCTTTGTAGACTTTGATTCTGTTAGTTTTGACATTTGATGTTTGACAATTTGAATTAAAGACCACTTTCTTTATTGATTTTATTAAATTAGCAACTTCTACCTCTGCCTCATTGAGTGACACGTTGTAATCATTCAGATTACAAGAATTTACAAAGAAGCTTGAATTTGGAATCCGTTCTTGGTTTCCAAGGAGATTTTGAATCACATGATTCACACACAGATATCTATTTTGCTTATAAGTAGAATTTCTAATTTGAAAGTTTCAACTTGTACAACCTGGACAGATGAATATACATTTAGATCGATGTCATAGCTGTATATTCTAACTTAAGACTTACTTGCAATCTAATGAGCAATCATACATAAACTTAGTTACTTCAGAATCATAAGTTGATTCACTTACTGCGTAATCTTTCTAAGTATCTAGACAATTGGGATGCTTATGATTAAAATAGAACTGATATTTTGTCATCTATGGACTATGACATCAATCATTACATACTATCATCACAGTAGCTAATTAAAATCATGAGTAGGTACTCTTTCTTATGATTTCCTTTGAAATCCCATTTTTAAACAGGTTCGATGACATCGTGGTGGTAAAGAAATCATTCTTGTCTTTCGATTTAGCTTACATTATATTTTAGAGTCAAAAAATATACTTGTTGTCGATTACAATTTAGGTCAGCAATCTCTGAGAAATCTGGACATGACTTTGACATTAATTGACTATAGGTACTCTTAAGTCAATTATATCACCGATCATAGAATATTATTACTGATCTTTCACAAGTTCAAGTCATATTCAATTAACAACTTTCTAGATACTCATGACAGTATGGTATTCTACTTGTTTGAACAAGAATTCAACTTAGATAATTTGGCATTGAGTCATATGTCTAATAATGACTCTTTGCATTTTCTGGGATTCATATGTTGATCTTTTTCAAAAATAGGAAAATCAACATAACTCTTATAAAATTAGCAGTGGACAGATAGGTCGCTAGATGTTACTATCAAGCTATAGTAATCATACTTATGCAGAAGGCTATCTTTATCAATTCTGAACACTAAATATTGATAAATCGGATACATGTAGAGATTTCCAATTTCATATCTGACTTACAGTGATTTAGGAAAACTGAGTTATTCAAATTTAGCTCACGTTAAACTAATATTGACAATTAACTTGACATTACTCAAATTCTCCGGTTATAGGCACAGACTCTTAGCAATGAAATCTAAACAATACACATCTTTCATTCTAAGGATGCAATTGTCAGATTATTTGAATTTATACACATGTTTTCTGTAGATGATATTGACTTTATTGTAGATCAACGAAATCAATTACAACATTGTCATTGAATTCTTTAGACAGAGTTAAAGTCAGATTGAGCTTAGAAATATTGTCATTTAACAAATAGAATTTAGTAATGATAGACAATATTAACTTTGACATGACTGTCACTAGGTGTAACTAGATTAGATACTTATAACAGCTTAGAGAGAACTATGTGGCAATTACTGAGCAGAACAAATGGATATGAAGTACTTACTAGTACTAGAAAGCAAACTGGGCCTTTAGCAATGGATTTGACCAATGATACTGAATTGATCCACAATATTAACTTAACAATTAGACACTTTTTTTATTCCAATGATAATCATTTATTTTTCATGCTTGTCTTGACATACTGTCTTTTAACTTTAGTGATTTGGCATTGTGTTTTGAATTATCATTTGGTTCCGGGCATTCATATAACAAATTGTCATATGTAACATCCGGGGTCTGAGTTCTTTAACATTTACATTTACTAATTATCATTATTGTATTGTTCTTTCAATGATATCATTGGCTTGATTCATGCGCATCAATGGTGATTTCTCGTACATTCTTGCAAGTAACTTTCACCATGTTGTGGTAAGTCTAGAGGCTACTATTGTTCTTCTGTCCAATTGATCCACTTGTCTTGACTCAACAATCATTCGTTGATGGTTAAGCTCATAGATTTTGATACTTCAAGGCACATTCTCTGCACTTTCACTAACTTGGTCTTGAACAATGTACTTATTTTTGTGTATTTGGAGTTGTTCATAAATTTCTTTAAGTTGTGTTTCATTACTTTATGCCAACAGTTGTTGCTTTATCTCATACAGGTGTTGGGGAGTTTCTTTATTTTATTCAGTTGTTGGGAGAATAATTTCCCCTGGATAGACATGCAACTGTATACATAAGGCAAATAACTTTTAACTTATAGGCTTAGTGACTATGTACCCTTTTTCCCATCCTAACAGTCTGTACTTCCTATCTTAGTTCAAGCCACCTAGCATGATTGATACTTTATGTATTGCTTAAGTTTAAGATCAAGTATTACCCACATAATACTTGAGTCACTCAAACTATTTAATCTGATACCATCCTGAAAGGCCCGTCCTTACGGAGGAGTCTTAATGACTAGGTAAGGTTAAACTTGTTGCTTATTGCTAATCGTAGTTTAGATTGTTCCAAATGGTCATGATTTATCATTTTTCTTTGATTGCCATAAAACTAAATCTACCATTATTGAGTTAAAGTCATGAAGAAAAAGATGATACAACAACGGAGAAGATGAAGTTTGAAGATGCTTACCAATAACACTCCTTTCTTCCTCTAGGTTTCTGATTTTATGGAAGTTTTTTCCCCATATCAAATGGTGCTTCCAAAAACATGGTAGAGAAGATAGATAAAGAGGATGGCTTGGCTTCTAGACCAATCAAGATGATTCTTTTAAACAAAAATCTTATTTTTGTTTCCAAAATTGCATTTTAGTCCCTCATTCCTTCCATTCTATTTTTTTGGCCACAAAGGTTTGAACTCTTATATACGACTCAACTTATGTCATAAATCTCATTCTAGTTCTAAATCATTGAATGCATTTGCCACTCTTAGTTCGTAGGGTACAAGTCTCTAAAGCACGCCTATTATTGATATAGCTATTTAATAGCCCTTGTAAAATATTCAATTCTTAAGATAATAATTATTTTAAATACTAATTTAGGAATTTAAATAATATAAAAGGGTACCTAAAATGACGGATTGATGGATGTTACACCTACATCATAAGATTTTCCGGTGTAAGGATTTTGTACGCACAAACACACAGTGGGGAGTATAAATATAATACTAATAAGTTTGACATTCAATGAGGCCCAATGAATAAGCATCACTCAATAATAGGGTTTAATCAAGAAATAACATGGTGTCATATGAGACATCAAAGTAGGACATGAAGGTCAACATATATAAATGCCATAAGATATGTGCACAATGTCATAATGAAGATGAGCATGTAAGTATGTATGCACCACACAAATCAACACTAGAATTCACAACAATAGGCAATGAGTAGCCTTAATGTAGCAATAGCTGCCGAAAAGCCCCTTAAAGCTTGATTTAGCACTTAGTTTCCCAAACCGACCACTGATATTCTTCTTAGGTCTAAATGTGAATTCAATTTAATCAATCACAAACACATAAGAATCAATTATGAACAATTAGATAACACTAACCAAATGATTCTTTGCACCAAAATGGAATTACATAATGAATATGGAATACGTACACTGTAGCCCTAAAACTTGCTAAGAATTCTGTGCAAAAGTAAAATGTCAGATCCGTATCATTTACAGTACAACTATCCCTATTTATACAAAAAGTAATATCTATGAAATAATTACAAACCAACCCCTACACTAATTATTTTTCATCAACCAAAATATATTCCAACATTATCCCCCTTTGATGAAATATTATCGGTCTTCAGTTTGAAAGCCCAAGCTTCATCTCAAAACGACGGATACTCTTTATGTTTGATAGCCTCCAATTGATCTTTGAAATAAACTCTACAATCAGCTTTCTGTAATTAACGCTCAGAGCACCCTTCTTTGTCTTTTTTTTCTTATCAGCAGCCAGCTTTCCTTTCAAGCCCGTCATCAACTTTTGTAAAGTTCCATCACAAAACTTATTCAACTCGATACTCCGCATAGCCCTCATATTTTTATCTGTTTTTATAGATTGCAACTGGATGCTTGGCCATGACTACTTGAAACTCTTTCAAATTTTCCATGAATTTGATGAATCAGTTAGGCGTAGTGATGTTTATCTTCCTCATACCTCTTTCAACCCCAACTTGTAAATCTTGCACTGACATGACCACCAGTTTGGTGCGCATGAAGTGAAACAGTGTCTTAAGTGCATATCTACAATGTTCATTTCTTTTGTTTCTGCACAACTCGTCAAAAAGATCTTCAATATCAACCAAATGCATTCCAAACATATCTGCCTCGGTGAATACGTATGTATTTCCATCAGTTCTGGTCACGGTGAATGTAGGATAAAAGATTTTCACGAATCGATCATTCTCAATATTTACCAGATCTACAATCATGAATTCATTTCATACCTTATCCACCGGTTGAGTTTGCTAGATTTGGCATATTAGGCTCTAGCACCCTAAACAACTTCAAAAATGTGCATGGCGCTTGCTTTTTAAAAAATATCTTATTTTCAAGTTGATCTTCCAAATGAGGAAGCTTGTTTCTTTTCCTGATGTACTCAGCAGATTTCTTTGCAGATAATTCCAACACTTTTATCTTCTTCTTCCTTATTTCATCTTCATTAAGAAGTGTCAGCATATCACTGATTTCTTTCTGAACAATCCTCTGTGCTTCAAACCTCAACTGATGTGGTCTTTGTGAATCATCAGCCAAAATATACTCATTAAAGAATTTATCCATGATCTCAACTTCATTTAGCTCCTTAACCACTTGAGGCATTACATTCTCCATTGGAAACGGCTCAACTTCCTCTTATTTTATGGTAACCGTTACCTCAGGCTTTTCAACCTTCGGCGTCGGTACATCATCTTTCAATATTTCTTGCACCAGATCCTCCTCTTCCTCAATCCTCTCTGCTCTCAAAGATATATCATTTAAATCAAACATATCATCATCATCTGATATTTCCACATCCTTATCAACTCCTTTAATCATTAAAGTTTGCACTTGATCTTCATTGTCGGAGTCATCATATTCTTCAAAATTGTATATACAAGATTCAATACTTAAAGAAACTTAAACATCTTCATTAAGAATCAATTCCAGCTCACTTTGAGCATCAACAGGTTTTTCTTTTGAGCTCCCTGCTTCTCCATCCTCTCCTTCTATCTCTTTTTCTTTCTCTGGATATGTAATCATTAAAATTCTAGTTTCTTCTTCACCAAGCTTCCTCCTCTTCTCCCCCTCATGAGGAGCATAATCGGAGTCATCATCATGCTCATCATGTTTGCGTTTATGAGCAGAAGCTTGTGCTTTACATGTTTGTTCAACCGCAGAAATTCTCTCTGACATATCTCCCAAAGCAGTACTAACAGTACTCTCCAACCCAATCATCCTTTTTCTCATTTCGTCAAATTGATAATACACAAACTCTCGGAACTCATCAAAAGATTGTTGTGGAACATTGTGTTGAGTACCTTCAGCCACAGATTTTCCTTTCAGTAACTTTTGAATATTCAGCATTTGTGTCATCATTTTTGAATATTGAGATGTCATCTGTGTTGTAACTCCACCAATAACTTCATGTAGTTTGTCCTCAGTGACAAAGGGTGACATGTTAACCACTAAGTCACGTAGTGTCAAGACCACCCCTTACGGGGCAGTCCTGAACGACTAGATCCCAAGGAGCAATACAACATTAATCAAAACTAAGATAGATTAATAAAATGTGGAATTAAGTCATATTACAGAAGTTAGGATTATTTTAAAATAAGTTTAAAACAAAACTATAAAGGCATAAGGTCACTAATCTATTACATAGCCATGATACATAATCCAATAACTACCCAACCACCACCATAATTGTCAATCAATACCAATTGTAGATTCAGTAGTGGTCTAATGACTTCAAATTCGGGCTTGCAGTACTTATGTAACATCCGACATTAAACCAGGTTAGCAACTATGACCTAATCAGAATTTACTAGCCAATTATAACCTAATCAGTGGTCATTAGCAATTAATCAAAGTGATTAACAATGTTCATGAAGAAAATCAACTCAATTAGAATCAAATTCATCGGTGCGATGAATCGGGAAATCAATTAATCCGATCGATTTACGATATGATGGATTAATTCAACTAAGTACATAACTAATCTATGATTAGTGACACTAATCATATACTAATAGACTTACTTAACATTAATTTTGCAGGACTAAAACAAATCATTAAAACAATGCATCCAAAAGTATTTATGAAATTACAAGAAAAGGGAAATACAAGAATACATTTCTAAATACATTTATACAAAAAAATGAAAATACATAAAAAAATACCCCTCATTAGGTCGGCCCTAGGAGAGTAAACAAGGACTTGAAATATAATTTTTTTACCCAACATATCAAGATTAAATCCTCTTCTTTCAACTCACCAAAGATCTCACACTATTTTCATCATTTCACCATCTTTTCAAGATCCAATTTTCTATATAAATAGAGAGATTTTCTTTCATTTTTATCACACCAAAACCTCTCTTTTCTCACTTCAAAAACCGGCCAAAGGCCTTGGGCAAAGCCAAAAACTTCAATTTTTGGTGTTCTTGAAATAATTCAAGTGTTCTTCATATTTTGAAGTGTTCTTGGTGCAACTTTTGCAAGAGTTTCAGCTTCTTCTCATTTGCATTCTTATAAAACATCAAAGTAAGTAAATACTAACCTATCATATCTTATATTTATGTTTATATAAGTCTTGCATAATATATATAATCACCAACAACAACAAGTTTCATAAAAACTCAAGTTTATAAATCACTAGTATTTGTTTTTAAGTTGTTTTCTTCAAATGTGTTTATAAATATATAAACACATCATGTAAGTGTAAATATTATAAAAACATATAACTTTTATACAAGTAGTCTTTGAATAAACAACAAGAATCACAAGTTATTTCAAGTTTATGAAATACGGAATTTCGGCAGAAATGTTGCATCAACTTTGAAAAATCATAACTAATTCATAACTTAACAAAATGATTTGATTCTTGTCTCAAAGGTTAGATCTATATTTTAACTAAAACTCTGGAAGTTTTCATAATTTATTATGGAGTTTAGAACCCCCAGATATTATTTGGGAACCCGAAAGTTTGACAGCTCAAAAATGGCCAACATAGGGTTTTTAACAAGCTTGTTCCCTAACCTAAACACCTCGAAAAATGGTCGTTATTGACATTAAAAATTCTTTGTATATAGTATTTTAATGTCCAAGAAAACCAAAGCCTAAATAATTTTGGAGCTTGGTCAAAAACAGCCTCAAAGTAGGCCCAAAAACCTTCGAAAAGCTGGAAAATTATATATATATATATATATATATATATATATATATATATATATATATATATATATATATATATATATATATATATATATCTTTACTACTAATAAAGCATTTAGATGCTTACAAGTTATCATGCATAATATACAACTTGAAAAAGCACACTTCTTGAATTTTAAGACAAATAAGTAGTTAAAGCATGAAGTACAAGTGTGTGTTGCATAATAAAAAAATCTGATTTTATCAATGAATTTTGAATTCTTAAAAATTGTATCCTTGGAAAGACAAACACACCGCCCCACACATCGTCTGCTAATATACCACTCTCTCCTGACAGAAACACTTATCTCTTTCCTTTACGCTTTGTAATTAAACTATGGACTCTTCAATATTAACAGCCCATGGAGTCCTCCTCCTCCTCGTGCTCTCCATCGGCATCAACACGTCACCCGAGGCGACAATGTCCCACCTCTCGGTCAGATACCACTCTCTCCTGACAGAAACACTCATCTCTTTCCTTTACGCTTTGTAATTAAACTATGGACTCTTCAATATTAACAGCCCATGGAGTGCTCCTCCTCCTCGTGCTCTCCATCGGCATCAACACGTCACCCAGAGGCGACAATGTCCCACCTCTCGCTCAGATTTACGCTTACGGTGAAGAATAAGATGGATTCATCTGCTCTTACGATCTGCGTATGGATATTCATATCTTTCACGATAGTGATTGGCTGAGATGTGCAAAGTGGTCTGTTCATTGCGTACTTACTCTGTTCCCTCTTCTTCTTCCCCAATATCTCATTACGGCTATATATGTATCATATTTTTACCATTCTATTAATTTTGACGAATAAATCAAGGAGTTATAACGTTTTTATTTGTGTTATTTCAAACATTTGTCAGTTACGTGATAGCTGAGATGTCTTGAATATCGATTTCTGAGTTTTAGTCTTGAGTCCATCTTCTAAATTGGTTCTTAAATCGAGTTTTGGATGCCTGTTCATTTTTTGAAACGAAGTCTACTTATGAATCACTAGATCGCGATGATTAAAATCTATCTGGGGTTTCACAATGATTTTTGCGGGTTGGTTTTTAATGGAATATTTTTCAGTTTTGAATGTGAACTTTTGTGGAATGTGAACTTTTTTAATGGAATATTTTTCACTGTTTGTTTAGGTTAACGGAACCAAACATGCAGCCAAGGTGTTTGATGAAATGCTCAAGTGAAAACCTTTACCATCATCTTCTCCCAAGGTTTGTCCCTCTTATGTGTCTGTGTTGTGTGGAGTTTATAACCCCGATATATAGATGCATTATAAGGTATTATGGATGCCTATTTCAGCAAATGTAGCTTTGATGTCTTCTCATTTTGAAGTAACAATGCTACATTTTCTCTTTACAGTAGTGATTTTGTGTTGTGCTGGAGCACATATTTGTGTGTGGTTGTTCTCTCTAACATTGCACAACTCAAATTCAACATAATAGAATTCAGTTGCAAACCCAAATGCGAGCATTGTCTCATTTATAGTAATTGTTACAAAGCATTATTTTACTTACCAAATTTCTCAAAATAATGATCTTAAACACAATAAATTTAAAACTTGAAGCTTGTTTGACATCAAAGTCTACATCAGTATGGTAGACATACCATTTGACAACTCTACAAATCAATTAAAAACCTTGTTGATCATCTACTTAGAGGACAAACTAAGAAGATTACACTACCAAATTAATCCAGTGTAATCAATGTAAAAACAAAATCTTGTATAGAAAACAGAAACTAATCTCTTAAGGACAGATCATCACAGTATGTGTTGTCATATATTAAATTAATATAAACTTCAATTACTTAAGACAAACCTGATAATAACAGTCATGACAGTATCACTGGGCACAATTAAATTATAAGTGGCCTACAAATCATCTGATTAGTGAAGCTCTACTTCGGCATGACAAACGGCTTGAGAAAAAGGGGATAATGTCGTGGTCAAACATGGTCAAACAGGGACTGTCGAGTCACGTTGGAATCCAAATGTAGATTCAAGAAGATTCATAAGCCTCCTAATTTTAACCGGTAAGTTTTGTGCTTACAAATATACAAAATAGATTACATAAGCAAATGCAACCATTTTAGTTTCATTGACATGTCCCTACTCCTAACATTAACGTGATTCTGAGTTTTTGGGCAGGTGGATCAACAAAAAAGTTCCATTCTTGATGTTTATGGTGGAGCAAAATGCAATTTGAAGGAGGCAGTCCAGATGGCAGGTCTGTCATGGCAGAATGGAGCTCATTGTAGATCAGACAATACAAAAAAGGTAATGTAGGGTTTTCAAGAAAAGACTACCCACCACCATCAGCTGCAGATTAAATGGTATGGTTTATTTTCTTCATGTATCAAGCTTCGAAGGATGATTGTGCTCTTCATGCAACTTTCACACAGCCTCCATCACCTCAATATATGAATGTATCTTGCTGGTACAATCATATTGAGGCTGAGGATTTCGTAAGTTCTGTAACTTTATCTTTTTATTATCGTTAACTTATTGATTTTCATTATCTATCCACTATTAATTGTATCGATGATCACTATGACTGATGATTGAATTCTTTTTATAGTGGCGTCTATACTGAAGGCAGTGGTGTTGTTGATGTGTCTCAGTGTCTGCGTCTTTCCCGGCAGAGGCTATTGCGACTCCTCCTGTTGGTGAAACAAAGGCATGTTTTATGAACTTGTTTGTATGTATCTGTGTGTGTGTCTATATATATACACACATATATATATATATATATATATATATATATATATATATATATATATATATATATATATATATATATATATATATATATATATATATGCTCGTTTTGGAGGCTTGGGTTGATCCATCAATGCTTTATGAATAATTAATGTGTTAAACATAATTGATACCATACTATTTGAATAATATGTACTTTTAATTAACTTTTTTAAGATGTTGTAAGTATGTAAAGACACTTTGGGGTAACTGTGTGTGTGTCTATATATATATATATATATATATATATATATATATATATATATATATATATATATATATATATATATATATACTCGTTTTGGAGGCTTGGGTTGATCCATCAATGCTTTATGAATAATTAATGTGTTAAACATAATTGATACCATACTATTTGAATAATATGTACTTTTAATTAACTTTTTTAAGATGTTGTAACTATGTAAAGACACTTTGGGGTAACTTTCAACGTTTTGTTTTATAATTCACTCATTTGAGTGTTTTTAGATAAATGGGTCAAAATTGCCAACAAAGATGTACACTTTGCGGGCAGAGTTCACTGAAACAAATGGATTGGATGGACAAAATAAATGGAGTAATCACTTCTTTTCTTCCTAGGATCTAGAAACGAGTCCAACAGGCAGCAGGTGACAGTAGCATAGGAGAAAAACCATTCGCTCAAGATAAGAAGATATATATATGTATTAGGGGTGGATATAGGTAGCTATGTACAACCTTTTAAAGTTGATTTTTGAATTTTAAGACGTATTACTCAAAAAGCTTCATGTAAATCTTTAAGCTGCATTTCTGTAAAAATCTTTTAAAGTTTCACTTCTATAAAATCTTTTAAAGTTGCACTTCTATAAAATCTTTTAAGGATTTGCGCAGGTTTGATTTACATACAATGAAGAAACTTTAGACTTTAAAAAAATGCATTAAAATTATAAATCTCCATATGGTTAATTCTACAAAATGAATGATAAGAAGTTCCATTGACCTGTCCCTTCTCCTAACATTAACTTGTTTCTTTACAACCTTTTAAAGCTGATGCTTGAATTTTAGGACATACTACTCAAAAAGCTTAATCTACAAGTTTAAGTTGCACTTCTATAAAAACCTTTTAAAGTTTCATTTCTATAAAAATCTAATAAGGATTTGCCCAGGTTTGATATACATACAATGATGGGACTTCAGACTTTAAAAAATGCATTAAAATTATTACTCTCTATATGGTTCATTCTGCAAAATGAATGATATGAAGTTAAGAGCAAAATAGTTCAACTTTCTAGACTTGGCCACTTTAAGCATGTGTCAGGAGGTAAGGAGGTATTACTGTACATGGAGTTCAGTTTGCCAAGCAATACATCTATTTAGTTACAATTTAACATAAACCTAAGGAAGTCATGAGTGGAGAAATCCCATTTGGTTGGTTTAGCAAGTAAGATGTAACTGCTCCACTATTATGTGAATATGATATTTTGTTGTAAAGGTTAAATCTAACGGTTAAATCTAACAACTCATTGTCCATTTAGCTGCTAATCTTGTTAACTTATATTTAAAGGTTAAATTTAATATGTTGATTTTCAATATCTATGTAAACGTATAAAAGTATTAGTGGCAGGTTGTATTCCTTTTTTTTTCAACTATGCAAAGTGCAATGTTTTTTTTCCGCTCATTTGTTAGTTGCATTATGCAGGACTGGAAACAAAAATAGAAGTAAGGGTGTCAAGAAGTGGTGTAGCAGAATAAGATGGCATTGTGATCTTATACATGTCAAAAAAGTAGTTTTAAAGAGAATAGGTATGATAAATCAATTGACGCAATGTATACTTTTTTTATTTTGATTTGTTGTGTGCTATATAGTTGTCTTATAGAAATTATTCTAATGCGTTATTGTTGTTTTTCATTTTCCGCTACTAGATAGGCTTTTTGATGTTTCAATCTTTGGATAATAGAGTTGTGTTTGATTTGGATATGCCATATATGCTATCGGAGCAACATATAACTTGGTTACAATAGTGTTTTTTTTTTTTTGCTTGATTGCTTCCTTTAATTCTTTAAATGATTGAAATAGTTTTTAGCTAACAAAATCAGGATATTTGCGGTGATTGGTAATTCTGCTATGATGATGATACAAATGATACAATCATCACGTTTTATTTCTAACTTTGCTTCAGTTTCTTGCAAATTTGAAGTGGATGCTTCAAGTTAAGCGATGATGAGATTGTTTAGAGACAAATTCATGTTCCCATGATGTGACTTGTGCTTGGCTGTGATCTTGATGCAACACAAACTAAATTTTTGCTGCTCATTTTGATGCAGAATGGTTTCTTGCAAAAAGAAAACAACTGTAAGCATCAATTAACTTTTGTACCTTCAGCAATTTTTCTTCACTTTATATGATATGCAACAATTTCCTATTCAGCAAGAAATAGTATTTAATCAAAAATTCTAGCATGATTTGTAGGCTTATTTCTTAACCACTAAAAATGCAAAGTTAGACGTCTGAAAGTGTCATGTTTACGTTTATTAGTAAGATTTATACGTTGAGTTGATCTTAAAAATGTTTGTCACTTTGTTGTGGTTCTCTATTTAACATTAACCAAGCCCGAGGTAAAATAATTTTCCATGGCATAAATGTGCATCTAAATATAATTTTTTTTTGTTTTCTTTTTTTCTCCCTATCATTGTTGTTGGCATCAATAAATGCCTGCTCTCTGTCCATCCTGAACTGGCTAATCTCATTCTTTGTCATGTGGTTGATTATGCATGTGTGCAACAAGGTTTTCCTTGTTCACTTGTCAGAAAGAGAATACTTTTCATTGCCAAAAAATTTGAAACTTCTTGCTGCTCCATTTTTTGACCTTTATGACAATGTTCAGGTTAGCTAGACTCGAATTTTTATTTGGTTAGATGAAATTTCAAAGATAATAAAAAAAACGAATTCTGAAATCGCAGAGCGTTTTAATCTTCCAATCACAAGCTGGTTTAGTAGTTTAGGTTCCACATTAGGTTCTCATAACCATCTCTCCTAGGATATGGTCTGGTTCTATTATTAACAGAAACTACCAGTGAACACGTTTATGCTTTATGCTTTGGGTGGATTCAAATGTTGGATGTATGTTTTGAAAATGATTACTCGGGATGGTGTCAGATGTGTTTCTGCAGATTGAAGTTGTAACCTGTAAAAACTACTTTTATATAGTGTCAAGTGTTTGACAAATTTTGAATATTTCAATGAACTAATTGATAGAATAAGGTATATGAGTAATATTACCCCAGCATTTTATAGTTAGTTTTGTTACAAATAATATCAAACCCTTAAATAATCTGTTAATCTTATGCTTGTAAGTTTGATGGTAGATGCTAATTTAGTATTTTGAACATTTGGATGCAGAGATATGGGTTTGTCATATCCATCATCCCGCAACAGCTGTCAAGACCTTAGTTCAACATTATCCGTACATAAACTCATTGAGTTGATGCTGATCTGAAGGACAAGGTATCCTGATGATATTACCTGGAATGATGATGGTTCACCACTTTGCTAGCTGATGATCAAAGTGGGGTATCTCTAAATATTCACCCATATAATTAAATTTAGCATATATAGTTTAAAAAACTTCTAAAAAATTGCTACCCTCAATCAAATACTTGATATCCATGTCAAATAGCCAATATAATATATTACGTGAATGGTAAATTAAGCAACCTGTAGAAACAAAAAATTTGAGAGATTAATTAACATGTCACTATCCCACTCTAGGAACACATTAGCAATTAAAGTTCTTTAAGTATAAGAAATACGTTAATTGCATGATTCTATAGATCAACACCAACTTTGTAGCATAATTAACAAGGATTTTATATTTGTGACATGTTGGCAGCAACAATACTTTTTTCCTTCTTTCTTCTAAATATCATGTATTGCTCAACAAATATGTCAACAAATAAAACCACTTCTTGTTGCTGCCGCCGCCTTAGGCAATGAATTTATTGGTTTCTGGTGATTAAAGGAGAATAATTTGGTTGTTTGTTCAGATGATGTTCTTGCGAGGATAGCAACAAAGAAGAAAGAGGCACTTATTAAAGCATGGGAAGAAAGTGAAAAGTCGAAAGCCAAGAACAAGTAAGGACATGGTTTAATAGACATAAGATTCTGGGAGCTTTCAAATTAATGGATTTTTTAATGAAAAACTGATCCAACATGATTGAATATAGCTTAACTGAAGCTATCTTTCATTGGAGCATGGGAAAACAGCAAGAAAGCAGAACTAGAAACGGAATTGAAAAAAATCGAGGTATAGGACTTTGAATTCACAGATAATTTTATATGTGTTTAATAAACAAAACAGAAGATGGTTTCAGTTGTTTATCAAGGGAAAAAGAAAACATCATGAGTTGTTTATGACACTTGTGATCCATGCGTTCAAACTCTTTCTTCATATAGGAGAAAACTGATCCACTATAACTACCATCATATAAATTGAACCCACAAAAGATATTGTGAAACGTATCTAACTGAGCCTTAAAATTGGCTTTAAAATTGGTGAGCAGGAGGAGTTGAAGAAGAAGAAGGCCAAGTATATTGAAAAGACAAAGAACAAAATATTTCTCATCCATGAAAGGGTAGAATTATTTTGCCCTTTTGTGGAGAACAGATCCTCAAAGCAGAACAAAATAGTTCACATCCCGGAAGCCAAATGTGGAGAAGAGATCCTCAAAACAGAAGAGGTGGCGGCCAAGTGTCGGGCTACTGGGAAACCCAAAGAAACTCCTTGGATGGTTTTCAAGCTAGATGTTTATGTGAATCCCTTGTAAGTTAGCCATTGAATTTGCATTCATTCCTACCAAGCCTTATTTTTTTTCATTTGTTCCTTTACATGTGTTTATATTCTTTTAAGGTATGATTGGTTTAATGTTTCATTATTTCGTGTGCAGTGTGTATAAACTATATTAGCAAGTGATTGTATTATTCCAAGAGGTTCTGAATCTTGGCAAGTGATTGTTTATATTCTTAGATGCATTCTTTGTTTCATACTGAGTTTTGAGACTTGAGGCATTTGTTAGTTCTACTTCTTCTGTGATGTCCTGACCATAAGATTCTCTAGGAAAGATGATGGTGAAATGAGGCCCTGAGACAGCAGAATCTGATTCAAATTTAATTGCTCGAGGGGTTGAGATTGAACACACCACCCTATCGAGATTCGTATATTTCTGAATCAATTCTTCAATACGTTGTTGCTTTCCCTTATGACGGTTACTGGGCTGAAAAGCAAGGGATCCACTGAAAGCTTGGCTTCTCTGACCTACACTTTGATGCGGTCAAACTCTGCCATAAAACAGGTACTTTTCAGGATTTCAGGATTTCGGTTTTGATGTGTTGGTACACCCTGTGTGCCGATAGCAGTTTAAGTAATATTCAAAGTATTGGGATTTAACGAGTGTTTGATATATATGTTTATATATGTTTGATAGTTATTGATTATATGGTTGAACTTGATGTAATGAATTACAGGAAGTTCAAACATAAAGATCAAATATAAAATCAGACATAAGTTAAAAACATAAAGTTCAAATATAAGTTTAATATGTGAAAGTCGAATTTAGAGTAAATTCGAATTCACAAGTAAACAGGATTTGAATCTGTCAGCAGATTCGAATGTGTTCCATTAGGCAGATTCGAGTTTGTCATGTGGACAAACTCGAATGGGCCTTGGGCCTGATTCGAGTTTGGCCCATGTCAAACTCGAATGGTCATCTATAATTAGGGATAGACTCGAATTATTATTGGACTTTTTGCAGAATTCGAGAGAGATTAAGCAAAAGGCGATTTCGAGTTTATAAGTGTGTTTAGTGTTGTTTCGGAGAGAATCAATTCGTAGGTGCGTCCGTTGTCGTTCGTACAGCATCTTGATAGTCTCCGTGTTTCGTGTGAGAGTTGTTTCCGTCAACCCGTTAACGAGGATTCCGCACTCGTTGACGGTCTCACGTCTAGATAGATCCGTAGTGTTTAGACCTTACAAGTGGTATCAGAGCCAAAGGGGTATTCTTCGTGTTCATCCTAGGTTTCTTGACGCTTTTGGACGGTTATTCTCTCTCCTTTTCGCGTTTTTTTCGAGCTTATCAAATTGGGATCTGGGAAATACTTCGTGTTTTTCACGTTTTTGATTGAAGTCATTATTTTTCTTTGTAAAAATATTGATTTAATCTTAAAAACGTTAAAAAATCCAAGTATTAGCCGTTTTTCGAGTTTGCGGCGCTCGAATCTGTTAGGAGTAATTAGGGTTTTTCTTAGTCTCGAGTCTAACCAAAAATCCGCTCCTTTCGAGTTTGCTTTCAAGTGTTTCGAGTTTAAGGTTGTCGAGTTTGATTCGAATCTGGCCTAGAGTCGAATAGGAGCTTCGAGTTTGCTGGGCTTCGACTTTGACTGTTTCGAGTTTGCTTAGACCTTCGAGTTTGAGACTTTCGAGTTTGTTACCTGTTTCGAATTTAACTGAATTTCAGAACTTAATCGAATTTAATCCCAAATAGGTTTAAACTTAATTAAATTCAAATTTATCTAAATTCGAAAGAATTAACTTAAAATAATTTCGAATTAAATTTATTAAGTTAAAATTCAATTACTTTTGAAACAATGTCAAATTTACAAAGGTTTCTAGAGATTGATAATGAGGTAGGGAAAGCAAATACACCGCCTAAGCTGATGAAACTTGAAGATTATTATTGGTGGAAAGATCGGTTGCCGATTTTGTACGTTGCAACGACATGAGAATGTGGATATGTATCGACGAAGGATACATCCCACCTACCACAGAAGTTGAAGGCAGTCAAAGAGTCTTATCATATCAAATGATGAAGGAGGATGATAAGAAACTATATGAAGCCGAAAACAGAGCCTTCTCCATTATTCAAATGGCACTGCCTCAGGATATACTACACACATTCCGCAATCAAAAGACATCTAAGGAGCTTTGGGAAACGCTGGAAAAGAGGTGTGAGGGTAATCCGAGGGTTCGAAGGAAGCGCATGGAGTTGTTGAAACAACAATTTGCGATTTTCAAGGCTTTGAAGGATGAAAAGCTGGACGACACTATCACCCGCATTTATCATCTGCTTACAGAGCTTGAGAGTCATGGGATTGAGTATAGTGATACCGAAAAGAACAATAAGCTTCTTGATGCCTTACCAGCCAAATGGGCGATGTACGTGGCTATGATTAAGCTTGATGAAGATAAGTATTATACTCAATCGTTGGAGGATGTAGTGGGAACATTGAGGGCTTATCACTTCGATCTACTGAAGGCCGAAACAGATTATGAACAAGTCCAAAATCCAGCCATGTATTTTGGAAAATCAACAAAACCTTCAGCGGCAGCTGATATGAAGACTGCCACAGCATTCTTCGCTGGAGAAACGTCGTCACCATCAGAAACTGACGACGCACAGAATAGAGCGTTCTTAGGGTTTGGGAGACCGAAAGAACCGCAACATCAGGCAACACCTGCATCAACATCTCAGGGCTTCTCTAAGATGCCCATGAGCGCTAAGTCGGCCGAAGAACATTTGAATCTTTTGGCGTCATTCGTGGCTGCATATGGGAACTGCGTACAAGGGAAAATAAACGATCCTGCACTCTGGGATGAAGACTATGATCAGGTAGACCCGGACGACCCTGAGGAGATGGATCTCAAATGGCAACTGGCCATGGTAACCCAACGGGTTAAACGATTCATCAAGCGCACGGGAAGAAATGTGAGCTTGAATAATAAGGGGATTGGCTTTGATAAGTCCAAGGTGAAATGCTATAACTGTCAGGGCTTAGGACACTTCGCCAGAGAATGTCAGAGACCGAAGGTAGATAACTACCAAGGGCAGAATCAGTCGCATGGACAGTTTCAGAACCAGTCTCAACAGAGATATCTTCCGAGTTCATCATCTGGTCAAGCCAACATAGCTGGTCTGTTATCCAACGTCACATCCGACAGACAGCTGGATGGTACTTATGACTGGAATTCACATCCGGAAACTAATGCTAGAGCCTTTATGGCCGAAGTCACTGAGAGTGGATGTGAAGGGGAAGATCAGAACACAAGGGACAGCACTCAACATGAAAGCAATCCAATGTGGGTGGAGAAGTCGAATGATCAGACACTTCTGGAGTTTGCGGCTAAAATGGCCAACGTCGACTCAGATTACACAAAGGTAAGTCTGAATTACTCTCTTTTCCAAGAATTATGTGTTTTATGTGTTACGTCTAACGACAGGTTGAATCTAGTATTAGAATCACATAAAAACATATCTGCTCAAAATGAATCTTTAAAATCTGATAATGCTAGCTTAAATGACATTAAGCAAGATCTTAGGGATAAACTTAAGGCTGATGCTCAAGATGTAATAGTTCTGAAAGACAAGCTGAGTGAGCATTGTGTTAGATTAGAGCTAATGTATGAGCATGTAGAGGCCTTGACCAAAGATCTTAAGACCAAAGACATAGAGCCAGCTGAAACTAAGGTGAAGGTAGCTGAGGCTAATAGTAAGCTAGAAAAGTTTAGGAACTCAAGTCAGAACCTAGGAAAAGTTTTAGATGCTCAACGTCAATCTAAAAAGCCTGTAGGTCTAGGATTTCATGAGATTCCTCCACCTTTTAATGCCAACTATGTGCCTCTACCTCAGGAGAAAACTGAGAAATCAGAAAACTTAGAGGAAATACCTGCACCTGTGTCTGAGCCTGTAAAAGAAAATACACCTAAGGTGACTGATACAACTGTCAAGATTAAGAAAGTCAAATTCGTGTCTTCCTCTAGTGAAACACCTATAGGAAAACATAAAATTGATTTTAATGATCAGGATGATGAACCAGTCACAATAGATGCACAAAAAGAACCAGACACTAGAGACACACTTAAGTCAAAGGGCTCACACAAGAAGTCTATTGACAAGATGTCATGCTTTAGATGTAACGAGAGGGGGCATGTCGCTTCTAACTGTCCGTATAGGAAAGTTGACACTACACCTAAGACAGGGAAGCAAGAACAACCTAAACCTTCAACAAGTGTGGCGAGCACTAGTAGTTCTCAGAGTACCGAGAAAACTGTGCAAGCTACACCAAAACAAGTTGGGAAACAAATACCGTTAAAAAGTAGACCAAATGAAGTGGTTAGGACTAATTCCCCGAATAGAGACCCTAATCAATCTAGGTCAGGACCTCAACAAGTCTATAGGAGTACAACACCTCGACGAGCTTACACTCCAGTAAGGTCACATACTCCTGTTAGACATCACACACCGGTTAGAGCTCGGGGATCTCAATCTGAAATGCAATATAATCGGAATTATTCAAGAGCTCCACAACAAATGCCTACTCAAAGGCAAAGAATGAATTTACATCACTCGGCACCACAACAAACTCCTGTTCAACGACCCAAGTCACCTGAAAGGCGAGATGGGTATTTGAAAGAGTTTAAATTTGTGGACAAGAATGGTATAACCAAGTCAGTTATGGCTTGGGTTCCCCGTGATAACTAACCTATTTTCCTTTATGTGCAGGAGATAACCACAGGTCCAAATAACAAATGGTTCGTCGACAGTGGATGCTCCAGGCACATGACAGGGGAAAGAAGTCTACTTACAGACTTCAAGGGAGGGAATCGGGGATTTGTATCATTCGCGGGAAACAAGGGTGGAACCATCACTGGTACTGGAGAAGTTACTAATGGGATGATTACAGTGGATCAAGTTTATCACGTTGATAAACTGGTTCATAATCTCATTAGTGTATCTCAAATCTGTGATAGGAAAAATTCGGTGCTGTTCACTGATATTGAGGCGTTGGTGCTAAAACCGGGGTTCAAGATACCTGAAGAGTGGATATTGATGAGGGCACCAAGGAAGAATGACTTGTATATGCTCGACATGAACAAGCCTGAATCTTCGATGGGTCCAATCTGTTTATTATCTAAAGCTTCGGAGACTAAATCAGTTTTATGGCACAGACGCATGGCACCCTTGCACCTAAGGAAAATGAACTATATAACAAAAAATGGGTTGGTGCAAGGTGTGCCTATGAAGAGTTTTCAGTTCGAGGACAAGTGTCTACCATGCAAGAAGGGCAAACAACATAAGAAGGCACACAAGTCCAAGACTCAGAACTCCATAACCTCTACATTCGATTTGTTGCATATGGATCTCTTCGGACCAATCAACAAAAGGAGTATAGGAGGTAGTTGGTATTGTTTAGTTATCACTGACGATTACTCACGATTTTCTTGGGTTTTCTTTCTATGTACAAAGGACGAGACGGCATCCAAGCTCATCGGGTTCTTAGACCAAGTGGAGAATTCCTATGGAACACGGGTTAAAAGGCTTCGCAGTGATAATGGAACTGAGTTTAAAAACACTGTAATTGGTGTATATTGCCTCTCAAAGGGCATAGTACATCAATTTAGTGCACCGTATGAGCCTCAACAAAATGGGGTGGCCGAACGAAAGAACAGGACATTGATTGAGGCAGCTAGGACTATGCTTTCGGATTCAAAGCTTCCTACCATGTTTTGGGGGGAGGCAGTGAATACCGCATGTCATATTTTAAACCGGGTCCTAACTGTCAAATCTTTGAACAAAACCTGTTATGAAATTTTGAATAAGCGGCCACCTAATTTAACTGGCTTCGAACCGTTTGGGGTACCGTGTACTTTATTGCGAACAAAACATCAACCTAAGTTTGGTGAAAAGGCTGACGAAGGATACTTCCTAGGTTATGTGCCGAACTCACCAAACAAACGGGTTTTTAACAAAACGAATGGTACAGTAGAGATTGTGTATAGCATTGAAGTCACAAGTTATACACATGAACCCCAAACAGGTCCGTAATGGATATTTGACTATGATAAATTATTTGAGTCATTTAACATTCCTTTGGATGAAAATACAGGTACGATCGAAAAGGACTTGGCGACGTTGAATCTGAATGTAGGTCCCGAGAGGTTCCCAAAGTATATAGCTTTAAGCTGTAGAGGGGGGGTGAATACAGCTATTTAAAAACTACACACTATTTTCTCAATGTTTGTATGTATTATCAACAAATTGATAATTACAAACAAGCTTGAATGCGGAAATGTTCAAGCTGAGATGACAGATACAACAGTATATTCACTAGTCTAAGACAGACTCAAACTAGTTAACAATGAATACTCTCACTAAGAAGCACTCACTGTGTTTACAAGACTCAGAGGAACAGCTTATGTAGAACAGCTTAGACACAAAGAAACTGTATTACACAATCAGACTTGCATGCATGAAAAACACACTTGCACGTTCACTCTTGGTTTCAGCACTTAGCTTATTTTGGCTTGCTAATTCTTTCTGACCTTAAAAGCTTCCTTTTATACTCACTCAGAGGATCTAAGAGAAACTTCTTCATTGGACGGAATGAAAAAGGAGAAGTCTTGTTTGAAAAGACAACATAACTTTTCTGCACCTTTCTGAAAAGCAGACTTGTCTTCATATGTGCAGAACTTTTGTCTTTTTACTTTGTCTACTGTTGCATTGCCTTTAACTAATTTAGGAATGTCAACTTTGCGTCTTTCTTCCTTGTAAAGGCCTTTTTTGATATAAGAAAAAGGTCTGTCACCCTTTTTCAAATATCCTTTTGTCTTCATGTTGCAGAACAGCGTGGGCAGGTTGAGCGAATCTGTTTTCCACTTTGTCTTCGACTTTGTAAACTGATATTGTAGCCAAAAACAATACATGATGACTTGGAAACGAATTCCATAAAGTGTTTAGCCTGTTCACAAAGAACAGGTTCTGTTCACAAAGAACAGAACACTTGAAAAGTGCCCAAGCTGCTCACCAGTGTAGAGCAGCGTAGACAGTTTATGTCCAGCCTGTTCAGCAGACAGAACAGCTTGGACAAACTGTCTTAGTTGCAACACATGCAACACATAGAACAGCTTTAGACTAATATTGCAAATCATCTTTAGGCTTTAATAAGGCATATAACAGGCCTTAAGTTCAACCTTCAAATGCATCAACAGGTTTGATTATAAATCTCCCCCTCAGATGTAGAACAGGTTTGACTGAGGCCTTTTTGTGCCTAACAATCTCCCCCTATTTGCAATAACCAGTCTAAGCTGGTCTTATCAAAAATCATTATATATTTTTACAGTACATTTTGCTGAATTGAAATTACAACATTACAGTAAAGTAAAAGATCAGTTTATATATACACTGATTCTTGATTACATACAACAACACATGTTTTTACAAGAGTACAACTAATGTACTAAAGTATTTTACAACTAATGTAAAAGAAAAGATTACAACTTATGTAATGATGTACAACTAATGTACAAAAGTATTTGGACTGTTTGTGTTGGGAGCAGATAATGGCAAGCCTGTCCAACTGATGGACAGCTTCCATTCTTCACCTACCCAGACGGTAGATGGACTTCACTCCATTGGAGGGGGATCCTGGAACATCTTTTCCATTTCTTCTCTTGTATCCTCAAGTTCCTCAACATCACTTCTGATGACCATGAACTTCGGATCATTGAGCTCTCCTCTTTCATAGAAGCCTCTGAGCTGATCCCAGACGGCTGCTCTCCATTTGCTAGACTGCCTAAATGAAACTGCAAGTCTGAAGGCGGCAAGTTGTCTCAGATCAACTTTGTACAGCTCTGAGGCTCTTTGGAAGCACTTCTTCTGAGTTAGGGGATCTACAAAAAATGCCCCCAGCTCAGGTTCTTCAATAATCTTGCCATCCTCAAACTCTATTCCTTTAGGCAGGCTATGATCAACTCCTTTTATTTCAATGGCATAGTCGCCCTGTTCATCAGTGTAAGGAGTAGCTCCATCTCTGTATCCTTCCTTGTTCTCCTGGCCTTTATTTTTGGATGTGTCACAAAGACACCTTCACTAACTTCCTTTGATATCAGGCCAAGATCCTTTACTCTTTCCATCAACTTCTTGACATATGCCCTGATTTCTTTAGCAGTTTCAGACTTTGATTCACTCAGGGCAACTGCCAGCTCAATCCACTCCCTGTATCCCATCTGTGCTACATCAGTGTGGTCATAAGTTTCCAATTCTGGGCCTGTTGCACCCATCCTTGTTATTCTAAGCTTCCACTGACTGCCTTTCCTTGATACAGGGACAACTTTGACAATTGCTTCCTTGGCTAGACTTCTTTCAGCAACATCATGAAACTTTTTCCTAGCCAAGTTGTGAAAGTGGTATTGAGCTCTTGCATAGGGTACTGTTGATTTGGTCACAGAGACCTGAGTACCTTTCTCTACTTCCTTCTCTTTCTCCCCTGCTGATTGTCTAGCAGCTTCCATTATTTTCTTTTGCACCTCCAAGGTAGACATTTTAATTTTCTTTGCTTCTTGGAGTGCAAAAGATTTAGCAGCTTTGGCAGATTCTTCTTCCTTTCTCATGACCTCTAGGGCTTGAAGCTGTTCTTCTCTAAACTCAAAATATTTGTGCATAGGAAGACCCATCTCTTTGGCCCTGGCCTTGTGGAATCTGATTTCAGTTTCTTTCTGCTGCATGGAAACATCAGCTGCCTTTTCTTTTCCTTTAGCTGCTGCTGTAGTGACAGCAACCTCAGGAATTTCCTCTTCTTCTTCTTCTTCAGTTAGAATTAAGTGCCTCCTTTTACTGCTATGCCTGTCCTCAGGAATGACTTCCTCCCCCTTAGACTGAGCAGGGTTTGGAGAGACAGCCTGAGTAGGCAGAGCAGCTTGAGAAGCACCTTCAGCTGTACTTGTAAAAACATCTGCTGGCTGATCAATGTGAGTTGCAGACACTGGTATCTCCTTAGGAGAAGAAGTTTTCTCCCCCTTAGACTTAGTCTTCGAGGCAGATGACTTCTCCCCCTTTGAAGGAGATGAAGCAGCGACTTCAACACCTGGTCTGCCTGAAGACACAAAGTCAGCAGGCTTGCCAACAGGTTTAGTAGAAGGTTTAGGACCAACAAGGCTAGTCACTAAGAAAGCCAAGTTATCCTTCACCTCTGTAAGCTGGGAAAGACAGGTCTGAAGAGAAGAGGAGTGGGAATCAGCAAGGGATGTAAGCTTAACAATATTCTCCCTGTCAGATGCTGTGAATAGCAGAGTGTGCAGCTGTGCAAGATGAAGTTCTAGAGAGTCTTGCACATCAGCAAGATCTAATGACACAGAGTTAGAAAGGGAGCCAATTATAGTTTGTAAGCTAGCCAGAGTGGCTGGAAGGATAGAGTTGCAAAAAGTAAGAAGTGATGACAGCTGTTGGGAAATAGTTGTCATTGAGGACACAGAGTCCTGCTGAATGGAAAGAATAGAGGAGAGGGAGGTGGACACAGTTTGCAGCTGAGCAGTGAGTGCTAACAGCTGTGGAGAGTGATCAGGCTGTGGAGTGGTAGGGAAAGAGGCCTTGAACGAATCAAAGAACCCCTGAAGCTGTGTAGACACAGAGTCTGATATGATGGAGGGTAGAGAGTTCATGGTGTTTTCCAAAGAACCAACTTTGTTGGTCAGCAAAGAAAGCTGATCCTTCAAAGGCAGGTCTTTGGGAGATGGAGGTGTATGGGTAGATTGTTGTGAGTGGGTAGATGGAGAGGAAGATGATGAGGCTGGTGTTTGAGGATGTGATGGAGAGGGAAGAGAGACTTTGGACAGAAGCTCCATAGCCCGGGCAAAAGTAAGATGGCCGAGTTTGGAGGGATCAAAGGGTCCTTCAGCAGCGGCTGTAGCTGCATCACCAGGAGAAGGGGATGATGTTTGGGGCCTTTCAGATGCTGCTTGTGTTGCAACACCCTCATGAAGACCAGTGGAGGTTCCCTCTGCAGTGCCTTGGTCTAAAGGCACCTCATCATTGGGAGATGAGATATGCATTTCAACATCAGCAGTGGTGAAACCTGCTGATGGAGTTTGCATGAAGGGAGTAGCCTCACCAGAGGGATGGTGTGATCCCTGAGGTTCATCAGCCTGTGATGTTGGTCCCTCAGCAGCTGTTTGGTGTAGAACAGCTGTATCATGGGGAGCAGAAGTTTGAGACTGAGCTGCTGATTGGTCTATACCAGCAGCGTGGGCACCTCGTGCAGACTCAGGGTGTGAGGAGATATGAGTGGGGGACAGTGTGGACACAGTATGGAGTGGAGAGAACTCCTGTCTTTCAATATCCTCAGCCTGTTGGGAGGCTGGGATAGTTGATGTGGGTATCTCCGTTTGTACAACTGGTTCCTGTTGGGAGGAACCAGAGGGTCTAGGCTGACTCTGGGTAGACTCAGATTGGAGTGAAGCAGGCTCCAAATGAGCTGAACCTTCTCCCAAAATAGGAGAGGCAGCAGGGGTTGCTTCTTTTTCAACTGAACCCTGTTGAGAGGGAACAGAGGAGGTGGTTGGTTTTGCTGATTTCTTTTTGGAGATGGATTTTCTGTGATAGAGGATGGATGGAGTGGGTGATTGGGGAGAGGAAATGAGAGGTTCAGACTGGACAGGTTTTGAGACTGGGTCAGAAACAGGTGGGTTGGCCTGTTCCATAGTCTCAGATGCCACAGAGGCACCAGCCACAGAGGCTTCAGGCTCAACAAATGAACCAGGGTGAGGAGCCTGCTCCTCCTCAGCCACAGAGGCTAAAGGAACAGACTCAGGCTGAGCTGTTTTGGCCTTCTTTTTCACAGGCCCAGCTTCAGTTGCCAGGGTCCTTTTAACAAGCTTGGACCTGGCTTTGGATTTTGTTACGGGAGCAGCAGCTTCTGGATCCACCCTCACAGTAGAGGGTCCTTCCACCAAACCTAACAGCAACCTCATTGGTGTGGATAGAAGAGGCTCATTTTGCAGGACTGGAGTATAGAAAACTCTATTCCCTATAACTGGGAATGCAGCAGTCTTAAGTAGAGGCTGAGAGTTATAGATATGCTCACCACAAACGTGTCTGAAGATGAGGCTCAGAAACCTGGGATATCGAACAGCAGCTGGTCTTGACTCTTGCTGCACCAGGTTCCTCAAATTTACAAAAATCCATTTGGCCATGTCCATGGTAGTTCCATCCACAAGCTGCAGAACTACAGGGATTTCATCACGGCTCAGTTGGTCAAAGGAACCAACTTTGCTGCTGAAACACATCACCACAGAGGCGAATAAGAAGCTGTAGGTAGGAGAGAGGTCCTTCCTGAACAGTGTTGCTCCAACTTTTGGTTCTGCTACACCACAGAAGTGCAGCAGATTCTTCATCTGTTCATCTTCAGGCTGTGGTCGATCATATTGTTCAACCACAGGGAGTCGAAGAACTTCCCTGAGCAGATGAGTGTTGATCTCAATGGTCTGAGTCCCATTGAGTATGGTGCCCTTGATGACTTTGGTTTCTGGGATGTAGGCACAGGTATACCAGAACTCATACACCATCTCCTGGTACAGGACACCAGGAGATGCAGTCATCGCGTGGTTCAACGGATGAACTTTCAGAAACTCCACCATTTGGTCATAACCTTTTCCCACATAGTTTTTGGGAATGGTTAGGTTAGCAATGTAGTTGGTGGGCTTGATGGTCAGCATTGTGGTGACTGACGAGTGTTTAACAACATCATCACCAACAAATACTGGAAGAAAGGGATTAGGTCGGTAAGCCATTTGGAAATTTTGAGGTTTGAAGAAGCGAAAGACACTTAGTCGATTTTTAGGGTTCTTGAGGATTTCTGGAAATGATGAGGAAGACGAAGATGAAACAGTATTTAGGTATTTATAGGATTTGAATAGTCGTGTGTATGAGAGAGAAAAGATTTGGGCGGTTTGATTTGAAATGTTGGTTAACGGAAAACGGAACGGTTGTCCATGTCAGAACATTTGTCAGACCACTTGACCTTTTTAATCACTAACACACGAAATCCACATTATCCGCAGTAATTAAGTTAAATAAAAAACATAATTTAAGTAACTTAATTGTTAAGAAAGGTAATTAAACTTTTGGTCTACGCTGTTGGTCAAACCTATGATGAGCAGGGTCAACACAAGTTATTCAATCTTCAAGCTGTTCTTCCTTCAAACTGTGCCTTCAGCCTGTTCTCTTTTGTGAGAACAGCTTGTGTTCAAGAGTGGAACAGGTTACAAGTCAAAGGCTTGTAAGACAGTGTGAAGAAATGAACAGGTTGAGGATTGGACCATCAGAGCAGGCTGGACTCACAACTTGTTGTTCAGCCTGTTCTATGCTCATGCTGTTCAAGTTTTTCAGAAAAATGGCTAAGTACAGAACACACATAGCCTGTTCTGTCTAAGCTATTCTGAGAGACTTGAGCAGTGTGAGACATATAGCTTCATAGACCTTAGATAACACTTAGTCACTTTTATTTAACATGCCCAGCTTGCTGACAAGGTAATTAAATCTTGTTTCATCCAGAGGTTTGGTGAAAATGTCTGCAAGCTGTTCATTTGTGGAATTAAAACTTACTTCCACATTACCTTTTTGAATGTGATCCCTGATGAAGTGATGTCTGACTTCAATATGCTTTGTTCTTGATGAAATACTGGATTGTTGGAGATGGCTATGGCACTTGTGTTATCACACAGAATAGGAGTTTTCCTATACACAAGGCCATAGTCTTCAAGCTGATGCTGCATCCACAGAATCTGCCCACAGCAGCTTCCAGCAGCAATGTACTCAGCTTCAGCAGTAGAAGTGGACACTGAGTTCTGCTTCTTGCTACTCCAACTGATCAACTTTCCACCAAGGAGTTGACATCCACCTGTTGTGCTTTTCCTATCTAACCTGTAGCCTGCAAAATCAGAATCTGAATAGCCTGTTAGTTCAAGGCTTGAGTCTTTGGGATACCAAAGACCCAAACCTGGTGTACCCTTTAGGTATCTGAAGATTCTTTTAACAGCAGCTAGATGAGATTCCTTTGGATCAGCTTGGAACCTAGCACACAGACAGGTGGCAAACATAATATCAGGTCTACTAGCAGTTAAGTATAGCAAGCTCCCAATCATGCCTCTGTAAGCTGTTACTGAAACAGCTTTGCCACTGGCATAAGCATCCAATTTTACATTGGTTGCCATTGGGGTTTTAATAGGAGAACTTTGATCAAATATGAACTTTCTCAATAGATCTAAAGTATACTTTCTTTGATTTATAAAAATTCCAGTTGAGGTTTGTTTAACCTGTAATCCTAAAAAGAAAGTTAGTTCTCCCATCATACTCATTTCATACTTAGATTTCATGAGTAATGAAAAATTCTTGCATAGCTGCTCATTAGTAGAACCAAATATTATGTCATCCACATAAATTTGAACAAGCATAATGTCAGACTTCACCTTCTTTATAAACAGTGTGGTATCCACTTTACCTCTGGAGTACCCATTGCTCATAAGGAAATCAGTAAGAGTGTCATACCAGGCTCTAGGGGCTTGTTTGAGACCATAGAGAGCTTTGTCCAACTTATAGACAAAATCCTGGGTGTTGTTCATTTTCAAAACCTGGAGGCTGCTTGACATAGACTTCTTCTTGCAGCTTCCCATTCAAAAATGCACTCTTCACATCCATTTGAAATACCTTAATGCTCTTATGAGCAGCGTAGGCTAGATACAAACGAATTGCTTCTAGCCTGACCACAGGAGCAAATGTTTCATCATAATCAATTCCTTCCTCCTGTCTGTAGCCCTGAGCAACCAGTCTTGCCTTATTTCTAATGACATGACCTTGCTCATCCATCTTGTTCCTGAAAACCCATTTTGTGCCAATTATAGTTTTACCTTTAGGAGCAGGGACCAGCTTCCATACCTTGTTTCTCTCAAACTGATTGAGCTCTTCCTGCATGGCAGTGATCCAATTGGCATCTTTTAATGCTTCATCCACCTTCTTTGGCTCCATCAGTGAAACAAAGCTAGAGAACATACAAAAGTTCCATAAGCTGTCCCACCGAGTTTGTATCCCTTTGTTGATGTCACCAATTATTTGATCGTTGGGGTGACATCTGATCCACTTAGGATCATTTTTCAATGATGATTCTCCTGAGTTGTTAACATCTTTAGTAGGTCCTGTTGAACAGTTCTCAAGATTTTCAGACACACTGTTGTCTTGAGCATGTTCACTTGTTGAACATGTCTGATCACTGTTGAACATATCAGCAGAAGAACTGGGAAAATCAGCATTGATAGGTTCTGGACATGCAGTTGTAATTAAGTCAGTACATTTATTCACACAGGGTGTATTGACATAATCATCATCATGTCCATCATGATTAACAGGTTCCACACTGGGTGTAGTGGAAGCTTTTGAGTCCTCTTCATTGTTTGAATGCATCAGATCATCAAAGTTAAGTTCTCCTGAAACTAATTCAGGAACAACTTTGGTGGAAGCATTCTTGGACTCTTCAAAGGTGACATTGATAGATTCATCTATCACCTTTCTTTTGTTGTTGTATACTCTGTAGGCTTTGGAGATAGCAGAGTAGCCAACAAACACACCTTCATCAGCTTTAGGTTCAAACTTTGACAGCTGGTCCCTTTGATTCAGAATGAAACAGGGACATCCAAACACATGGAAATAACTGACATTTGGCTTCCTCCCTTTGAGCAGCTCATAGGGAGTCTTGTTGAATCTTTTCACCACTAAGGATCTGTTTTGGGTGAAGCAGGCAGTGTTAACAGCTTCAGCCCAAAATGATGAAGGTAAACCTGATGCACACAGCATGGTTCTGGCAGCTTCAATGAGAGTTCGATTTCTCATTTCAGCAACTCCATTTTGTTGAGGAGTTCTTACAGCTGAAAAGTTTTGAGTGATTCCTTTCTCTTCACAGAAGTCTTCAAGAGTTATGTTTCTGAACTCAGTACCATGATCACTTCTAAGCTGCTTTACTTGGGCAGAGTTCAACATTTCCATCTTTTTGACAAATCCAATAATCTCTCTAGCAGCCTCTCCTTTGCTCTTTAGAAAGATCACCCATGTGTACCTGGAGAACTCATCAACCATTACAAGAGTGTATCTTCTTCCTCCTAGACTTGGGACATTAACAGGTCCAAACAAGTCCATATGGATTAAGAAGAGTGGAGTATCAATAGAGAAATTATGTTTGGATTTAAAAGATGTTTTTCTCTGCTTGCCTTTCTCACAAGTTGTGCATAATCTATCCTTAGCAAAAGTCATAGAAGGCAAACCTGTCACCAACTCTTTCTTACAGAGTTTGTTGATGTTCTTGAAGTTCAGATGTGACAGTCTTCTGTGTCATAGCCAGTTTAGATCAGCATTTGTTCTTGTGAGAAAACAG
>JAANYP010003924.1:0-93651 GCA_020465985.1 Centrapalus pauciflorus | reverse complement strand
GGAGAGGGCGGGCGGGGGGGTGGGGAAGAAAGAAGAAAAAAAGAAAAATAAAGAAGAAAAAAAAGAAGAAAAAAAAGAAAAAAAAAGAGAAAGAGAAGAGAAGGGGGAGAGAGGGGGAGGAGTCCAGGAAAAATGAGGGGTAGGGGGGGGAAGGCATCAAGCTCAATGGTCAAAGGAGGAAAATGGCCAGTTTGCTGGATTGAGTTTTTGAAGATCAGTGTTAAGGTAGAGATGTCAGATAGTACAAGCATGCAATGCTGCCACATACAGCACGTTTAGAGCAACAAGCAGAGATGCACAAACAGTTTAACTTTGCGGTCAGAACTGTAAAGGCCAGAAAATGTTGTACCTTATACATCATATAGGATTCCCAGTTTCTAAGGCGGGATGAGGCCCGTCAGCTTCAGCCATAGCTTTTGTGAAGCTGCTTGTTGATGGACAGCGCAGTGGTTTGGCCATCAGACAGTGAATTTCTTTCTTCTATCTTCTCTCATCAGATGATGAATCAGATGCCTCCCAATCACAAGTCTCTGCCATGAGTCCTCTGTTGCGGTTGGAACCCACTGATTTTCCAATCATCCTCAGCTTAGGGAGCCTGCCAGAAGGGACTGTAAAACCCTATAACACTCATCTGTTTGTCTTGTATGGTTTGGATGACTGACCAACAGTTTTTGACACACAGTCAGCATATATGGCCAGTTTTGCCACACTTGAAGCACTCAGCCTTGGATTTATCAAATGCTTTCTTTTTGCCAGCACCTGAACTCCTTGCAGCATATTTTCTTCCAAACCTTTTCTTTTTGAACCTTTTGACAAGCATAGCTACATTTGCTCATCATCTTGTCTCAGCAAGATCTGCAGTATATCTTCTTCATCAGACACCTCCTCCTTGTACATCATCCGGTTGATCAGGTTGAGTGAACACATCACTCACCGGATTTACAGGCTGTCTCACATAGCCACAAAGGCTGCACCTCTTTTGGACATTTCCAAGGCATTTCTCTTTTGTTGCCTTGACTGTTCATCATTCAGTAAGGATCCATACAAGTTAACTAGATCCATACTTCTGATAGTACCTGAGTTCTTAGAATTGTTGGAGAAGTATCCACTCTTCAGGTAGAATGTCCAGAAATTTATTCACCAGGGTAAGACATCCTTAGTGATCCCAACAGCCTTGAGATCATTCACTAGAGCAGTAAACCTGGTGTAGGTTTCAGTGAGAGTCTCTTTGGTTTAGCAAAGAAGAGTTCATACTGTCTACAAGATTGTTGATCCTGTTGTCAGTGTGATTGTGGGTCCATCATAGACGGTACACAAAGATCCCACATCTCTTTTGTTGTCTTCATTTTCTCAACCTGTTTGAACACATCATCAGGAAGAGAAATGACCAGGTTGTTTCCTTGGCCTTTGCTTGCATCCAGAGCTACCATTCTCTTGTCTTCATCAGACCATTGAGCTTTTGCTTTCTCAAAGGTCCTGATTTCAGGAGCAGCTCCTTCAACCGCTGGAGTTATTGTAGTAACAGAGGTTGGCACATAGGGACCCTCCATCACTATCTCTGGCAGTTGTACATCCAGATTCTCTAAATAGAGCATCATTCTGCACTTCCAACCAGAGAAGTTTTGATGATTAAATTTTGCAGGTTTGCCCATAGAGCCATTGTCATAATAAGAAGAATTTGCAGCACTGTTGTCCATGGAAACTTGGGAGAATGAGAGATCTAGAATGACACACACTCTAAACTGCTCTGATACCAGTTGTAGGTCCCGAGAGGTTCCCAAAGTATATAGCTTTAAGCTGTAGAGGGGGGGTGAATACAACAATTTAAAAACTACACACTATTTTCTCAATGTTTGTATGTATTATCAACAATTTGTTAATTACAAACAAGCTTGAATGTGGAATAGTTCAAGCTGAGATGACAGATACAACAGTATGTTCACTAGTCTAAGACAAACTCAAACTAGAATACAATGAATACACTCACTAAGAAGCACTCACTAGGTTTTCAAGACTTTAAGGGAACAGCTTATGTAAAACAGCTTAGACACACAGATACTGAATTACACAGCAGACTTGCATGCATGAAAAGCACACTTGCACGTTCACTCTTGGTTTCAGCACTTAGCTTTCTTCACACTTTTTCTGTCCTTAGAAGCTTCCTTTTATACTCATTCAGAGGATCTAAGAGAAACATCTTCATTGGACGGAATGAAAAGGAGAAGTCTTGTTGAAAAGACAACATAACCTTTTCTGCACTTTTCTGAAAAACAGACTTGTCTTCATATGTGCAGAACTTTTGTCTTTTTACTTTGTCTACTGTTGCATTGCCTTTAACTAATTTAGAAATGTCAACTTTGCGTCTTTCTTCCTTATAAAGGCCTATTGTGATATAAGAAAAAGGTCTGTCACCCTTTTTCAAATAACCTTTTGTCTTCATGTCACAGAACAGCTTGGGCAGGCTGAGCAGTTCTGTTTTCCACTTTGTCTTCGACTTTGCAAACTGATCTTGTAGTCAAAAACAATACATGATGACTTGGAAACATATTCCATAAAGTGTTTAGCCTGTTCACAAAGAACAGGTTCTGTTCACAAAGAACAGAACACTTTAAAATTTCCCAAGCTGCTCACCAGTGTAGAGCAGCGTAGACAGTTTATGTTCAGCCTGTTCAGCAGACAGAGCAGCTTGGACAAACTGTCTTAGTTGCAACACATGCAACATATAGAACAGCTTTAGACTGATATTGCAAATCATTTTCAGGTTTCAATAAGGCATATAACAGGCCTTAAATTCAACCTTCAAATGCATCAACAGGATTGATTATAAATCTCCCCCTCAGATGTAGAACAGGTTTGACTGAGGCCTTTTTGTGGCTAACAGGAACCCTTTGGTGTTTAAAAGTAGGAACCTTGTTCTTTGGAACCCATACAAACTTATCAGATTTATGCACATATGTCATTCATCACATGGCAATTAGCATAATTTAAAGAAAGAAATTCAGTACAAGAGTATTTAGAACAGAATATATCACGAGTTTTATTACAAATAGAATTGTCTATGGAACTAATCCTATCTGTAACAGAATTTTCTTTCACTCTCCGCTCTTGCCTAATACTTTTGTTTTTTCTTTACTTGTTGTTTCTTTCTCCAAACTTTCTTTGGTGAACTTTTCACAATATTATCTGACATAACGGAAAAACGAGAATTAGTCACTTTAGAATTACCCTTATTCCATAAAATCTTCTTACCTTGAGAAGCGGTTGCTTTCTTTTCCGTTGAGACCTTTGATAAAGAAGATTAAACTTTTTAAAATTTTTGAGTCACAACATTAACTTTTGTTTTCCCTTTTTCCTTATGTAAAACAGGTGAAGGTACTGATTTAACCTTAGAATCTGTATGTATTCTTTTCAAAAAAACATACAAGTTCTTTTGGTTTATCAGATTTTTTGTCATGGAGTGGCTTAATGAATTCATCAATCTTGACAAACAATTCTTCCAATGAGTTAAAATCAAAGTTCATGTACAAATCAAATTCCTTTTTAGAATTTATAGAATTAGGTTGAATTGAAGGTTTCTGATCTGGTTGAGTTTTTCTATCAGGCTTTCAGTTTTATTTCCAAATCTTTAATTTCAGCTTGAAGCATTTGATTTTCAGACTCAGAAGTTTTAATTTTCAATTCAAGATCACATTTGATCTTTTCAAGAATTGAGTTTGGAATATATGGCTTTTGAGTGTAAGTAGTATTTTCAGACAAATCCTTTTCAAAATAAGTCTGAATATATTCTTTTGAAATGCAAGAATATTGACAACTATCATTTAATTTGTTATAATCCAAAGTATTTTGCATCTGGTCTGTTCTCAACCTTTTCAAATCTTCACCTGATTCTACTTCATTTGAAGCTTTAATAAAAACCATTTTTAATCAAAAATTCATATATCTAACATCATATATAGTTGGTCAACACGAAATAGCTTTTGTTAGATATTTAGGATTTGTCCAACCTATACCTGATTTTGAATTATAAAATTCTTTATCTTTTGGTTGGTTCAAATATATTGTTTGATCTGTTTGACCTCTTTTAATGAACTCATCTTCCAAAGATTTTATTTTCTCATATAACTTTGTTCTTTCATCAAATATGGAACGGAATTTTACAGAATAACGTGATGATTCTAACTCGGATAATTTCAGTTTTTCTTTTAAGTCAGGTATATTGTTATTCAGTTTTTAAATTTCACTTTGAAATTAATTGGATTTATCTTGTAAATCATCTTAATGCTAATGCCTTATCCTTGGAAAATTCCAACACTACCGCATGTTCTTGTCTCAATTTATTTACCAAGGAATGGACATATTTCTTATCGGCTTTTAATGAATTTTCAAATCTTTTTAGCATGAAATCCTTTTGAGTAAGTTTCTGTTCTAGCACACAGGAATTATCATCATCAAATTCAGAATTAGAATCTACCTTGGAGTCTCTGAGTTATCTGAGGCATCTGATTTCGATCCATCATCTTCCTGATCTTTACTGCAACCCGCTTCTCCTCTGGCCATTAACGCCATATCCTATCTCAGTTCGTTGTCAGAATCAGAATCTTTTGGCTATTCATCTTCATCATCAATCAGGACTACCCAAACTGTGACGACCTCTTGTTTTGATAGTATAATTGAATCGCCAGGATCAACAAACAACCCAATGATTAACATGATAATTGAAATTGAATACTTAAATTAGATTTAAGCAGTTCCACACTAAAGCAATAAAAGTATGTGTCTACAATGATTAAGTCTAACTATTACAACATCACAAATTGTTTAACAGTCATGTAATCCCAGCCCCAAGTTACAATGTCCATGTACCAAAGTAGCTTCTAGTATACCGAGATGTGAAAGGAATTTCTTAAGTGGACGGTCCAGCTACACCTTTGCCTTTGCCTTAAAACATGGTGAGCCAACAGTAAGCTAATTGCTTAGGGAGATAACAGATTAAGCAAACAACAAATATTTCTTTACAAGAATTGCGTAACCATGGGCAATGTAAGCCCCAATGTATGTGTGTACAGGTAGTGCAAGCCTCGTAGTATGTGAAAAACCATGCCGTGCAAGCATGGGGTTGGCATTTCAAATGCTGATCGGGGATGTGCCGAACCTGACCAGGATAACGAGTGAGATGATCAGTCCTCGACAGTGGCCTGCTGTCACCCCTTCTCCAGGTCGCATCAGATTGTGAAGTAATGATCATGCAGTGCAAGCATGACGTAAATAGATGCACTTTCAAATGAACGCTGGCTACATGTGTGTTACATGTCAAGTACGAGTGTGCATCATAACAACAAATCATTCATGAGTGCCAAATGATGTATATGAACAATGTGAACATGCCGTTGAATTGTAATCGTGTGAATGCAAAGACAATAAATGTTAGAATGATAATCTATTACTCACAGTGATTGGTATAGTGTAATTTGTCTCCGAATCAATGTGTGTTTTGATAACACCACAATGATCTGTAAAGTAAGTGTAATAGTGAATTTATGTCAATAGTTGCTTAAAACTTAAATTCTAAAAATTAATGAAATATGATACTGATTTCGGACCACATCCGAATTCGGCTGGTTCGAATTACAAATGGTCCGAAATTGGGGTACAGGTCCGAAGTGGGTTAGTCCAAAATGGGTTGGTTCGGATTGGGTCTTTGGTCCGAAATGGGTGTAATCCGAAATTGGAGGGATCCGAATTAGGCAGGATCCGAATTGTATATGGTCCGAATTGGGGTACAGGTCCGAATTAGGAGGGACCCGAATTCGGATGGATCATCAGTCCGAGTTTATACTTAGTAAATTTCCAACAATTTCCAGAAATTATATTTGGAACATTTTTGCATGTTTCAGTAACTAAAATTGCAGATATGAACTTAAATGTACTATATCAACTTATAATATGTCATGATGTACAAAACATTTCACATTTGTGTCCATTTTTCTACAAGTCTTCGAAGAACACACACACACTAAAACACACACTTACTTCAAAATCGTACTTAGACTTCGAATCTGATTCTGAAATTTGGTATACTACAACATACATGCTCGATTTTAACATTACAACAGTCATCTCTGACATGCATTAACATTTGCATCATCAATCTTGAAAATCGGTTCCCATATAAACCGAAGCAAAAACTCCATAAATCTCAAGTTTGAATGAATCTTACCTCCAATCGTTTGTTTTAATGCCTATAGTTCCTTTCAAATCACTTGAATCCCGATTTTTGCACTTCAATTTGTTGATTTCTTGGGTGTTCTTGATAAAACCCAAGAGATAGAGAGAGTGAGAGCGTCGGTTAGAGAGAGAGAGTATAGAGAGAGTTAGTGTTTGAAAATGAAAGGGTTTTTCCTTTCTTTTATTTGCCACTTTTATCTGCTTCTCTCTATTTGCACATTATACCCCTCAACTTCGTATTTTCTTATTTAAGTGATAATATGATCAAAATTAACTTAAAATGATATAATCATCCTTTAATACAACAATTAAATCCTTAAAATTGTAAATTACATATAATTGAAAAGTAGGGATGTTACACAAACCTCATCTTCAGCAAACATAGTAGACTCACTTAGTTCAGACTCATTGAACACTTCTGATTTCAGGCAAATATGAGTGTCTTCATCCAGAATGTCTTCAACTTCGGAAAGTTGCAGCCAGTGGTCGTCTTCGGGCATTAATGCCTTACCAGCCTCTTTTTCCTTTGCCAGCAGTGCCTTCTAGGTCTTGCACTCTACAAATCTATCTAGACGCGACACCGTCAACGAGTGCGGAATCCTCGTTAACGGCTTGACGGATACAACTCTCACACTGTAACAACCTAGCTTCCAACTGAACTTTAGTTTCTGCATCTGAGTTAATAATGTAATTTTATTACATTATTTGAGTTGTAATTTAATTAATTAATGAAAATTATTTAATTAAATTATATAACTATTATGAATTATTAAATAATTAAATAAAAGAGATGTAAAATACAAAAGTATAGTGGGTTAAACTACAAATATAACTAAGTTACATATATTAACTAAAATAATGATCATTTAAGATCATTAATGCAAAAACACACTCTCTCTCTACTCTCTCTCTTCTCTTTTCTCTCATCTACGGTATCCTCATCAAATTGATCAAAGTTCTTATAAATTGTCCATTAATTGAAGAATCAATGCAATAAAGAGTTACAACAAACAACCAACATCATCAAACTACAAAGATTTGAGGTAATAATTTCTTTAAATTTCGAAATATATGTATGTTTAGTTCGGTTTGTGTAAAAACCGAAACCAAGAATTTAAAACATGAAAATTTGTAATGCATGTATAGATTTTTAGTAGATTATGATAAATCTAAGTTATTAGAAGTAGTAGAAACAAAAATCAGTGATTAATTCGTCCAAATGAGTTCAAAATCTGAGTTTTTGTGCAAAAAGGTGTTCTTGAGAAAAAGTGTTGAATTTGGATGATTTTGGACGGATTAAAGTGTTTTTGATAGAGAAAAGTATATAAAAACAACCCAATAATGATAATATATTAATATAAGACATTGCATGTTAATATAAATGAATTTTAGTGAATTTTATGTAAAAACCCGTATGCATAAAAGTTAAGAACATGAAGAACAAACCTGGGAAAAATCTGCAAGTCCTGGATCCGAATTCGGTTAGGACCGAATTCGGATGGAATGCCAATTCGGATGGCTGTTTCGGATCCTGTTTGGTCCGAAATTCAATTGTCTAATTCGGATGATCCTAAATTCGGTCCCCATGTTTCAATTCGGATGATATACTTGGATTGGTCCTAATTCGGGTTATCATTCGGTCCGAATCCGGTTGACCCATTTCGGATAGGTCCGAATCCGGGTGCGTGGTTCGGATTGATCCGAATCCGGATAACCAATCCGGATGGTCCGAATTTGATGGATCCGGATCCGAATTATTAATTTGATATTTTTACATCACAAATAAATATTATTTTATAAATATAAGAACCATGAATTAAATGATTATAGTGATTAAAGATTTATAAATCAAGATGATTATATATATATATATATATATATATATATATATATATATATATATATATATATATATATATATATATCTTTTAAATCTTTAAAGAAACAAAGAAAAGGAACTAATAAATTATTGATGAGTTATCAGTAATCAGATCAGATGAAATAATGATTTATAAGTTAAAAGCTAATGACATGATACGATAATTATTATGGACAGGTTCAGATAACTCTGAACAAAAGATTGAAAGATATTGAAAGTGGGTCATTGATTTGAAAAGAAAAGCCAGAGTTCAGATAGATCAAAGATTAAAGATAAATCCTGGGATAACTCAGGTGGTGGATTTTAAATCTGCTTGATAAAGACCAAGAACCTGTGAGTTATAGATATTCAGTTTTTCATGCTAGACTTCCGGTTGAGACATATTGTTGATGATAGATTATTTGACATTCATACTTGTTCAGCTGGATTGTGACCTGTGCACACCATGGTTCGGTGATGCCCTGTGGATCATGATAGCTATTTGACTTATCATTCCGCATGACATTGTACTTATAATTCATTTCAGATATTGCTATGAGTTTATTGCTATCATGACCTTGATGACTTATGCTTTCATTATTACTCGCATCTTTGACATATTGATTCAGCTTAGCATGATTAGCCTTGTCGGTCTATTGTTCTAGACCATGCTACTTCACCAAATCTATTGAACTTGGTATAGACACTCCGATGTTTCCCCATGAAGACCGCTGGTAGCTAGCCCAGCATAAGTGGATAGCTTCCACTAAAAGCGTGAGCGTGGGCTGAACATCATCCAATTCTATGAATTCTATGTCCCAATCATGAGTGGCTGTAGCGGCAGTCCAGACATATCACGCTTTGACCCATGATCCGCTTGATTAATGCATGTGAATCTGAAAATCTATATTCTCACTAAGCCATGCTTAAAGTTGCTATTTGACCTTTTTACAGGAAAAGATAAAGGAAAGTCACCTGCCGGACCTAGTTCTTAGGTCTTAGAAGATCAAGATTGAAGTTTTCTATAGACCACTACTCAACAAAACCCTTCGGTACTGATTGGCAGATGAAAATTGTGGTGGTCTGGGTAGATTTGATTTGAATGTATGATGACATGAATTAGAATAGTCTTGTGCCCTTTATAAGTTTAATTTGAAAATTGTAATCTGAACTAAAATTGTATTAAACTTATCCTAATGTTTGTGCTTGTAATCTGAAATTCCGCAACTTAAATTACTCTATCTTAGTTATGATTGATATCATGTTGCATGATGTGGGACCTAGACTCTGAGGACTGCCCCGTAAGGGAAGGTCTTCACAGGATGGTATCAGAGACCATAGTTTGAGTGAATCAAGTATTACGAGAGTAATACTTGGTCTCAAACTGAAGCAATACATATGTATCAATCATCTAGGTGGTTTGAACTGAGATAGGATGTACAGACTGTTAGGATGGGAAAAAGGATACATAGATCTAAGTCTATAAACTGATAGTTAATTGATTTTAATTTTCAGTAGAAGATGTCTGGATCAGGATCAGGTGACATACCAAGCAACATGAACCCTCAGCAAATGTTTGAAATGATGCAACAACTATTAGCCCAACATTTTGAACAACAAAATAAGTATATGCAAGAACAGCTTCAGGCTAGAGATGAGGCCGAAGCAAAAAGACGCGCTGACAAAAAGAATAAAAGAAAAGATAAACAAATCCAGAATGATGAATCTGATTCTGATAACTCTACCCCGAAAGTCCAAATTGAGCAGCCGAAAGGCTGTATGTTCAAGGATTTTAAAGCCAGCGCTGCCCTTAACTTCGAGGGTACAATCAATCCAATTCAGGCGATGGATTGGATCAGTCACACTTAAGAAATCTTCAGAATCTCCGATTGCTTGGAGTCAAAGAAAGTGAGTTATGCATCTGCTCTGTTCGTGGGTGCTGCCCGTGCCTGGTGGAAGACCCAGAGAAGTATTTATGGTGAGGAGGTCATCCAGACTCTAGAATGGGACCAGTTTCTTGAAATGTTCAACGCAAAATATTGTCCTGCTGATCAACAAGACAAAATGGAAGTTCAGTTGATGCAGTTAACCTAAGGCACTAAGACTGTAGACGAGTACGAGCACGAATTCTCACGGCTCTGTGGATATTCTTCATATCAGGTAGCTACTGAAGAAAGAAAGATGAATCGATTTCGTGGAGGACTTAACCCAAGATATCGACACCCAACGAGCGCGATAAAGTATAATTCTTATCTCGAAATGGTTGAAGCGGCAAGGCAGATTGAAAGGGGATATTTAGAGTACGGCGATCAACTCTACACTCCATCAACGAACCCGACTTGTCCATCTCCCCCAAAGAAGCAAAGATTCGGCAGATTCTTCAAGCCAAATAAATCTCAGACTCAGCAACCCCAGCAGTCTCAACAGTACAGCTCGCCACAAAAAGCTCAAGCTTACTCGCTTACAAATGAACCACGATTCTGCAAGAGGTGCAGAAAATCACATATGGGATTATGTAATCCAGACGACGTCACGTGTTATGTGTGTAGCAGAATCGGACATAGTAGAGAAGAGTGCCCCCAGCGAGGTCTTGGTTGTGCTAAATGCGGAAAGCGTGGACACTTCATGTATCAGTGCCACAGTGGACAACGAGGTCAATCACAGTCATCGGCTGGAGGTTCTACAATGAAAAGCTCACCTGCAACTCCAACTGTTAGGACCCACGCCTTCCAAATAACGGCGGAGGAAGCGAAAGAAACTCCGGATGTGGTTACCGGTACGTTTTTACTAAACTCCATACCTGCGCGTGTGTTATTCGACTCCGGTGCAAATCGTTCATACATCTCGACTACTTTTGCGCAAAGATTATCTAAGTTTCCTTCGAAACTTCCTGTTATACTTGACATAGAGACAGCCAGTAATAATTACGTTATGGCTGATTCCGTTTACCGAAATTGCACATTACTTGTCAATCACGTTGTGTTCAACCTCGACCTTATCCCGATTCCGTTAAAAGAGTTCGACGTCATCATCGGCATGGACTGGTTAACGAACAACGAGGCTACTATTGTTTGCAATCGCCGAATCATCCAAATCAAGACTTCAGACGGCCGACTGTTAGAGATCAAAGGCGACAAGCGTAAAGGTGCTCATTGTTTTATATCGGTTGAGAAGGCGCGTAAGTATCTATCCAAGGGTCACGAATCTTATCTTTGTTATGTCTCGTCTGAGTCCACCTCGGAAGTCAACAAGAAATCTGTATCTGATATTTCGATCGTCTGTGAGTTCCCAGACGTATTCCCCGATGACATATCTGGAGTGCCACCGGAACGACAAGTTGAATTTGGGATTGACTTAGTTCCTGGTGCGGCTCCCATCGCTAAAGCTCCCTACAGACTGCTCCTGCAGAAATGCAGGAAATGTCAAAACAACTGCAAGATCTGTTAGAGAAGGGATTTATCCAACCGAGTTTATCTCCGTGGGGTGCACCTGTCTTGTTCGTAAAGAAGAAAGATGGAACTCTCCGTATGTGCATCGATTATCGTGAGTTGAACAAAGTCACAATCAAAAATAAGTATCCTCTGCCCAGAATTGATGATCTGTTTGATCAGCTACCAGGAGCCAGCTACTTCTCGAAAATCGATCTTCGTTCTGGGTATCATCAGTTAAAAGTTAAAGATGAAGATATTCCAAAGACAGGCTTCCGTACAAGATATGGTCATTACGAGTTTCTCGTGATGCCTATCGGTTTAACGAATGCACCAGCGGCGTTCATGGATCTCATGAATCGCGTGTGCAGACCAATGCTGGATAAGTCAGTTATCATATTCATAGACGATATTCTGATTTACTCCAAAACGGAGGCTGATCATGTTGTTCATCTACGTCAATTGCTAGAGTTATTGAGAAATGAAAGACTCTATGCAAAATTCTCAAAGTGCGAGTTTTGGCTCAGACAGGTAAAAATCTTACATTGTCTCGAGTTATTTCTTAAAGCGTTCGTTGTTTCAAAACTTGAATTCTACTTTGATTTCTTTATAGATTCAATTCCTTGGCCATGTTGTATCTGGCGAAGGCATCTCCGTTGATCCATCCAAAGTCGAGGCCGTTCAAAAATGGCAGACGCCTCGCAATGCCTCTGAAATCAGAAGTTTCCTTCGATTGGCTGGTTAATACCGGCGATTCATTAAAGACTTCTCAAAGATTGTTGTGCCACTTACGATGCTAACACGAAAGAATACACCTTTCATATGGGCCGATAAACAGCAAGAGGCATTCGACATTCTGAAACAGAAGCTTATTCAAGCGCCGATCCTAGCCTTACCAGAGGGCAATGATGACTTCGTCGTTTATAGCGATGCATCTGGTACATGTTTAGGTTGTGTCCTCATGCAAAGGGGAAAAGTTATTGCCTACGCTTCAAGGCAATTAAAAGACTACGAGAAAAGTGCACCAACTCATGATCTTGAGTTGGCTGCCGTTACCTTTGCTTTGAAAATCTGGCGTCACTATCTTTATGGGACTCGGTGTCAGCTTTACACCGACCATAAAAGTCTCAAACATCTATTTACTCAAAAGGATCTGAACATGAAACAGCGTCGGTCCTTGGAACTTATCAAGGACTATGATTGCAAGATCCTATATCATCCCGGCAAAGCCAATGTGGTCGCGGATACATTGAGTAGAAAAGTCTATCCGGAAAAGTGTTGCTATGCCCTGACTCCGACTGTATTCTCTTCTGATCTCATCGAAGACATTAAATCTGCTCAAGCTAAACCATTGAAAGAAGAGAACATCTGTTCTGAAAATCTCAAAGGGCAACTTCAATTTCTATCTATGAATCATTTGGGACTTCAATGTCTCAAGGGAAACCGAATCTGGATTCCTAAATATGGTTCTATTCGCAACACTCTTCTATCTGAAGCCCATCAGTCCAAGTTATCCATTCATCCTGGCAGGTCGAAGATGTATTTCGATCTGAAAGCTGATTATTGGTGGCCAGGAATGAAGAAAGACATCGGTCAATTCGTTGAAAGCTGCATAGTATGTCAAATGGTTAAGGCTAAACACCAGAAGCCCTTCGGGGATATGCAACCACTGCCAGTTCCTGAGTGGAAGTGGGAGCATATAACCATGGACTTTGTCACAAAATTGCCAAAGACCAAGAGACAACACCACTCCATCTGGGTAGTCGTGGATCGATTAACGAAGTCAGCACATTTCATACCGATGAAAGAGACATACTCTCTTGATAAATTGGCACAGATGTACATCACCGAGATTATTTCACGTCATGGTGTGCCAAAATCTATCGTCTCTGATCGTGATAGTCGTTTCACTTCGAGATTTTGGAGAGCACTGCAAGACGGGATGGGTACTCGAATCTCAATGAGTACAGCTTATCACGCTAATGCGGACGGCCAAAGTGAACGCACTATCTTAACTCTTGAAGATATGCTCCGTGCCTGCGTTCTTGATCTGGGTGGTAACTGGGATGACCATTTGCCTTTGGTCGAATTCTCATACAACAACAGTTATCATTCCACGATTAAGATGGCTCCTTTTGAAGCTTTATACGGACGAAAGTGCAGAACTCCCACCTGTTGGCGCGAAACAGGTGAATCGCCTATAGCAGGTCCTGCCCTTCTACAGTTGACTCATGATAAGACTCAACTTGTCAGAAGAAACATCCTTGAAGCTCAAAGCAGGCAGAAGTCATATTACGATAATCGTCATAGATCGATCAGTTTTGCAGTTAACGATTGGGTGATGCTGAAAGTATCTCCAATGAAGAATGTGGTCCGGTTCATAAAGAGGAACAAGCTAGCTCCGAGATTCATCGGCCCGTTCAAGATTGTTGAAAAGATAGGAAATCAATCTTATCGTCTTGAACTTCCAACTGACGTAGCTGGAATACATCCTGTATTCCATGCTAGTCATCTACGAAAGAGTCTAGCTGATGAAAGAGAGGTAAAGATACCACACGTTAATGTGCAAATTGATGAGAAGCTTCGAGTGGTTGAAGAGTCGGAATGCATTCTGGACTCGAAGACCAAAGCTTCGTAATAAAGAGATACAGATGGTGCTCGTCCAGTGGAAACACCACAAGGGTTCGCATCAGTCTTGGGAATCAAAAGATGTCATGAAAGCAACGTATCCAAGTCTGTTCGAACAAAGCTAACTTCGGGGACGAAGTTTGTGCGTGGTAGAGCCCATTCTGTAACAACCTAGCTTCCAACTGAACTTTAATTTCTGCATCTGAGTTAATAATGTAATTTTATTACATTATTTGAGTTGTAATTTAATTAATTAATGAAAATTATTTAATTAAATTATATAACTATTATGAATTATTAAATGATTAAATAAAAGAGATGTAAAATACAAAAGTATAGTGGGTTAAACTACAAATATAACTAAGTTACATATATTAACTAAAATAATGATCATTTAAGATCATTAATGCAAAAACACACTCTCTCTCTACTCTCTCTCTTCTCTTTTCTCTCATCTACGGTATCCTCATCAAATTGATCAAAATTCTTATAAATTGTCCATTAATTGAAGAATCAATGCAATAAAGAGTTACAACAAACAACCAACATCATCAAACTACAAAGATTTGAGGTAATAATTTCTTTAAATTTCGAAATATATGTATGTTTAGTTCGGTTTGTGTAAAAACCGAAACCAAGAATTTAAAACATGAAAATTTGTAATGCATGTATAGATTTTTAGTAGATTATGATAAATCTAAGGTATTAGAAGTAGTAGAAACAAAAATCAGTGATTAATTCGTCCAAATGAGTTCAAAATCTGAGTTTTTGTGCAAAAAGGTGTTCTTGAGAAAAAGTGTTGAATTTGGATGATTTTGGACGGATTAAAGTGTTTTTGATTGAGAAAAGTATATAAAAACAACCCAATAATGATAATATATCAATATCAGACATTGCATGTTAATATAAATGAATTTTAGTGAATTTTATGTAAAAACCCGTATGCATAAAAGTTAAGAACATGAAGAACAAACCTGGGAAAAATCTGCAAGTCCTGGATCCGAATTCGGTTAGGACCGAATTCGGATGGGATGCCAATTCGGATGGCTGTTTCGGATCCTGTTTGGTCCGAAATTCAATTGTCTAATTCGGATGATCCTAAATTCGGTCCCCATGTTTCAATTCGGATGATATACTTGGATTGGTCCTAATTCGGGTTAGCATTCGGTCCGAATCCGGTTGACCCATTTCGGATAGGTCCGAATCCGGGTGCATGGTTCGGATTGATCCGAATCCGGATAACCAATCCGGATGGTCCGAATTTGATGGATCCGGATCCGAATTATTAATTTGATATTTTAACATCACAAATAAATATTATTTTATAAATATAAGAACCATGAATTAAATGATTATAGTGATTAAAGATTTATAAATCAACATGATTATATATATATATATATATATATATATATATATATATATATATATATATATATATATATATATATATCTTTTAAATCTTTAAAGAAACAAAGAAAAGGAACTAATAAATTATTGATGAGTTATCAGTAATCAGATCAGATGAAATAATGATTTATAAGTTAAAAGCTAATGACATGATACGATAATTATTCTGGACAGGTTCAGATAACTCTGAACAAAAGATTGAAAGATATTGAAAGTGGGTCATTGATTTGAAAAGAAAAGCCAGAGTTCAGATAGATCAAATATTAAAGATAAATCCTGGGATAACTCAGGTGGTGGATTTTAAATATGCTTGATAAAGACCAAGAACCTGTGAGTTATAGATATTCAGTTTTTCATGCTAGACTTCTGGTTGAGACATATTGTTGATGATAGATTATTTGACATTCATACTTGTTCAGCTGGATTGTGACCTGTGCACACCATGGTTCGGTGATGCCCTGTGGATCATGATAGCTATTTGACTTATCATTCCGCATGACATTGTACTTATAATTCATTTCAGATATTGCTATGAGTTTATGGCTATCATGACCTTGATGACTTATGCTTTCATTATTACTCGCATCTTTGACATATTGATTCAGCTTAGCATGATTAGCCTTGTCGGTCTATTGTTCTAGACCATGCTACTTCACCAGTTCTATTGAACTTGGTATAGACACTCTGATGTTTCCCCATGAAGACCGCTGGTAGCTAGCCCAGCATAAGTGGATAGCTTCCACTAAAAGCGTGAGCGTGGGCTGAACATCATCCAATTCTATGAATTCTATGTCTCAATCATGAGTGGCTGTAGCGGCAGTCCAGACATATCACGCTTTGACCCATGATCCGCTTGATTAATGCATGTGAATCTGAAAATCTATATTCTCACTAAGCCATGCTTACAGTTGCTATTTGACCTTTTTACAGGAAAAGATAAAGCAAAGTCACCTGCCGGACCTAGTTCTTAGGTCTTACAAGATCAAGATTGAAGTTTTCTAAAGACCACTACTCAACAAAACCCTTCGGTACTGATTGGCAGATGAAAATTGTGGTGGTCTGGGTAGATTTGATTTGAATGTATGATGACATGAATTAGAATAGTCTTGTACCCTTTATAAGTTTAATTTGAAAATTGTAATCTGAACTAAAATTGTATTAAACTTATCCTAATGTTTGTACTTGTAATATGAAATTCCGCAACTTAAATTACTCTATCTTAGTTATGATTGATATCATGTTGCATGATGTGGGACCTAGACTCTGAGGACTGCCCCGTAAGGGAAGGTCTTCACACACACGGAACACGGAGACTATCACAACGCTGTACGGACGACGACGAACGCACCTACGAGATGATTCTCTCCGAAATAACACAAATATTACTGATAAACTCGAAATCGCCCTCTTGCTTAATCTCTCTCGAATTCTGCAAAAGTCACTTAATGATTCGAGTTAATCCCTAATTATAGAGGCTCATTCGAGTTTGCCTTGGGCTAAACTCGAATCAGGCCCAAGGCCCATTCGAGTTTGTCTCCTAGACACTCTCGAATCTACCATAAAATTCACATTCGAATCTGCCATTTCTCATTCGAATCTACCATAAATTCGAATGCTATTTACTTGTGAATTCGAATTTACTCTAAATTCGACTTTCACATATTAAACTTATATTTGAACTTATGTTTTAACTTAGCTTATGTTTGAATTTATCTTTGAACTTTATGTTTGAACTTCTTGTAATACATTACATTAAGATCAAACATACAATCAATAACTATCAAACATATATAAAAACATATATCAAACATTTGTTAATATTCATGACTTACACAAAATGCTAATATTACTTAGACTGCTATCGTCACACAGGGTGTACCAACAGACTCCCCCTTGATGATAGCTTCTAACTATTTACCTTTTGATTAAGTGCTTTGTTTATTTAAGCTGCTGCCAGCATACAAACCTTGCTCAATACACACTTTAACTACATTTTCATATTTTCTAGCCTCACCATCCATATGTGCGTCGCTTGAGATTCTATGAGCGTGAAGCACTTGCAGGTCATCTTTAGAAAGGTTCACTAGGTGAAGGGGATCGTAGACTCTAAGAATCACTTTTTCTTCGAAGTCCTCCATCACAGCCTCTCCTGTCTCACTTTCCACATACCACCAATTGAGATTCTTCATGACGTCCTGTGGCATTGGCTTGAGAGGAACCTTCTTCAGACATCTAACTGGTTTGTATTTAATTTTCATCCACGGACGACTAGTTAGAGGGTCAATTCGAGTATTGTCCATTACTCGTTTCCCTACCCTTGGATTGAGCCGCTCGAACTTCTTAGACCTCCCTTCTTTTCTGATAATCTTCGCGATTAGTTCAGCATAAGGGTCGTTGCCGATGTTGATAAGCTCCTTCCATGCTAACGCTTTTATTTCAATCTTTGGCAAGGAATTGAAGACTTTCAGAGTTCTTCTGAGATACTGGAGACCATCTTTTCGTTTGATAATGAATAGCTGCAATTCTCGATCAAAGAAGCAACTCAAAATATTTCCCGATAGATCTCCAGCACCCGGCACACGCATCTTCTTTTTCAGCTCCAACTCCTTTTGCTCTGCCCTGAACCATAATTTTCTTTTTTCTTCATTCGTAAGCTCTCTGGCAGGCTCTTCACTTGATGAATCAACATTTAAAGCAGCATTGACTACTTCTATGTTAATCACATTATTTCCTTCTGTCACATATGTATTTGTGATAAGGTTTTGTTGAACAATGACTTCATTTGCTTCGTCATCTTCATCAACATAAACCTCGTCATCAGATTTCCAATCGGTTACGTCTTCAGGCACAAATTCTCCTTCTTCTAACTCTTCCAGTTCGTCCTCATAATCAAAACCAAAGTCTAGAGGGTCTTCATCGATATCCATTAACGCTTCAATCATTTCATGTATCTCAGACTCTGTGACTTTTGAGGAACTAGCCTCACCTCCTGCAGCTCCCGACTGGCCCGACACCACCTGAACCTCAGCATGCTGAGCAACAGAAAAATCTACTGGCTCATTATCTTTTTGTGCAATGGGATCATTTTCGTCATCATCTCCATCCCTGGGCAGCTCTTCCTGATCCCGACAACTTGTCTCCCCCTGAGCCTTTAGGTTTTTCAACAATTGCTCAATAAGGGAGCGCATTGATCGTATCTCGGCCGACTGATCGAAAACAAAGGTTTTGAGCTATAAGTTTTCTTCCTCAATCTTGCCCACAACTTTCTTCAATTCAGCATTCTCGTTGTCTATTTTTGCATTATGAGCTTGAATTTCACCGAGAGCTGCAGTGAGACCAAATATTTGGACTTGCTAGAAGTCGACTTTGCATTTCAGCGCAGAAAACCGTTGATTTTCCGTGAACGTGGATGAAGTGGATGGTATGGATTGTATGGGAGTTGGAATGATTGGTGAGGGAATGTATGGTTCAACAGGTGGTGGTGGTGGTGGAATGGTCGTTTGTACAGGTGGAGGTTGAGGTATTTCTGGCTGAGAAGCGGAGGCCGTGTGAGCTCCCTGCATGAACCTATGGCGTTTGGCCCTTTGCCTATGTACCGAAGGTGCTACTTCTTCCTCTTCTTCATAATCTGAGTCATCTGGCTCCTCTGAAGCTCTTCTCTTCCTACCTTCTTCCTCAGTTACAACTAAACGTGAGCCATATGTCCTTATTTGGAAGGATGAATCTTCGGTTACAGTCTCTGGAGCCTCAACCTCAATCTCTTCCATTTCTTCAGACTCAGAGCTTGAAATGGCTTCGTCTTGAGGCTCTGGTTGATACTCATCGATTTCCCTGAGAACGTCAAATTCTCCATCGGGTGGTTCCAAAGCGTCTCGTACAAGCTCAGCTGAAATCTCCTCATTTGCATGTGGACCGGCTGCCCAAATTTCTTGCAACGTTTCAAATTTCTGATTAGATTCAGATGGTGCACTTGAAGGTCCAGCCTCTTCCGGCTCTTGAGGTTGACTTGTAGACGGCCTATCTGCCTGAATTTGTCTCGCGGAAGGCCTTTGTATTCTTCTCTGTTGTTAAGGGCGTGGTTGTTGCTGTTGCTGCTGCTGTGGCTGTTGCTGTGGCGGTTGCTGTTGAACTTGCACCTCCCCTGCCCAGTTGGCATCTTCAGGGACTACAAAATTAGGATCTACTACAGCACCAAACAATGGTCCCTCCACTGGGATAGCCAACCTTCCTCGATGAGCTGAACAATCAGCAAATATTCTTTTATCGATGACCGCAACGCTTTGGATATCATTAAGCTGTGGCAGATTTGGCAAGAAGTGCCTGATGAGCATCATCACGAAGCGTGGATATAGTAGAAATCTTTGTTGGTCTGGAGCTGTGTGTTGAGCAAACTCAGTAAAGAACATCTCTGAGAAGCTGAACTTCTGATTGTAGACTAACGCGATCATCCCAGACTGGATCTTTGAAACAATGTAGTCAAAACCGGCCTTCTTTGCCGCAAAACAAACCATGAAGACATGAGCTAGATATCTCCATTGCCAATAAGCCCACTTTTCATATACGATGACTTCGGGACGTCCAGACTATATCCCATTCTGACAAAAGCTGCTTGCCTAATGGCTAATGGGAAATCTATCGGGCCGTTCTCTTGCTCTTGAGTGCCTAGCTGAAACACTTGGCGGAGCATGTCTGCTGAAAATACCAAAGGATTCCCAGCAATCCTTGTCCTCAAAATTGTCGGAGTGACAGTACAATCCACTTGCAGTTGATCATAGAACTGACGTACGTAAGGAATGACGATCTGGATATTGTGAGACAGCGCATACGAGATTCTGGATCCCACCAAGAAATCCACCATCTGGCGGAAGGCTTGCGCCTCAGGAATAGCATGGTCAGGAGAAATGACCATGTTATGCTTTGGAACGAAAATTCTATCCGCCATTTCTGCACAATATAGCAAATACAGTATTAGAATTATTAAAAATAAATAAACTTGTTTAAATTCAAATTTGTTTTATTTTGAACTTGTATAAGGACAAAATCCAACACTTATGAATTTCTTCAAGTTTAATTAAAATTTTAATTAAACAATTCAAATAAATTATCAAATTCGAAAAACAGATTTGAATGAACTCTCATTCGAGTTTATGGACATTTTCGAGTTTAGTGACAAACTCGAAACAGGTCAAGAACAAACTCGAAGAGTCGGCCATTGTCATCACAAAAATCCAAGATTTTAACCTTATTAGACTTAGAAAATCACATCTATTAGTCCTACTAGGTTCTAATCAATGATATTTGTAGTTAATTTGACTTTTCACCGGTTTAAAGTTTGTAATTTTGAAAAACAAACATTCTACCAACAAAACTTCAAAATGCAATGATTTTGGCCTAAATTGAGTATAAAACTACCTAAATCTTGTATAATACACTTGATTATACCTAGATCTACTAGTAGTATCGAACCCAAACGAACGGAAACTCGACAAATAGTAAGTATCTTGAAAACGGCAAACTCGAGAACAGATTCGAAATCGAACAGGTAAACTCGAAGGTATAGATTCGAAAGGTGATGAGTTAATGACCATCACTGTTAACCTATTTATACCAACAACATTCGAGTTTGTTGCCTATCTCGAGTTTACTGACAGATTCGAGGCTTTGCCATATTCGAATTTGGCTCAAAGTCGAATTCAATCTGAACCCTTTGAAAATTTCGAAAATCTTTGAAATAAATTCAACTTTTTCAACCTTTTCATGGAACGGAATAAACTATGCCAAATCTTTTATCCTAAGCACAAGATTTTCACGCAATGTTTATTTTATTCAACTAGGAATGCACCCTCAGTAATTTTTGACCTTTTTCCTAAGTAAAAATAAAATAAAATAAACCAAAAATAAAAATAAAATGAAATTGAAGTTAAAATTTTGAACAACAAAAAAATTAAACTTTAGACTAATCTACTTTATTTAAAATTTACCACCTATACTAAAACTTAACAGAATATTTTTTTGATGAGTATAGTCAAAGAAAGGTTCAAGCAGATAGCGATGTCACGTACACACTTTCAGTATTTAAACTTTCACACTTAGGAATTTTTTATCCCTTTGATTGTTTGGCGTGACATACATTTCTAGCCGATTGTTGGTATTATATTCCCTTTAAACATGCTACACTTTGAAAATCCCTTGGCCTTTTTATTTATCATGAAATTTATCTTACGTGACTCAGACATAGACATACTTTTATGATCAAGGCATACAGACAATGACTTTAACTTTTTGGTATTTGCAAACTTTCTTTAAAAGGCAAACATCGGACACAGGTCTGTATTTACATACAACAAAGTGTCTTAGTTTGTCTTAAGGTTTATTTTAAAGCTAGCAAGACAGTGGTGATAGGTCTGTACCGACGTACAACAAAGCGACTTATCTTGCTAACCTGAATCAAAACAGAGGCTACAGGTCTGTACTTACGTACAACAGAGTTACATGTTTTTGACTCTCAATTCTATATGATTTTTCTATGCTTTCCATTTTAAGATGTATTTGATGTTGCTATACATCCCCAGAAAGTTTGCATACCTCATTTATAGTAAAAGTTTGTATGTCTCGTACATAAAAATTAAGACCGATGGGTCGTAAATCTAAGTTAGTGACACGTTTGACTTTTTCTTGAGTATTTCATTAGCCTTGAGATTCCCTATATGTATTATGCCTACCAACATATCAAAGTAGATAATATACAACACTTAGGATTTAAGTTGCATTATGTGTGAAAGCCTAAACACTTAGAGTTTGCAACGTCTGTGATAATTTTCGTCACTTTGAACCTATGTATCTAAGACTTAACTCCTTTTCTGATATTCTCTTTTTTTGAATTTTTTATGGTTTTCTCTCTCTTTTTTTTTTTCTTTTGTTTTTCATACATAAAATAAGAAAATAAAATAAACTACTAACTTACTATAAAAGTAAACTATCCTAAGCTACTAGACTTACTATAAAAAGAAAGAAAAACTACTGCTATATAAAGAAATAAAAAATTCTACTAAGGTCAATCTACTCTGGGTTACGCATTCCATTCAGTTGAATCAAATACTCAAACCGTGATTTATCAAAAGCTTTGGTAAATAAGTCAGCATTATTATCAACTGTTGCCACTTTTACCAGTTTGATTAAATTCTTTTCAGCACAATCACGTATAAAATGGTGTCTTATGTCTATGTGCTTTGTTTTATTGTGTTTAACTGGATTATTTGTTATGGAAATTGTAGATTGGTTATCTATCCTAATAGGATTTTGAGTGTAAGCCAAACCGTAATCCCGCAATTGTTGTTGAATCCACAGAACCTGTGAACAGCAACTACCAACAGCAACATACTCGGCCTCGCACGTTGACACGGCTACCGACGTCTGTTTCTTGCATTGCCAGGAAACCAGTCTCCCTCCAAGGAATTGACAACCTCCAGTTGTTGACTTGCACGTCAAGCTGCATCCTCCGTAGTCTGAATCCGTGAATGCCTCCAATTCCAGATCTCCCTCCGCGTGATACCAAAGTCCCAGTTTCGGTTTCGACTTGAGGTATCGTAGAATCCGCTTCACACCTTTCATGTGCATCTCCTTCGGATTAGCTTGAAACCTTGCACAAATACACACAGCAAACATAATGTCAAGTCTTGAAGTAGTTAAATACATAAGTGATCCAATCATGGCCCGATATAACGTCGGATCCACATCGGTATCACTTTCAGTACCCGGTCCGAGATTGTGATTCACTTGAATCGGCGTGCTGAAATGTGCTGTCAGTTTCGTCCCTTCCATCCTGAAGCGTTCTAATATGTCGTAGACATACTTCGTCTGATGGATAAACATCCCTTCCTTCTTCTGGTCAACTTGCAACCCCAAAAAGAAATTCAACTCACCCATTGCACTCATCTCTAATTTTGACTTCATCACCTTCTCAAAATCCTTGCACATTTGCTCGTCAGATGATCCAAAGATGATATCATCGACGTACACTTGTACCAAGATGAAGTGTTCTCCCTTCCTCTTTACAAACAGCGTACTATCTATCCTACCTCTTTCAAACGCCCTTGGTGCTTGATGCAATCCATACAGAGCCTTATCTAATAGATATACTCTGTCTGGATATTTCAGATCTGTAAACCCGGGCGGCTGTTCTACATACACCAGTTCCTTCACTTTCCCATGGAGGAAAGCACTCCTAACGTCTAGCTGATATACCTTAAAGCCCTTGAAGGAAGCAAAAGCCAGAAACAAACGAATTGCTTCCAGCCTTGCTACTGGTGCAAACACCTCATTGTAATCGATTCCCTCCTCTTGGTTGAAACCCTTTACAACTAACCTAGCTTTGTTGCGAGTGACTATACCCTGATCGTCTCTTTTGCACTTAAAAACCCATTTGGTTCCTATGGCAATTTCCCCTCGAGGTAATGGAACTAACTCCTACACTTCTAGCTTCCTAAATTGAGAGTGTTCTTCCTGCATCGCTTCAATCCAGGAGTTATCCTTTAGTGCCATTTGCACATTTTTCGGCTCTACTTGCGAGATGAAACAAGAATAGAGGCAGGTATGAAAGGCCTCGGAGTCATTTATCATCGACAACAACACAGTGTTGTTATTTAAACTACTCCTAGTCCTCACACCCTCATTAGGATTTCCTATGATGCTTTCTATAGGATGGTTCTTGTTGATCCTAGATGGCTCTATCTCGTCAACTCTCAGATTATCTCCTAAATTTGATCCTATTTCACCTAATGGGGGAACAACCTCAGATTCCACATTTTCCTCCTCGTGGACAGTTTTGTCAGAGTTGGAATTAGTTGTCTGAGCTTGATTCTCAGTTGAAGGTACTTCTGAATTAGTGACTTCTGGAGATCCATCTTCAGTTTGAATTTATCTTTGAACTTTATGTTTGAACGCTGTACTGACGACGACGTACTGACGACGACGAACGCACCTACGAGATGATTCTCTCCGAAATAACACAAATATTACTGATAAACTCTAAATCGCCCTCTTGCTTAATCTCTCTCGAATTCTACAAAAGTCACTTAATGATTCGAGTTAATGCCTAATTATAGAGGCTCATTCGAGTTTGCCTTGTGCCAAACTCGAATCAGGCCCAAGGCCCATTCGAGGTTGTCCCCTAGACACTCTCGAATCTACCCTAAAATTCACATTCGAATCTGCCATTTCTCATTCGAATCTACCATAAATTCGAATGCTATTTACTTGTGAATTCGAATTTACTCTAAATTCGACTTTCACATATTAAACTTATATTTGAACTTATGTTTTAACTTAGCTTATGTTTGAATTTATCTTTGAACTTTATGTTTGAACTTCTTGTAATACATTACATTAAGATCAAACATACAATCAATAACTATCAAACATATATAAAAACATATATCAAACATTTGTTAATATTCATGACTTACACAAAATGCTAATATTACTTAGACTGCTATCGTCACACAGGGTGTACCAACACCTTCCGTGTGTAATAATCAGAATTCTTTACAACTGGAAATATGCATTCTCTGGCAAAGTGGCCTGGTTTGCCACAGTTGTAACATTTCTGATAAGCATCTTTCTTGGCCAACTTATCAGTCTTCTCACATTTCTCAGCCTTTTTACCACTGGTGTCTCCAGATTTTTCATATCTATCTTTCTTTTCATATTTCCTGGAGCCAATCTTAAATCACATCTTGTTGTTTGTCGGCTTGCAATAGATTTTTTTTTCTGAAATGCCTTTGTCAGCGAGGCCATCTGCTTTTTCATCTCCTCTATCTCGGAGTCAGCCGAAGAATCAGTCGATTCTGATTCAGATGACTTCTGTTCAAAACAACCCGCTTTTCCTTTTTAAGCTTGTATTTGTATTTCTTAGCAGCCAGTTAGCCAGAGGATCAATTGTTGCCTTTTCAACTTGTTTTTTTCCAGACATTTTCCTTAAAGCAACTTCTTGATAGTTGTTAAGGTTCTCAAACACCATATGGAAATCCATATCATCAATCTCTTTTGTTTGTTGGATGATCCTTGTGTATTTATCCCATTCCGGATTCAGCACATTCAGGAATTTGACATTTATATCAAAATTGGATTTTGTCACTCCATTTCTCTTCATCTCACTCACTATATTGACAAATCTCAAATAATTGCTTTCAAGCAGCTCTACTTCTCTCGCTCTGAAATTTTCAAAAGTCATCAGACTGTTTCTTGCTCCATTCATAGCTGCTTTATCTGAACCACGCATAAGTTTACACACCTCATCCCAGATGGATTTGGCTGTTGTTGTATTGGTCAGATTGATATAGATATCATTCGGGATAGAAATCAGTAAGAACTTTCTAGCAGTTTTGTCTCCCAGCTTTCTTCTTTTCTGTGCATCATTTAGGTTTGTAACCTCTACAGTTCTCTCCGGTATCGGAGGATTGCTGTTTGGTACAACTGGAATTGTTTCAAGAAATACTACTGGTCCCTCCATCAGGGATTTCAACATTTCCTCTTATAGGTCATGGAAGCAAATAAATTCCAGAAACCGTTCCCACCACTGAACATATTCAGCTCTATACAAAATAGGAGATTTGGTTTTCGAACCCATAGCTAGTGCATCTTTCGAAATTGTGAACGATTACAAAGAATCTTCCAAGATCTTTTAATGGAATATTATTGAATTTTGACTGAACATTGAATGAATGATCAAACTTGTATCATGTATGATCAAACTTGAATTAAGAAGTGTAAAACTCGAATGGTATTGGATCAAACTCGAATGGATCCTTATGAAACATGAAACTAAAGTGATCAAACTCGAAAAGTTTATAATGAAACTCGGATAACAAGTCAGTGAAACTCGAATGACAAGGCAATGAAACTCGAATGTCAAATTAATCAACTCGAATGAACTTGATTTGTGTTTGATTAAACTCGAATATCGTATGATAAAACTCGAATTAACTTGATTTAAACTTGGTTTTTGTCTTATCAAACTCGAATGTAATTTAAATCAAAGTTGAATGTGTTTTTAAACAAACTCGAATGTGTTTAAAACAAATTCGAATGAAAGCCTTATCCAACTCGATTAAAACTTTATCCAACTCGATTGAAACAATGATTCAACTCGATTGAAACAATCATCAACTCGGTGAACTCTTTATAAAACTCGATCAAAGGACTTAACCAACTCGATTAACACTAACTTTTCAATTTAATTCGAGTTTTTTTAGATTTAAAATGTTCTAAGTCCAGAATTCAAAATTTTCACCAAAAATGAATGAATGAATCCCAAATTGCAATCGAAGGTGTGTTTTACACACACAAACACTTTTTTTGAAAACACTTTGACCAATTTCAGATCAAAACCTTTAATTTGTCAAAAACAGTCAGGAACACTAAACTTTTTCAAAAATTCGTAAATTTCAAATAAGTTTTTTTGTGATTTGAATTACAAATTGAGATTATACTCAATATGTTCGTCTTTTAAAAATGAACCTTCGATCCAATTATCCAAATCAAACACTTTTACCAAAGGGTTTTTGTGATTTTTGAAATAAAATTCAATCGAACAGTGTTCAAAAAAAAATATCATCATATCCAAAATCAATCAAAATTTGCCGTTACAGGCTCTAACCAAAAGATATATCAATCAATTAAGAACAATCAAGAAACACTAACCGAAAGATTATGATTGCACAAAGCTGTGAATTACAAAATGAAGAACCAGAGCACTATTGACCTAATCCGTACCAAATATTCCATGCAAAAAGTAAAATGTACGAACTGTCCTATTTCAGTACAATATTCTTCCTATTTATACAAAAAGTCAAGACTATGAATTATTTACAATAAGACCTCTAAACTAATTTTTTTTATCAACAAAATAGTTTCTAACAGTAGTTGCTTGGTCTTTAAACCAGACGGCTTTGAAAGAACACCATCATAACCAAGTGATTGGACTTCTTGGAGTGTTTGATCGGGTTTAGTGTATGGGGGCGAAGGTGTATTTGGCTAGGGAGTAATGTTCTATAGGTAGGAGAAGAATTTGGCGAATAGCTTCAAGGGTTGGGCGGATTGTGACGGAATCAATTTTGGTGATGAAATGAGGGATTGCCTCATTGACGTATTTGAGGTGGAACCAAAATTGTTGTAGGTAAATACTTGGTACCGCGATGGTGGTGGTGAGGGAATAGGAGATGAGATGGCCTTTGAGGATATCAAAGGTGATATCCTCGGCTTCGTCACGTAGAAGTGACAGGTGAAGTTGCCAGTTATGCGGGGCGAATTTTAGTGTAATGGACTGGGTGAAGGAGGGTTATTTCAGGCACCTGTTGGTTGTTGTGAGGGATAGGAGGATGGGGAATGGTGAGAGAGATTGGTTGTTCCATGAGTCCTGTATTAATGAAAAATGTTGGTTAATCAGAATTGTATAAAGTAAGGCGTTGTGATTCAGTCTGAAATGGTACCCATCTATTCTGTTTACAGCATCGCGATTTTCATGAAGGAAATTCACAGGCGATCGTTAAGAGACCAATGTTAGAATAGATGTGTTCACTCAAACAATAATTTATAACTAGAACCAATTGTGCAAAGACTAACGAACTTATTTCGATTTTTGGAGAATTTTGATATGCAATGAGAAAATTAAAAAAAATACGAAGTGTTGAACTTGGGTTTGAGGCCCAAAGTTCGGATGAACCTTGTCCGAAATTCAGTTGGGACCGAATTTTGATGGGATTATGAATGCCAACTAAAGCTATGGAATCTAATCATGAGGGTGGCCAGAAATTTGGATGTACCCGAGATTCGGTTTAGACTGAAGGTCGGATGGGTCCTTGGCATTCACTTAGGCAAATATGAACATCCGAAGTTCAGAGGGTCTGAATTTCGGATGGACCCGAAGTTCGGATGGGTCCATGGCATACACTTAGGCAAATATGAATCAACTGAAGTTCAGAGGGTCTGAATTTCGGATGGACCCGAAGTTCGGATGGATCCATGTCATACACTTAGGCAAATATGATTAACCTACTTGTGGACTGTCTGAATTTCAGATGGGCCCAAATTTCGGATGGGTCCATTGCTGATACTTATAATTAGTTAATGCATATGACCTGAAATTCATGTGACATGCGAAACTTCAAGTGCACCCGAAGCTATACTTAGAACACACAACAGTTATTGTGTTCATGTACATGCAGACGTCTACAGTGGCATATGCACAAAAATATTTGAAAATGCAGATCCTAACACTATAAATAATAACTAACACTTTACCTAACTACACTAACACTTAAAAACATGATCTAGTAACCTAAAAAAAGGAAAAACAGAGGGAATACCCTAAAAAAAATCTTAAATCAGAACATCGATGAAATGCATGTTAAACTGGAAAATAAATGAAGAAAAATGTTATCTTGTATGCAATTAGAAGAAATATGCAAGAGACTGAGAGAAGAACGAGTGCAAATGGAGGTTTTTTTAGTGTTTTGTGTGCAAGAATGGCAGTTTTGCGGTGGTAGGGCGTCGGAGAAGAAAGCTTAGTGAGGAAGAAAGGATCTTCGCCTATATATATGGGGTCGGGGTGTGACATAAAGACTTTGAAAACAGTGTAGGCATAAATACTTTGAAAAGGTTATGAACACCCACGTTTTTGTTAAAGAGTTGGGCCGGAGATTTAAAATTTTGGGCTTTAAACTTAATAGAAATACCATGGGCTTTAATTCAGCAGTAAGAAAAATAAAACCACACAAACAAAGAAAAGAAAATGTTTTAACAAAATAATTTAGAGTAAAATATAAAGTCTTTTTCTGATTTTCGATTAAAGGAAAAAATTCAACAACTTAACATAAAGAAAAATAAATACACTAAAGTTAAAGGTAATTAGACATAAAAAAAAATTGAAAATCTTTTCGAATATTCGGGATATTAGCAACTGACAGAATTAGGTAAAATCTTTTTGTGTTCTCAATATTTTTCAAAGTAAGACACCAACATAAAAATAAAATAAATAAAATAAATTAGAATAAAATAAGATAGAATAAGATGGTTGAAAACACATTTCATCTTTTACTCCCCCCTAAAAAAGACAATTACCCTTTTAGATTGAGCCCAAAACCCCAATAGAATTTTGAAATTCCGACAAACCTGGATATGTTTAGCTTCCCACCCAAACTGAACATTTCACATAGCAATTGTTAGGTTCACCAACATTAAAGACACACATAGATAAATAGATACTAAAAGTAATTTTGTGACATTTTCTTTAAGTTGTTGTACAAAATATTTTCTAAATAAAGGAATTTCAAACAATTATGATAATATTTTGAAACAGAATTATTTAAAGAATATCTGATATTCAACTAGAAAGAGGATCTAACATGCCAATTTGCGATACTAAGAACTAAAAACGAGGTTCGTCTAGAGCCTTAGTAAATATATCGGCAAGTTGAAATTCTGTTCCTACAAAATACAGTTCTATTGTCCCTTTTTCTTCGTGGTCTTTATGTCACACCCCGATACCCCGCATGGCAATGAGGCGTGACATCACGGAAACAAAGTCGCAATCATAATGAACGACCACTATATGTGACGTTTTCGCAATACATAACTTATAAACAATGTTTTACAATCACAGAAATGTAAGAGTGCACGAATACTGGATATTAAGATACATGACAAAAGTAAATAATATTCTAATTATGCAAATAATCTCCATATTGTTTGAAAATGCTCCGTGACTCCAAATGCATGCAAAATTCGACCGTTAGCCGTGAATGTGGAATGTAGCTCTTAAGGTCATGAGAATAGCATTCTAAATATGGCAACATAAAGTTGGTGGGCTCTTAGGTTGACACAATTAATATAGACAACATATGGAAAGCACAAGATTCCATTGAGTTGATAAACATGACGAATCAAACAATTTAAGTATTACCATAACTCTCATGACCCCAAAACTTAACTCTTGAGTGCCCTATGTGGTATCCAACACTATAATACCAAGAATTTTCAAATAATTATGCATCCGTTTATAATTGGTGCGACCAACTCGGATGGGGGCGTCAACCCAAATAGATGTATTCACAACATTCACGTTTACGATGACGGTTCATGATTGAGAGCAGTGGTGAAGTATAACCTTATGTAATACGTAAAATGATTCAAATACTTGTGTCCATAGAAAAAGTTGAGCATGTATTCCCACCCCAAATAAAAAGAACAAGTAAAAATAGGGTCCATGGAAAAACTCACCGTAGTTGTGAGCGTGAAAATGACGATCGTGATGTCGACTTGAATGATGTTCAAACAGACTTAGCCGAGTCCTAAATGATATGAGAGACTTGATAAGGTCTCTAAATAATAATGTATATGCATGATGGTATTAAGTTAAATCATCCATCATAACAAGTCCCTAATACCCACTTAAAAATCCAAGGTTACGTATAAGAATTTTCCAGGATTTATCAAGGTTTTTCGGCATACTTTGAGGCTATTTTAACATGGATCCAAAATGATTTAGGCTTTGATATTTTTAATCATGAAACTACTAGGAATTTTTCAAGATAAAATGGTCATTTTTTGAGGTGTTTAGGTTAGGTAAATAGTCCGTTAAAACTCATATGTAATTAACAAATGAGCTATTAGACTTTTCGGTTTGCAAACAGTATTTGGGGTTTCAAACCTTCGTATTCAATTATGTAAATTTCTAAGTATTTAGTTAAGACATAGATCTAATTTTTGTAAAAAAAATCAACTCATTTCATTAAGTTTTGAATTAGTTATGATATTTCAAAGTTAATGTAATGTTTCTGTCGAAAACTTAAAATTTCACAACCTTGTAACCACTTGTGATTTTTGTTGTTTACTCAAAAACCACATGTATAAAAGGTTATGAAACACATTTATAATTCTTTTTTTCAAAGTATTTATGCCTACATTTTGTATTCATACTTTTATAAACAAATTTGTAGTAACAACTTTAAAATAAGAACTACTTGTTCATGAACTTGTCTTTAGATGCAACTTGTTGTTGGAGATTATATATTATGCAAGAGATATATTTAACATAAATAAAAGATGTAAATAAGATAGTTTCTATTTACCTTAGTGAAGGAAGAAAATAAATTGTGTAGTAGAAGTGATATTGGATTGTTGTTGCACCAAAACACCCTTGAACACTTGAAGAACAAAGAAAGATTTTTGAAGTGTTTTGTTGTGTGTTTTTGTGGTGTGGCCGGTTTTTTGAGAGGAGAAGAAGGAGGTTTTTGCTCTTGCAAAGGTGTGGAATGAAGAAGAGGAAGTCGTCTCTATTTATAGAGGATGAAAAGTGGTGGAATGATGAAAAAGATGGATGTTGAGTGTGATTTAAGTGAAGTTGGAAGGAGATGGTGCAAAAAGGTTGATGTCGATTGTGGGCCTTCCATGTGGAGCATCCATTTTTGCAAAAAGGTTGATGTTACATGTGGGCCTTCCATTTTTGTGAACAGAGTTATGTCCACCACACCCTTACTAAAACCGGCAGAAGTAAGAAAGTTAAAGAGACTGTCATACCAAGCTCGAGATGCTTGTTTCAAACCATAGAGAGCTTTATCTATCACATAATCATGGTCCGGTTTATGTGCATCAATAAAACCTTGTGGTTGTTCAACATACACCTCCTCGTTTAATTCACCATTTAAGAAGGCGGTCTTGACGTCCATTTGGTACACTATGAAGTCTTTGTGTGCCGCAAATGCTAAGAAGATTTGGACAGCTTCAATCCGTGAAACTGGAGCGAAGGTCTCGTCATAATCATTGCGTTCTTGCTGTCGGTAGCCTTTGGCGACCAGTCTCGCCTTGTTTCATACAACAATTTCGTTTTCATCTCGTTTGTTCTTGAAGATGCATTTGGTCCCGATTATAGCTCGGCCTTTTGGTTTGGGAACTAGCCTCCATATTCTTAGTTGTTCAAAATGGTTGAGCTCTTCTTGCATTGCTACTATCCAGTCAGGGTCTTTCAAGGCTTCACCCACACGAGCAGGCTCAATCATACTAAGGAATGACGCAAAGAGACATTCGTTAGCTGATGACCATCGAGTTTGAACCCCAGTGGAAATATCACCAATGATTTGTTCAGTTGGGTGATTTCGGGTCCATTTTGTTTCGTGTGACAGTTGTGAACGTGAGGGAAACTCAGTGGTTATTGTGGGTATGGATAATGTGTTCTGATCAATGGACTCGAGTGAAGGTATCACTGGTTTCGGTTCATCATTTGTTGGATCTTGTAAAAGGATAATGTTCAACACAATATGGGAGGGTATTATCAGAATAGATTAAGCTGGTGGAATGTATGTGGATGATGTGGAAGGTAGTGAAGATGGTAGAGGTGTAGAGGTTGTTGTATGAGTTGGCAAATCCGAAGGTTTTGGACGAACAGTTAATTCTGATGAAATTATATTAACTGTAGAAGTTGAAAAAGAAGAAGAATTAACATTAGAACCAAAAAATTCAGTATAAAAAGGATCAAATAAATATATCAAATCACAAGAAGAAAAAGAGGTGGATTTAGAAGAGTCTCCAGGCATTTGATTAATGCGAGGTCCTGATTGATCAACTTTCGGAGCAATTTCAACCATTTCATCGAATGTGACGTTCACACTCTCATTGACTGTTCTGGTACGAGTGTTAAATGTGCAATATGCCTTTGAATTGGATGGGTATCCAATAAAGATCGCTTCGTCTGCTTTCTCATTGAATTTTCAGAGGTTGTCCTTGTCATTAAGCACGTAGCACCTGCAACAAAAAACTCCTAAGTATTTGATATAGGGATCCTTATTTAAGTAGAGTTGGTAACGACTTTTGTTAAAGCGCTTACGGATAATTGAGCGGTTTTGCATGTAGCAAGCAGTGGACACGGCTTCAAACCACAAAAACGGTTGTAGCTTCGAGTAGTTTAGCATGGTGCGAGCAGCTTCTACACGGGTAGAGTTTCGTCTTTCATCAATACCATTCTGTTAAGGTGTTCGTGCGGCTGAGAATTGATGGTGGATGCCTTTGGATTGCAGGAAACTTTCTACTACTGAGTTCATGAATTCTGTGTCGTTGTCTAATCAGATTGATTGTACTAACAGCTGATGTTGGGTGTCGACACTCTTTATGAAATCGATGAATTCTTGAGCTGTCTCATCCTTGGATCGCAAGAACTTAACCCATGTATATCGTGAATAGTCGTCAACGATAACCAACACACACCGGTTCCCGTTTATGCTTTGAGTTCGCATGGGTCCGCATAAATCCATATGTATCAGCTCCAAAACTCTCTTCATCAATGGTTCGGGCTTTGGTTTGTGAGATGATCTCTTCATTTTCCTTTCTCACATGCTCCACACAGGTGATCATTTTAATATCGAAGTTCTGGGAGTCCCTTAACCAATTATTTTGAAGCCAACTTGTTCAGGTTTTCGAAGTTAAGTGAGATAGTCTCCGATGCCATAACCATGAGTCCTTTGAAGAGCCTTTAGATAACAGGAAAATACTATCCTTGACCATTAGCTTGGCAACATTTATGGTGTAAAGGTTTGAGTTTCAGGAACCAGTTAGGAATTCATTTCTGTCTCCGCTCTTGACACTACAACTTTTAGCCCTAAACGTTACTCTTAGTCGTTTGTCACAGATTTGGCCTATACTAAATAGATTATGAGATAACCCTTCGACATAGTTAACGTCCTTGATGACCAGATTGTTCAAAACCAAATCACTGTATCCCTTGATCTGAGCGTGGTTGTCATTTCCGAACCTAATTGTTCCACAGTATTGTTCTACCATGTTGGACAGCAATTCTTTTCTCCCAGTCATGTGCTTTGAGCAACCCGAATCCATATACCAAATGGATTTTGCCTGTGATGTATATGTGTTATGATGACGACTTTCAAAATCAAATATCGGACATATGAAATAAATCCATGAATTATTAAAGCGACATGCAAACCGTGTGTTGAACCAAATTGTTCTGAAAACATGTTGGGTTAAAAACGGGTCCTAAACAGTGTGCACAGGAGCCAAACATGTCGATTTTGTACGAAGTTGCACATAAACCGATTCACGAATGGACGGGTCCTAGTCTGAGTTAACTAGAAGCCATGTCTTTGAGGTGCGGGTCTTGATCTGAAGTAACCAAGAACCATCTGCATTAAATCACACGACTTTGGGTACCCATTTTAGGATGGGTCCATTTTTTTAGGTGATCTAGATGCGTACATCAAATTCACAGTTTTAGGAACCGATGTGGAAGTTTTGTGTGGTCCAGATGCAGAACCTTTTGGAACCCATTTGTATTTGGATCCTACTTGGCTTTGAAACCTTAAGCGGTGAAGTTACCTTTGGCTTTGGAGTTTTTGAAATCTGTTTTTTTTTTTCCTTTGGTGTAAGCCTAGGCAAAATACATGATTCAGTCTATGATGAGGCCAATGATGCACTCTTTTTATTTTTATTTTACGAATTCATTTTTCTGGATATGGCACGTATTTATTCATTTCTGGTACTTAACGTCTTAACCGAGTAGCACATAAAGTAAAAATTTCTGCAAATGATTATTTCAAACATGATATGGAATTCATTACAGTACATTCATTATTTTCTGATATTACATTCTCCCTATCACTAGAAACAAACACACTTGGCATGACAACATTCTTCACAAAAAAACGGGTGAAGTCTTGCACTGTCGTTTTGGGAACCCTTCTTATATGATCTATAGGTACAAAACAAGGAGAATCGGTACTTTTGGAAGGCTTGGATTTAAAGAGATTTCCGTGGAGAGTGGGTTTCTTTGAAGACTTTTATTTACTCTTAGTCTTTTTGGAGACCTCAGTTTTTGAAGATTTAGAGCACTCACGTTTCGAATAGTTTAAAGAAGCTTCAAATTTGGTTTTACCTTTGTCAGATGATGTATTTAGGACACTGGTAGGAGGAGAGTGTCTTAAATTTTGTAAGTGAGAACTTAACCTTTTTGAAACTGTGTTAAACTGTTCTTTTTAAATGGTTAATTCTACAATATGTTCAAAAATTTGCTTTTCAAATTTTTCCTCACTTGTGAGAAGGGCTCCTTGATAGGCAAAGGCTTTCTCATGAGCTTTCATTAATTCTTCTTTTAAGACTTTGATTTTATGTTGAAGAACAGTTGTAGGAATGTAAGGATGAGGTATTGGTTTAACCAGTTCAGCTTTCATTTCTGTTGCTAAATAGCTAACGAAGAATTCATCCTCAAGAGTGGACACTTTGTAAGGATAACTGTCATTTAACTTTTCATATGTAAATTAAATTTCCCTATTTTCTTTATGATTTCTTTTCTCCTCCTATTGGGTCAGGACTTCTTCCAATGAGTGATGAAAGAAGGCCTGATACATGCATCCCATATACCTTCTATCAAATAACATAGGTAGAATCTATTGAGCCTTTTTCATAAACTTAGGATTTTTAAAACTGATTCATTCTTTGGAATGTTAAAAACCTAGTTTCTTTTGGTTGATTCAGATGAATAGTTTGTGCAATCTTATCCCGTTTTAGAAGTTCATCATCAAGGGTTTTGATCCGTGAGTGCAAACCTATTCTTTCTTTTTCAATCATTTTAAACTTTCTCTCATTTTCTAAGTTTTCCACTTCAAGGAACTCTTTTCCTGAATAATTTTATCAATACAACTCTTAAGTAAAGTGTTCCTATCCTCAGCCATTACTTTTTCTTTCAAAAAGGTTTTGACCAAACTATGCTCGTTTAACTAGTTCTTTTCAAACGTGTCAGATGTTTATTTTAAAGATCGAGCCAAGTGTTCCATTTCGACTCATTTTTCTTTTTCAGCGTTATATCTTGCTTCTAACTCAAGTATTTGTGTGTGCAATTTACATTCACTCTGTACACATTTAGTATTTAAAGACTGATGAAAGTAATGGGAATGTACCTCATTTGCCTCAGAGTCTGATGTGGAGCATTTTGAATCCCCGGATTTGCCCATCAGACAGGCTATAGATTCCTCAGTGTTCTCCACCTCTATAAACTTGTCTGATTCAGTGTCGGAGGGAGTAGTACAATCCGCGGACCCAAATCTCTTGAGGATATAGCAGTTCTGGCCCCTGGCTTCGTCATCATCAGACTCTTTATCAACCCAATAGTCTTCCTGGGCTACAACGGCCATAGCATCTGACTGCTTCTTCAAGACCGTGACGGGCCATCGTTGTGACCTGCAGACTTCGTCCTTAAATCCACTATTTAGCTAGAGAAGTAAGGGTCGAATCCACAGGGAGTGTGGTCGTAATCAGGATTAGTTTATTAGCCTTATAAGTTTATTGAAAGCATTTAAATTGTGAATTTGTGGATTTGAATGATTTGTTTAGAGTAATGATTTGCTATCGCTTTGTAACTAAAATTAATGACGAAGTAACTATGTAAAAATAAACAATTAAGAAACGAATAATCATTCATGGGATCACCATAGCATAAGTATTGCTCACTATAATTTCATGCAATGATCACATAGACATAATCAATATGCGCTACTAAATTAATCAAACATGTCTTAACCAATATCTCTCGGCATAGCGTATGCAATATTGATACTTGTCTTAATCCTTAAGCTAATGGACTCGGCATAAATAGTAGTACCACAATAAACTATCTTGCTTTTACCAATCAAAACATACAATCATAATCATAGCCGAATGCTTATCATTGGCATACACATAAAAGATCTCATTTAATACAAATACATCAAAGCATGAGAAACTAAAGTAGAGTAAACTTAGCCGTAGATCCTCCGCAAACCGCTAGTGGAATTATCCGCTCATCGTATGCTCTTCACAATCATAGATCGGAGTCATACCATCGCTTGCGAATCACCGTCTTCGTTCTCGTATCGTAGATCCACTCCGGCTGGGCTTCGGCACACTTTCACACACGTCGGGACTTGCACCTCGACTTGTATTTATAAGGAGGTCGAGATTAGGGTTCCACCGGCTGTAAAACGTGTTTTTGCGCCGCACTAGCGCAGGCCAGACGCAGGCTTGCGCTCCCCCCCCTGCGCCCGGATCAAGCTAGGGTTTAGCTGGCATGCACTGGAACGTATCTGGACAGTTGGGACTCTTTGTCGAGCGCAGGGTGGCGCAGGCTTGCGGAGCTCGGTTTGCTCTGAATTCTTTCGAATTGCTTCTTTTTAATATATTGGCCCTGAACTACAAACTTGGAGTAATAATATTGATTTTACGAAGTATCGAAGCTTAATATGATCATAATATGACTCTGAAACCATATAAATTATAGATTATCAGACCGCTACATTTCTTTCAAAGTAGCCCGGATCACGCTCGAACTGATTTTTACATTCTCGAGCAAAGGGACCGAAGTTTTACATTATCTTCATTCCTTGGTCGGTCACTCTTTTTTCGGGCCTCTGACGGGCCATCGTTGTGACCCGCAGAAATATTCCTTAAATCAAACTATTTACCTCAGAGAAGTAAGCGTCGAATCCACAGGGAGTGCGTATCTAATTAGGGTTAATCGGCTAGCTTTGTGAATTTATTGAAAGCACTTAAATTGTGAATCGAGTAAATTGGATGATTTGTTTGGATTAATGACTTACGATCAAATTGTGACTATAATTAACAGAAAATAACTAACGAAGTAAATTAACAATCAAATTGAAGATAACCATTCACGGAATCACTACGGCATAAGTATTACCCATTCGAATTTCATGTAACAATCACATAGACATAATTAGTTGCATGGTTAAATTAATCATAAACGTTTTAACCAATAACTCTCGGCATACCGCATGCAATATTCATTACTTGTCTTAATCCCTAAGCTTATGGACTCGACACAAATAATAATACCACTATGAACTATCTTGCTTTTACCGATCAAAACATACAATCATAATCATAACCGAATGCTTATCATTTGAATACACACAGAGTATTTCAATCAACGCAAATACATGAAAACATATATTGAAATTCAAGTAAAGTAACACTTAGCCGTAGATCCTTCGCAAACGGCTATGATGTTTAGCCGCTCATCGTAAGCTCTTCACTGGTGTTGATTAGAGACATAGTTGTAAGCGTGCGTACCACCGTCTTTGTACTTGTATTGTGGATCCACTCCGGCAGGGCTTCGCCACTCTTTTTAACACTTTTGGGACCTCCTCAAATGATCACCATCGACCTCTATTTATAGAGGAAGTGGATTTAGGGTTTCCGGATTGAAAACGCGTTTTTGCGATGACCCATCGTAGGGCAGGCGTAGGCATGCGCCCTCCCTCGCCACCCCCTCCGGCGCCTGGGGTACGGCCAGGTCTGCAATGGAAGTGCTCTCTAACTCTCAATTCTTCTGTTTTGCAGCGTAGGGTGGCGCAGGCCTGCGCCCCCTCCGGCTCGGTTCACGCTGAATTTTCTCGAGCTGCTTCCATTTGACCTCTTAACCATGAAACATTTATATGGAGTAATAATATGAAAGTTACGAAGTATCGGTGCTTAAAATGAGCATAAAATGACTCAGAAACATAAAAAATTATAGTCATATCAAACCTCCCCAACTTAACTCTTGGTCGTACCCGAACATGCCTTTGGAATCATAACTAACTATGTTCCGGGCATGTATTAGCAGTGACTCTAGGAATTCTATGTTAAGCTAGCCTTCGAACTAATGCATTAAAATTTTAACATGTAAATCGAAGGCGTTTTCAGTTAAATGTATTTCCCTTAAAAGTTATATAATGTATCTCACTATTGAAATTGGCCTTTTAGCTCAAGGTTATGAAACTTAAAACACGTGGGTCTTTTGACCATCTTTTCCCTCTATGCATGTTTACGACAACTTTTTTCTTTTTAATACCATGCTTCTATCTATTTTCTTTCCAACTCAAATTATCTAGATGGTCCATGTAGCGAGATTTCGGTCGATCACTCCCAAACCAGACGGTTTTAGGGGATTAGACATGAATGGTACCCCTACAGACTTAGTTTCTTGAACCATTTAGACTACAATTAACTCATTTTTGAGGCTAAAAACGTGGATAAGTTCTCCCCCTTATTCCATGAGTTTCCAAAATCTTTTGACACATTACTTATATTTAAGCCCAAATAAATTTTAACATACTTGAATTCAACTTTACATAGAAAAAACTTTTAATTATTACTACGACTCTTTTCTTAATTATAGAATATCCTATCAACACTAGCCAATTCCCTCGTACATGTATTTTATTTTTATCATCATAGTCCAAGGCCTGATCGGCAAACAAGACTCAAACTGGGGAAGATAAGACAGACTACATAAACATTAAAACTCTAATAGTACTCGGCTATAAACTAAAAATAGACAAAACTAATGATAAAGAAATTAAATGCATTACAGAAATAAAAGAACAAAGAACAAGGAAAGATAGTACCCGATCATTCGAATGGAGGAGGAGGAGGACCGAAGCCACTGTTAAAGAAGTCGCTATATGGGTTTTGACCTGCGGGGTATTGTGCTGTAGGTGGAACCAAGTGAGTATGGATCTGGTCTGGTAGATCCTGCCTGCCATGTGCCGAATAGCGCTAGTAAGTGTCTACGGCAGTGTCGTAGGTCTGGTAGTTGGGCATCGTGTAATCATTGTATGACTGATATAGCATATCGGCTACGGAGTCCTCGTGATGTCGAACTCCCTCCGAGTATGCCCAGTTATGGTGCTGGTAATAGGCATTTTGATATGCCAAAGCTCTCTGCCCGTCCTGAAGATGATCTACCCGACCCGACAAGTGATCGACCCTATCATAAATACGGGTCATTCGCCCATTCATCTCGTTTAACCTCTGGGTCACGTCCTCCTGGAACTCACCTTGACCCACTACTAAGTCATCTAACCGTCTCATGACGCAGTCAAAATCAACACCATACCTCGACTGGGCGAGGTAGACGCCCCTCTGTTCGGCTTTTCATGTCGAACCTCCGCTTCATTAGCGGCCTTCTCCTCTGTTTCTCTTTCCTCTCGTCCTCAGTATAGTCCTCGATATACGACTGATTTGTCTCCTTGTCGAATATCTCGAACCCTTCATCAACTTCCCTAAAAATCAAGGTAGGGAACATAGCGGCCGTAATATACGTCGCCGAAACAGAGGAGGTCAGGGAATCGGGTGAAAGTGCACCCATCCTCTCAGGAAAAGTAAAGATCAACCATGCCTGAGGGATGATCGTCCTCTCTCGAGTATCGTACATAGCCAATATATCGTTCATGACTGTCCATGCGAAGGACAGTCTGGGCTTCGCCTTAAGAAGGGCGTACAGAACCGTAATATCTCTATGTCTTACCTTAGACATGTAACTATCGTGAGGCAAGATGTCATTCACAATGATCTTTTGAAGCACCTTACACCTTGGGGTCCATGCACTTCGGCTATAGGAGGAGGACTCAGATTCAAAAAGGGATGGAATAAACACCCTACGCACTTGCTTCGTCCTCTCTCCCGACCGAGTCATGTCGGTAAAGGCCAACTGGGCCTCAGATCTGTACTCATACCCACGTTGGGTAGACCCCTCGTTGCCTACCCCCCGTATCTACATTAACAATTGGTGAAGGATTTGTGCATCCATCGCCACGTCCCTACCGTGGACGGTGCCTATAAGTCTAAAATCGTTAGGCGAACGACCCATCTCCCTTCGTAGGGTAGACATCCATTCTAAAACATCGGCCTGATGAATCACGGGGCCACCCAAATCAAGCACACTCTCCCACCCCAGAAATTCAAATAGGTATGGAATTCCATAATCGTCAAAGTCATCTCTCCTAACCCTCTTCTCGACTAACACCTTATTCGAGTATTTTTTTTTATATAAGAATAAATGCGTTCTAACATTCTCGGGGTATTGTGACAATAAAGGGTTTGGGGACCAATCTATGGGCACATTGACCTGTTGGGTTCTTTGACGCGTTCTCCTTGACATCTACAAATTGCCAACCAACCACCATATGTATGAGATAAATCAAACTATGCAAAATAAAATATTTTTTCAATTTCGCTCAAGTAAATTTAGATGCATATATATATATATATATATATATATATATATATATATATATATATATATATATATATATATATATATACACACTTTTTACGCTCTAACTTTGTATCACTCTATAGATAGTCTATAATTTGCCAACAATTTAAATTCCAAACACATACTTAATTTGTCAATAAAATTCCATTTAGCACATAAACTCATGTTCTAGCAACTCACCCAAATTTTTATAATTCAAACATTATATGCACATTTAGGTATCCAACTCTATAAATCCAATTAATTTATAGAAATTAACCATGGGAAATGAACTAAAATTACAAGGAAATACATATCTCATCAAACATATATCAAGGTTATCATCAAATTCATGCAATTTCACATACTTTGACTCTATCATGAAAACTCCATGGATGACCATGAAGCTCAAGCTTTCATTTTTGCTCAAAAAGGATGGAATAAGTTGCATTTACTCAATAAAAACACTAACCTTGGTGATTGGAAGGTTGAAGATGATAAAAATCTAGCTTTTTCTTTAACCCCTTCTACACCCAAAATCCTTCAAGGTGAGTGAAAATACTTACAATGAAGAGGTTTCTAGCCTAAATCTTTGTTGTAGATGATAATATGGTTGTTTTTAGGCTTAGATTTGATAAATTTTAGCACAAAAATAGGGTTTAGGAAGTGTAGCCGCACACCAAGTAGTTGGTTGAAGGTTTTTAGGGTTTGTGATAATGAAGAATTAGGCTAAATTTGGGTTTTAACTCGATGGGGCGTAGAGCCAGCACAGGGTTGCGCCCCCCTGCGCCCAACTCTGCTAATTTGTCAGTTTTTACTGTTTCGTATGCGGGGTTGTATATCTCTCTAATAATTGTTATAAAATGTGGTCTAAAAATTTTTGTGGGGGCTAAATTAATTAATTAACTTGTCGTTTCAACCTACCCTCCCCAACTTAGACCTTTGTGACGTCTTCGTCACATTAGAATTAGTTAATCAGTTAATAACTTTGAGAGATAGATCGGTACACATTCCTTATTCACAACCAATAAATTTAAACAATTCAAACATATTCAAGTAAAATTCAAACTTTGAGCAATTCAAATAAAATAAACACACCATACTTAGAAATACGACCAAGCAAAGTACGATTACAATTAAAATAAAAACAAACCACACCAAAAATTAAAACAAACCAAACTTAATGTTTCTCGCGCAATAAACAGACCAACATACTCAATAAATTAAAATTCTTTTGGAGGAGTGACGAGTTTTTCCAATTCTCCCACTGTCATTTGGATATTGGTAAGCCAATCGGAATGCACTTGAAGCAACTGATTATTTTTCTTTTGGCCTCCTCGAAGAGTCTCGATTTCTTTAAGCCACATGTTGTTCGTGCTCACCAAGTCTCCAACCACTCCTTTAAGTTTATCAATCTGATCCCATAAAGTATCGACAGTCTTGATCCTTTTCCTTGGTCTCTCGTCTTCCTCGTCTACTGCCATACTGGCTTTTCCTTTGCTGCTTTGTCCTTCAGTCGGGTATTCAAGGGAAATAAATGGGACTTGGGTCACTTTTGTGGTTTTAGGGCAACGGATTTGGAATCCTACTTCAGTGCGCTCAAATACTAACCCTATCATAGTAATCCTCATAAACCACATGATATTCGGGTTAATGAACCTAATTGGTAATTCTTCCGATACTTCTTTTTCTATAATAAAAAGCTCAGTAAGCATCCTGCAGTGAGGGTAGTTCACTCCCTGACCCGTTACATGACACATCCCATAGATTTTGCATGATAACATACCCCAAAGACACAGTCGGGTATCCGGGCATGAGTGCGTGTACTCGAAGGATCTCCTGAGGTCTCAATTTTTAAAATTCTTATAGGTACTATCCCCAACTTACGCTCGTAGAATCGGATAAAATAATTCTGCTTGCGTGCTTAAAATTCTAAATTCTGATGTGGGATCCTAATATTTAATTTAAAACCTAAATTTTAATTTAAACCAAAACACAACTGAGTTCGGGAGGGTGAATCCTCCCCAACTTAATTGTGTACTCACAATTCACACATATGCAAATAAACACACTAAAAGCAAATAAAATTAAATAATCAAAATACCATGGGTTGCCTCCCAGAAAGCGCTAAGTTTTACGTATTCAGCCAGACGTCCTACTCCTAAACAACTTAATTAACTTTTGGATCTTCTAATCTGATTAATTAAGAGACTAACATATTATTGGTGGCCCATTAAACATATAATTTAAGTCTATTTCCATTTACTTTAAATGGTTCACCACCTTTTGGGTCTTGGATTTCTACCGCACCATGTGGGTAGACATTGGTTACGATGTATAGACTTGTCCATTTACTTTTTAATTTACCAGGAAATAGTCTAAGTCTTGCATTAAATAACCAGACATTATTTCCCTTAGTAAATATTTTATTTTTAAGCATCCTATCGTGGATAACTTTTGTTTTCTCTTTGTAAATTATTGCACTTTCGTAGGCTTCTCTACGAATTTCTTCTAGTTCATTTATATGGAATTTCCTATCAACACCGACATCTTGTAAATTAAAATTAGTGTTTTTGATTGCCCATAGAGCTTGTTGTTTTAGTTGTAATGGAAGATGACAAAGCTTACCATAAACAAGTCTATATGGGGACATACCAATTGGTGTTTTAAATGCGGTTCTATATGCCAATAGAGCATCCTCTAATTTTTGCGACCAATCCTTACGATCAGGTCTTACAGTTTTTTCAAGGATTCTCTTGATCTCTCTATTAGAAATCTCGACTTGTCCACTAGTTTCCAGATGATAAGGCATTGCTATTCTATGATTAACTCCATATTGTTTAAGGAATTTAGCAAAATGTTGATTTTAAAAATGTGATCCTCCATCACTGATGATAGCCCTTGGGATACAGTGTCGTGCAAAGATATTTCTTTTAACAAATTTACACACAACCCGGTTATCATTAGTTTGTGTAGCTTCTGATTCCACCCATATGGAAACATAATCTACTGCAACTAAGATATATTCATACCCAAATGAGTTAGGAAGGGTCCCATAAAATCAATACCCCATACAAAAAATATTTCAACGATTAAATCGGGGTCATGGGCATTCCATCCATTTTTGCGATGTCGCCGGTTTGCTGGCATCCTGTGCATGTTTTTACAAATTCATAAGAATCCTTAAATATCGTGGGCCAGAAAAACCCACACTGTAATATCCGATGACCAGTTTTCTTTTTGCTGAAATGGCCACCACATGCATATGCATGGCAGTGTTTAAGAATATCTCCATGTTCCGAATTAGGGACACAACATCTCATAATTTGATCTGCTCCTATTTTAAATAAATCAGGCTCAACCCACATGTGTCGCCTTACTTGAGCATAGAAGTATTTTCTCTATTGTGAGTTATAGTGCTCTGGCAATCATCCCAATACCAAATAATTAACTAAATTCACAAACCAGAGAATTTTGGATACAAATAACAATTGTTCATCAGGGAAGGAGTCGCCGATTTGATCAGTTGAGTTTGTTGGGTTAAATGAAGCCTTGATAAATGATCGGCAACAACATTTTCTGTGCCTTTCTTATGCTTAATTTCTAAGTCAAATTTTTGCAATAGAAGGATCCACCGAATTAATCGAGGCTTGGCATCCTTCTTTGCCAAAAAATGTCTTAAAGCTAGCACTGTGGTCTGAGTACACAATTACTTTTGCCCCGCAAATATATGATCTGAATTTATCTAGGGCAAACACTACGGCTAATAACACCTTTTCCGTAGTGGGGTCATTGATTTGTGCCTCATTAAAGGTTTTACTTGCGTAGTAAATAACCACTGGTTTTTTCTCAAATCTCTGACCTAATACAGCACCAACTGCATAATCACTAGCATCACACATGATCTCAAAAGGTTGAGACCAATCTAGAGATTGCAGAATTGGCGCTTTCGTTAATTTTGATTTAAGCTTTTCAAATGCTTTCATACATGACTCAACAAAATTAAACTCAACATCTTTTCCTAGAAGATTGCATAACGGCCTTGAGATTTCACTGAAGTCTTTGATGAATCACCGATAAAAACCAGTGTGGCCTAGGAATGATCTTATTCCTTTAACGTTGGTGGGGGTGGAGGTGAAGAAATTAATTGAAATTAATAGCTAGCTGGAAATAATTTAAGCACATCACAAAATCAAATGTAGTTTTCTCTTGATCCTCTGGATGGAATGGAATCTAATTGTAAGCAGAATATCCATCGAGGAAACAGTAAAACTTCTGTCCTGCTAATTTTCCCACTATTTGATCTATAAATGGTAATGGAAAATAATCTTTAGAAGTAGCAGAATTGAGTTTTCTGTAAACAATACATACTCTCCACCCAGTTACAGGGCGAGTAGTTATCTTTTCTCCAACTTCAATGTCAATTACTGTGATTCTCGATTTCTTGGATACAGTTTAGGTTGGACTTACCCATTTGCTATCGGATATGTGATATATGATCCCAGCATCCAACCATTTCAATATTTCCTTTTTTCTAACAACTTCTCTTAAATTAGGATTTAGTCTCCTTTGTGCATCCCGTGCTGGTTTAGCTTCTGTATCAGTAATAATTCGGTGCATACATAATGTGGGACTAATTCCTTTTAAATTAGCTATAGTCCATCCTACTGCTTCTTTATATTTGAATAATTCTTGCAGTAGAGCTTTCTCTTGCGCTTCAGTCAGATCTGATGAAATTATGACAGGCAAAGTGTCATTCTGACCTAAGAAAGCGTCTTTTAAATGATCTGGAAACTCCTTCAATTCTAGAGCAGGTGGTTGTTCTATTGAAGGTTTTGCTGACTGAGGCAAATCAGTAGGTAATTTTTCAGTCCTATGGGTCCACGGTGGTTGTTTCTTCTAATGTGGATTCCAGGACTACGTCTAACTTATCACACTCAAGAGAATTCAACTCAGCTAATTGATGCTCAGCAAAGAATAACTCAGTAGTATCTTTGGTGTTGATTAACGAACTACGCTGTTGTGCAAGTTTATCCACCATATCTATCAGATAACACTCTGAATCGATTGCAGCGACATTTGAAGCATTAAACACATTCAATCTCAATTTTCGATTACCAAAGGCAATATCCACTACTCCCATCCTACAACTAATTTGAGCATTAATTGTGGCTAAGAAAGGTCTGCCTAAGATAATGGCCGGTTGATTCCCCTATTGAATTTCGGTGTCCAATACTAGGAAATCCACTATTGAAGGTTTTGCTGACTGAGGCAAATCAGTAGGTAATTTTTCAGTCCTATGGGTCCACGGTGGTTGTTTCTTCTAATGTGGATTCCAGGACTACGTCTAACTTATCACACTCATGAGAAATCAACTCAGCTAATTGATGCTCAGAAATGAATAACTCAGTAGTATATTTGGTGTTGATTAACGAACTATGCTGTTGTGCAAATTTATCCACCATATCTATCAGATAACACTCTGAATGGATTTCAGCGATATTTGAAGCATTAAACACATTCAATCTCAATTTTCGATTACCAAAGGCAATATCCACTACTCCCATCCTACAATTAATTTTAGCATTAATTGTGGCTAAGAAAGGTCTGCCTAAGAAAGGTCTGCCTAAGATAATGGCCGGCTGATTCCCCTATTGAATTTCAGTGTCCAATACTAGGAAATCCACTAGATAGTAAAAGTCTTCAACTTTTACTATGACATCAGATAGAATACCTCTTGGGCACTTGGTTGACTGATCTGCTAGTTGCAAGATAATATCAGTTGTTTGTAACTGGCCTAGATCATGTTTGTCAAACAAGTTTCCAGGCAAAATATTAACACTAGCTCCAAGATCAAGAAGTGCCTTTTTAATCTACACATTACCAATCGTCACTGGAATCAAGGGTGATCCAGGATCTTTCAGCTTAAGAGGTAGAGAACTAGAAACTGTCGCACTTAACTGTTCAGTTAAATTGATCTGCTTAGGGAGCGAGACCTTATACTTTCTCTTTTGTGTGCAGAGATCTTTTAAGAATTTGGCATAAGAGGGAACTTGATGAATACCCTTGATCAAATGAATATTGATCTTAACTTTATTGAACATATCCCACAGATCCTCTGGTTATGGGCCACTTTTTCCATAAGGGGAAGATTTTGGATTTTCTAAAGCAGCAGGATAAGGAGGAGGAACTGAAGTGTCCTGATTCTTAACGGCCTCCCCAACTTTGGGAGTTGGTATATCCGCCTTAATCGGTTCCTTGAAAGAAACCTTCTTAGGAATCTCCTTTTTTGGATCCTATTTCTCCTCATACACGACTTCGGTGTCGGTATCTTCTTCTGCCTCTTGCTCTTTAGGCATTTCAATCTTATTATCTACATTTTTACCACTTCTCAACGTGGTTATCTTAGATACTTCATTTATCTCATGTTTTTTTATCTTTACTATGATGAGCATGTGAAGGATGTGGAATAGTATTGCTAGGAAGCTTTCCCTCTTACCGTCTAGTAAGCGACTCAACTATCTGATCCATCTGGCGACTCAACGTCTCCATGGTCTTAGTACTAATAGCTGACTGTTGCTTCATAAGTTCAGCGAATTCCGAGAATTGCGAAGAAGTCATATTCGTTTCCACTTGGAATTGTGGTTGATCACGTTGATTTGACTTATAATATCGCTCATCCTCAGCTGTAGAAGTAGAACCATATTGATACTCTCTTTGTCGTGGTTCATATCAAGTTTTAGATTGATGATCAAAAGGCTGATCATTCTTTTACCGGAAGTTAGGATGGTTTCTCCACCCCGGATTTTAGGTCTCCGAGAATGGATTATTCCTCTCCCTATGACCTCTAAAACCGTAAACTTCATTAGTGAATTCCTCAGTGGATTCCACTTGAGGACATGCTTCGGAATGATGAAATGGATCACCACATGTGACACAGTTAATTGATGCATTAGAGTTTGAAAGACCCTTCATCAATTGATCCATTTTCCTACCTAATTCTGAAATTTCACTCTTAACCTCACGTTTCCAGGCATAATCTATGCCCATAACTTGAACTCCTATGCTATTTACAGAATCAGCTTGAACCTAGAGACCTTTATCGAGTTGATTTAGCAACTCCCAAGCCTCGTCGTCTTCTTTAGCTAAAAATGTATCTCCTTTGGCAGCAATAATCATATTACAACTCTCTTGACTCGCACCATCAAAAAATGTTTAAATAAGCATCCATTAAGGTACTTTGTGGTGTGGAGAAGCTCTTAATAGCTCATTCATACGATCAAAACCTTCATAAAATTGTTCACCGGTTTTTTGTTAAAATCCGGTAATTTCCATTCTTTTCTCGGTTGTTTAACTAATGGGATAATATTCATTAAGAAATTCGCGTTTCATTTTATCCCATGTCGTAATGCTATTGGCCGGTAATTATACGGACCAATTTTTTGCTTTCTCTTTCAACGAGAAGGGAAATAATCAAAGTTTTAAACCGTCAGTGGTTATACCACGAACATGGTTAGCCTTACAAATAGTTGTGAACTCAGCTAGATGTTCGTAGGGTTCATCGCTTGGCATCCTTCGGATGTTCAGAAGAATTTGAAATAATTGAGGACGAACTTCTGGTTCGTTCTCGTTTTCATAATAACGGATTGGAGACGGGTCGGGCACATCACCAGGGCGGTAAGGTGACTCAACCGTGCGTCTCGCCTGCTCACCCATCCTAGCAGTTATACGCTCGGGTTCTTCTTGTCACGATTTCATGGCGAAATCGGAGGACCTTCTAAATTAGTAATTTCAAAAGTGGAAATTTCTTCCTCTTGTTCGTTTGAATTCTCTGTGATTAATTCTTGTTGTTTCTGAATCCTGACAGTGTTTCGGTTAGATTTAGCTACTTTTTCGATTTCGCGTTCGAATCGTAGCGGCAATCCTTTGGCCGATCGACGTGTGAGCATAAACTATAAAAACTTTAAATTAAATTACCTAATTCAACTAATTATATATTTGGTGGTAAAGTAGAGGACTACACTTACCTTTTTGAATTTGAATACACATAGAGTATTTCAATCATAATCATAACCGAATGCCTATCATTTGAATACACATAGAGTATTTCAATCAACGCAAATACATCAAAACATATATTGAAATTCAAGTAAAGTAACACTTAGTCGTAGATCCTCCCAAACGGCTATGATGTTTAGCTGCTCATCGTATGCTCTTCACTGGTGTTGATAGGAGACATAATTGTAAGCTTGCAAACCACCGACTTCATACTTGTATTGTGGATCCACTCCGGCAGGGCTTCGCCTCTCTTTTTAACACTTTTGGGGCCTCCTCAAATGATCACCATCGACCTCTATTTATAGAGGAAGTAAATTTAGGGTTTCTGGGGTTGAAAACGCATTTTTGTGCCAACCCAGCATAGGGCAGGCGTAGGCCTGCGCCCCCCCTACGCCTGGGGTATGGCCAGGGCTGCACTGGAAGTGCTCTCTAACTCTCAATTCTTCTATTTTTCAGCGTAGGGTGGAACAGGTGTGCGCCTCCTCCGGCTCGGTTCGCGCTGAATTTTTTCTAGCTACTTCAATTTGACCTCTTGGCCCTGAAACATAAATCTGGAGTAATAATAGGGAAGTTACGAAGTATCGGTTCTTAAAATGAGCATACAATGACTCAGAAACACATAAAATTATAGTCATATCAGCCTCTTGTCTGCTCGGCGAGACTCCCGGTTGTCCTCACGGCGGTAAGTCTCCCGCTTGTCATCGTCTTTTCTATCGTCACGCCTTTCGTAGTGGTGATCATCTCGATAATCTCTCCTGTCATCTCTCCTCTCTCTCCGGTCATCATATCTTCTTTCATCCAAGTCATCTCTCCTCCAGTCCTCTCTCTTTCTATCATCCCTTTCCTCTTTCATTTCATCTGTCCTCTAATCAGGATACCTTCGACGGCCAGTGTCATATCGGAGCTGATTGTTGGTCTTGTTCTGAAAGAATCACTTTTTTTGAAGGCGATTCGAAAACAAGGACATTTGTTCGTGTATGTCTGCTTCTTCAGCATCCAAAGGCTCATGCATCTGGAGTATGGCGTATGGGTAGTGAGAGAAGGAAGCAGCTTGGTTGTAGTAGGGCATAGGAGTTGAGATTGGCTATGGCTCAGGAATATGTGTTTTGTTTGATAGTAATGCAAGGGAATCGTTAGGTTTTGGGCTTTGGTTCACAGTCAGCAACAGAGAGACCAAAGTGTTAGCCATTTTTTTGTGAGCATCTACGTCTCCCTCGTATTTCTTGACTTCTTTGAACAACACACTTATGGAAACCTCTGTGATTTCCAGATCTCTCTTGGTTGCTCTACATGCAAGGCCTCATTCTGGAACCAGAGAAGATAGGAACTGGATATTTATGTCATCCCGGTCTTTATGGATGTGGAGCTTGTTTAATTCATTTAGGACAGTGCAGACTCTGTTTAAGGTGCTATGTAGGGATTCTCCATATTTTGCACGGAACTCGGTGAATTTAGCCTTTGCTTCCTCAATCCTAGCCCTGTCATTCAGATCGGTCCCAAGCATTTGCATCTCAAGTTTATCCCACATATCTTTTGCTGACATTTTACTATCAACACTGACGAGTATATCAGTGGGAAGTGTAGGAGGTATTCGGCCCTATGGTCTGTAGCCTGTCTTTCTCTTTCTTTCTCATCCTGAGGACCTCAAACTTCCTTTGCTACTACAATGGGAGGAACAGCAGATGAAACTGTTGGAATGTCTGAGTAGAAGATAACTGGTCCCTCATTAATAGACTGGATCATGAGTTGACCCATTCGTTGCATACTGATGAATTTGAGGAACCGCTTTTTCCATTGCCCATACTCATCGGGATAGAGAACTGGTGGTCTGTTCTCTGATCCAAGTACAAGAGCATCTCGTGACATAGTGAAAGTGGATAGCGAGTGTTTTTTTGAAAAATGATCTTTAGAAGTGGAAACTGAAGCTTTGCAGTAGGGACTGAATTATGGATGATGGTCTGAATTTAAGATGAAGTGAAACTGAGATTTACTGTAAACTGAACCGGCTAAGAAGGATTCGAAATTCGGGTAGGATTAAATTTTGGATGGAAAGGAACCGAGAAGATGATGATCCTTAACTTTTGATGATCCGAACTTCGGATGAAGTTTTAAGGAACCGAAGATCTAGTGTTTGCTTATCCGAGTTTCGAATGGAGACTTGAAGTACTATTTGCTGCGAAGTTGTATCACCCGAAGAAGGATCCGAAGTTGGGATCCGAGATTACACTTAGAGTATTTTTGCCTTTGAATAGAACAATATCTAATTAAGAACACAAACCCAGATTTTATAAATATGAGTCTTAAGGCCTAAAAGTGGTACCTAAGTGCTCGGTTTTAATTTAGAAACAAGTTTTGTGCAAAACATGTAACCAAAACCCAATTCCGTGATTTTTTAAGCAAAAACAGTGAAAGAAGACGAAGAACAGTTAGGGACGGTTTTGAACAAAATAAACTCCTAAATCATCTAACAATTGAACAGAGATGCTCGAAATGTATACCAGGATGATTATCAATGAATATAAAGTATGAAAACATGTAAAACCATAAGGAAAGGAAGGATTTATGAGGAAAACCGTGGGTTTTTTTTGACAAGAACAGCAGCAATGAATAGCGTTGAAATAAAGAAATCTTGTTGAAATCAGTTGAAATCTACTTCTTTAGCTCTGATACAAATTTTTGTAACGGTCCCAAACAATATTCAAGCACTCATAAACAGAAAATGATGATTCAAGCAATAAGACAAAGAGAATGAATACTCAATCAAAGTCAAAATTGCAAGGAGAAAAATGACAGCCGCCGCCTTTCAATAATATTCAATAATTCATGAGTAAAAAACCTTAGGCGGTACAAACTTTAAATTCCTAGGATACTTTGAGGAGGTTACAAAACATACCCCTCAACTTTCTAATAAAAATAATAGATTACAAATAAAGAAATAGAAATACATGGAAATAAATTAAACACTTAATATTACAAAATGAAACCACAAGATTGAAATTAAATATCTAACAATTTCCCCCTTTTCAATCACTATGGCAGGAGCCTAGCTCTTTCATCTGACTCTCTTAATCCGAGGATGACATCGAACCTTCGAGTAACCTGGAGCATGTGTAGTGTGTCATTTACCAGCTCGATTGTGTCTCAGATGTCTTGGATCTCCTAGGGCTTCTTCTTGAGTTCTTTAAACTTCAAGGCATCGTATTCTTGGAGTCTCCCGTTCACTTCTTCTCTTATTAGACGAAGAGTAACGTCAAAATAGCAAGACAATTCCTCAAATCGCAAGAACCACTTTTGACATTTTTTGTTACAAAATATTACGCCCTGCTCAGATCTCTTGAAAACTTGATACATCGGCTAAAAGTCAATACAAAAGAAAGTCTGATCCGAAGCTTTGAGGCCCACCTTGACAAAATAGCTCTCAATAGCTAGCTGGAAATCATTTAAGCACATCACAGTAGAGTGTCGTATCATGCTTCTTGTAAGAGCCGCTAGAGCCGTGACAAAACTCAATCTCCCCTTGACTTTGTTCTTTAACTTGTTGTGCATTGTTTCAATGTCGTCAGGGTTCATGAAGTCAAAATCACTCTCATGGACAAGTTGTGTTGTCCCGTCTTCTCGTTTGATTTCCAATGATGGTGTGAAGAGATAGGCCCTTTTATACATTTAAATGGTGCCGACCTTCACTATTTTTTACTTAGACCAAAATTTAGACTTAGGTCTAGTCTCCCGCAACATCATTTGATTGTACTTGACCTGCTCAGCTTTTGTTACATCGTTTAGTTCCAAGAGAAGTCGTCTACTAAACTTACCTGGATTCTTCATAGATATATCTTTGTACTTTTCTTACAGGTAGCACTCAAGGAAGTCTTCAGCCTTCATTTTCATTAAGTAATCGTTGTGCCCTTGTACTGGGGGTGCTTCAGCCTCTGCTGCGGTAATTTCTTACAGGTAGCACTCGAGTCTCAGATTATCTCTCTCTTTAGGGGGCAGAGAGTGCACCTTGCCCTTAGAAAACCAATCAACCCAGTCTAGATCCCCCTTGTCAACTACATGTGAAGCTTCAGCGGTTTCTTGAAAATAGTCGACCGTGCGGGGACTTGAGGGATCAAAAGATTCTGCTGGCTATTTTTGGGTGAAGGTGGAGGTGGATAAGTTTAAAGATAGCTTTAGGTTAGGAGGAAAGGTAGGAGCCTTTATTGCTGAAGATATTTCTTGTTGGGGCTCATGGGAAGGTGAGTTAAGTAAATCAAATGAAGAGGAGGACTTTTAGGGTGACTCAGGTTCTAGTTTGGGTTCTTTAATTGGCTCATCTTGGTCCATCTCTGAATCAGAATCAGAAAGCAGGACAACTTTGATTTTTTCCGATGAAGGCTCATACACCACCATAGCCCTCGTCAAGTCTTCCTTTACTTGACCTCCTGGGGCAGTAGACACTTGTTCCCCACTCATCTCTTTTTTCTCCTGCTCCCCCTAAACCTTGCACATCCCCCTCAGACTTAGTTCAGGTTCGTAATCTTGAGAAATACAATTTGACTTTTGAATATCAATATTCTCTCTGTGATTTATCTGTTATTTATCTAAATGTTGTTAATATTGTTCGATTTGTAACATCCCTAATTTTTAGTGCATGTAATTTACAATTTTATAGACTCAATTATCGTATTAATGGATGATTATATCAATTTAAGTTAATTTCAATCATAATATCGGTTTAAATAAGAAAATACAAAGTTGAGGGGTATAATGTGCAAATATGGAGAATTAGCAAATAAATGAAAGGAAAGTCTTTCATTTTCAACAATCTCACTCTCTCTCAACACTCTCTCGATCTCTCTCTAAAACACACACTTTCACCATCAAAAATCTGAAATTCGTTAGATTCAAGTACCACAAATCGGGATTCAAGCTTATTGAAAGGAACTATAAACATTACAACGAACAATTTGAGGTAAGATTCATCCAATCTTGCAAATTATGGAGTTTTTTGTTCGGTTTTTTTAAAAATCGAATCATAGGATTTTGGTTCTGATTCTTAATGCATGTTATAGATTTATGTTTCTATGATTAAATCGAGTAGTAAGGATGTTACATACTAAATTTCAGAATCAGATTCGAAGTCTAAGTATGATTTTGAGATAAGTGTGTGTTTTTAGTGTGTGTTTTCATCGAGACTTGATGAAAAATGGACTCAAATGGGTTGATTTGGTATGTTAGTGTTATGTTTTAACTTAAAAGATAGCATATAAGTTCATATTTACAATGTTAGACTCAAAACATGCAAAAATAGTCAAAAAGTATAATCTGAAAAATCTTGAAATTTACTAAGTATGAACTCGAACCTGATGAACTCGGTCCGGATCCATCCGAGTTCGGACCAAAGATCTAATCCGGCCCAGTACTCTATTTCGGACCCTTCCTAATTCAGACCAACAATCATTTCGGATTACCCCCATTTCGGACCTACCCCAATTCGTAATTCAACCCAATTCGGATCCACCCTAATTCGGACCTACAGTACTTCGGACCATCCGAATTCGGATGTGGTCCGAAATCAGTACAATTATATTTAGTTTTCAATAATTAAGTTTTAAGCGATTACTAACATAAAATCTCTATTACACTGACTTGACAGATCATTGTGGTGTTATCAAACACACATTGATTCAGAGACAAATCACACTATACCAACCACTGTGAGTAATAGATTATCATTCTAACATTTATTGTCTTTGCATCACGTTTACATATTCAATGGCATGTTCACATTGTTCATATACATCAATAGGAACTCATGAATGATTTGTTGTTATTATGCACAATCGTACTTGACATGTAACACACATGTAGCCAGCGTTCATTTGAAAGTGCATCTATTTACATCATGCTTGCACTGCATGATCATTACTTCACAATCTGATGCGACCTGGACTGGAGCTGACAGCAGGCCATTGTCGGGGACTGATCATCCCACTCATTATCCTGGTCAGGTTCGACACATCCTCGGTCAGCATTTGAAATGCCAACCCCATGCTTGCACTGCATGGTTTTCACATACATTGGGGCTTACACTGCCCGTAGTCACACAATGCTTGTAAAGAAATATTTGTTGTTTGCATAATCTGTTATCTCACTAAGCAAATTAGCTTATTGTTGACTCACAATGTTTTCAGGCAAAGGCAAAGGTGTAGCTGGACCTTCTACTTAAGCAATTTCAATTCAATATCCCAGAGACTTTAGAAGCTATTGGTACTTGAATGTTTGTAGCTTTGGGCTGGGATTTCTTGAGTTTAAAACAATCATGTTAATGTAATAGTTAGACTTTATCACTGTAGACATGTATTCTTATTGGTTTAGTGTGGAACTACTTAAATCTGATTTAAGTATTCAATTTTAATTATCATGTTATTCATTTGGTTGTTTGTTGATCCTGGTGTATCCGTTTATACTCTCAAAATATGAGGACGTCACACGATTGCATCTTGTTTGTATCAATTCTGTGATATATCAGAAGAGTTTTGATTTGAACTATCATTTGGCCTTTTATTACATCATTTTTGCCTTATTTTATAGTCAACTAATGCCAAATCTTGGCCAACTTGATATTTCTTAGGCCAATTTTTGCAGGTGATAATAAATTCATATAGATAAGCTTTTGAATCGTTAAAGGCCCAAGAATTGTGTTATTCGACCTGATGAGTCTCACAGGTGCTTCATTTCTAAAACCATTTTTTAGTTCCAATGTCAACTGATATATTTTCTATGCCAACTTGAGTCATCACCTTATTTTGCCATAGTTCATATTCTGACATTGGTTTACTTAATAAGACAAATTTGACCATCGTTTACCTTGGTTGACCTTATTTTGACCTAAAGTGCTAAAGTTTGGCTTAATTCAACCTATTTTAAACTAGTTTGACTTAATCTGACCAAGTTTGATTTTATTTCGGTTTGACTTTGACTTTTAGGTTTGACTTTCTTATTTTAAGCTCAAATTACACTATCTTCTTTAGTATGACCTTGAATTTTTATTGTGCAGGTTATTCCTTGGAGATTTGAGCTTATTCTGATTTTGTTTGAGCTTACAAGTTTGATTTTCATTCATTTTCAAAATACACAAATCTAACGCATTCAATATCATACTTTGACTAGTATAACAGAAATGTTAACTTCATACTTGAGTTTTGCTGAATATCAAGCCTTAACTGCAAGAGCTAAAGATGCTGAAAAGAAATTGAAGAATAAATTTATTGTGTTGATTTAGATGAATGAAGAAAAATCTTGTGTAACATCCTCAGATTTTAATTATTGTAATTGAGGTTTAATCAGTTAAATTGTTAAATTTTGTAAGTTAAGATGGATTTTGAAAGTTCGCACTGGAATTTGGATTAATTATAAAGTTGGTTGCATTAATTAGAAATTGAGGAATTTCAATTTATTTAAGTGAATATATATTTATTAAATTGTTAAGGATAATAAAATAAAGATAGAATTCTTTATTTTATAAATATCAGTATTTAATGGAACTGGATAAGTGGAGGGACTAGTTATGTCAATAGCCGAAAATATGGAATAAAAGGGATGAAAGACTTGCATTTCTTTCATTTTCACAATTCACACACTTTCTCTAAACCTCTATCCCTCTCGGCATTCTCTCTCTAAGTAAATCAAGAAGAGAAAATTTGTGGAAATTGAAGCTGAAAATTTGGATTCAAGTAACAAGGAAAGATCTATCAACACTGCAATCATCGAATTAAGGTAAACATTTCATCAACACTTCGAAAATAATGGTTTTGGGTTCGGTTTTGGAGAGAAACCAAATCACAGATTTAAGTTGTAGATGTTAATGCATATGTTATGTTCTTGTTGATTCGTTTAAATCTAGTCTATAAGATGATATGCATTAAATTTCAGCTTCTGATTCAACCTATGAGTATGAATTTTGGATTTTAGTGTGTGTTTTTAGTGTGTGTTTGATGGATGAACAAAATTGCTCAAAAAGGATGTGATTTGGTACATAAAAAGTCTAATACTAGTGTTAAAATGGTTGAAATTAAGTGTATTTAAGTTGGTGTGATTTATTTCAAACATCGGATAAAAATGATGGAAATTAAAATCTGGAAAACGATAAAAAGCTGCAAAAGTTCGAAAAACAGGAGATCCGAATTCGGATCCGAGATGAACTCGGATCAGGTCCGAATTGGGATATGGTCCGAACTTATCATGAGGTTCGAATTTGACTTAATGGGATTCGAACATAGTGGGGTCCGAATTAGAATATGGTCCGAAGTTGACTTAAGGTCCGAACTTGGCATGGTTCGAACTTGCATAGGACCGAATTGGTATTCATGTGGGGTCCGTATTGGGGGTCCGAATTCGGACATGGATCCGAAATGTGGATCAAATATTGCAAAACTTAAAAAATTTGGTTTTATGGAATTAAACAGTTATTGACAAAATGTGTTGTTACAACTGACTTAACAGGTCCGTTGTGGTGTTGTTTAACCCACAGTGGGGTACTTTGTGGATCCGCTTGAAAGCCCGAGGAGAAATAAAATTAACTTGAAGTTTAATAACGCACCCACTGTGAGTAGCTTTGATTTTTAACATGTCTGCATCTGCTTTATCTTTGCTTTGCCTGCTGAGGCATGTTGTTTCATTATCGTTTGGCACTCTACTAACTTGCGTATATGTTGATGCACATTCATACTTGTTGCACGTCCATTCATTTGTTGTGCATCCTATTGATGGACCTGCGTGGTCGCATCAGTACTCTGATGTTACTGTGCTATATTACCAAGAGTTTGACACCTCTGTGGTCAGGATAGACAGTAAGTCATCCCTGATGTTATGTCTGCCTCAGATGATTGGTTTTTCCTTATGCCGAGTGTCAACTCGAAGGAGCTGCGGCTCGGGTTTGCGTACTTTGATTACATGTGGGGTATACGGTATGTGTTATCGTGGTTACTCTGGGTGGCATCATAAGGATTTGCAGCATGTGTAAAATCATTTGGTATTCTCTAAGCATTCGCTTACCCCTCAGTTGTTGACTTTTTACAGGAAAAGGGAAATCTGCTGCGGGACCTTCTAGCTAGGTCGTTTGTTCAAGTGATTGAAGATATCTACTGTGTATCTTGGTAACAAATCCATGGGGATAATTGTTGGAATAAATTTGGGATGATGTAATATATTTGAGTATGTAGACTTAGACATGTAACCTTGTAGCACCATAGGGTGTTTGACAAATTTGTATTATTCTATTTTGTACTTTAATGCTTCCGCACTTTTATTAAGCATTCAGATCATTATGTAATAATTCATGTTTGGTGATTAATCCTGGGTGTATTTTTAATGGTGGTTAATGTGGCAAGGGTGTCACAATGAGATGGTATCAGAGCAGTAGTTTGAGATTCAAGTGTCCGTGAGGTGTTGGTCTCAAACATTAAGTGATGATATGTAGTGATATTAAGTAATGATTCGAACTAAGATAGGTTATGATCTAGTAATCATAGGTGATTGACTATCATACGGGACAATGGGTGGAATTCAATGGTGAATGCTTTAACTTTGGAGAAAGTGTCTGTTATGTCAAGGCCTGAGTTCACTGAAGCCTTTACTCAGCAATACTGCTTTGCTGATGAACGCCGAAGACTTGAGGCAAAGTTCATGACACTGATTCAAGGGACTAAGTATGTGTCCCAATATGCTGTAGAGTTCACGAGGCTAAGTTTGTTCACGCCTCATCAGGTTGATACAGAGGAAAGAAAAGTCACCAGGTTTGAGGCTGGTCTTGATCTTGAAATCCGAAGGGTGATGAGCAACGTACGCTACCCCACTTTTGCTAGTCTATTGGAGGCCACCAAGAATGTGGAACAGATTCTGAGTATGTCAGGATATGTAATGGGGTCCGCTGCTGCTTCAGCTACCCCAACTCAACCTTCACCACCAAAACGTCAACGCGAAGGAGGCTACTCTGGTTCTTCACGATCATCGCAGTATTCACCGCAACAATCTTACCGTCGACAATCTAGTTCTTCTGGTTGTGCTCGTGCCTACTCTATCAACACCGAGCCGCAATATTGTAATAAGTGTCATCTGGAACACTTCGGCAAGTGCACTAATGGACGCGCTTGCTTTTGATTTGGAGAGTTGGGCCATTTTCAGAGTGAGTGTCCACGAAGAGCCGATGCTTGCCATAAGTGTGGGGTATGGGGGCACTATAGTAGGAATTGTCGAAAGAATGCTCCAGCAGTTGCTGCTCCATCTTCAACTCGATCATCTAGGGGATCAAGTGGTGGTTCAGTCAACCGTCGGAACCAGCCACAAAGGGCACCGACTCGTGCATTTCAGATTACCGCAGAGGAGGCTAGGGAAAATCAGAGGTGGTTACAGGTATGTTCATAGTTAACTCTTTACCTGCACGAGTGCTGTTTGATTCTGGGGCCAACCGTTCTTTTGTGTCTACTGTTTTCTCACAACGACTTGCCAGCCACTGTCTAAGTTATCTGCCATACTTGACATAGAAACTGCTAGTAACACTCTAGTCAAAGTAGATCACGTATACCGTAACTACACGTTAGTAATTGAGGATGTAGTCTTCAATTTGGATCTGATTCCGATCAAGTTTAGTGAGTTTGACGTGATTATCGGGATGGGCTGGTTAATTGAGAATGAAGCCCATATAGTGTGTAAGAAGCGTATGATCAAGATAACTACTCCGGAGGGGCATGAGATCTGTATTTACGGGGATAGGAGAAGCGGGGATCTATGTCTGTTGACCATTTCAAAAGCCCGAAAGCTTGTTGCAAAGGGGTGTGACGCCTACCTGGCATATGCTATTGATGCCAAGGCTGAGAAGAAGACTTTGGCTGATGTGCCTATTGTATCACAATTCCCGGATGTGTTTCCGGAAGACTTGTCTGGCGTGGCGCCTGAGAGACAAGTGGAGTTCCGAATAGATTTGATCCCTGGAGCTGCACCGGTAGCTCGTTCTCCGTATCGCCTTGCTCCTACTGAGATGCAAGAAATGATGAAACAAATCCAGGAGTTGTTGGATAAGAGCTTATTCGACCGAGTTCATCATCGTGGGGAGCTCCGGTGTTATTTGTTAAGAAGAAAGATGGCACGATGAGGATGTTCATCGATTACCGGGAGCTGAATAAGTTGACAATTAAGAACAAGTATCCGTTGCCGAGGATAGATGACTTGTTTGATCAGCTACATGGGGAAAGTGTGTTCTCTAAGATTGATTTGAGGTCGGGATATCACCAACTGAAGATACGAGAAGATGATGTGCCTAAAACAGCATTCAGAACTCGGTATGGGCATTAAGAGTTTCTGGTGATGCCTTTCGGGTTAACCAATTCCCCGCCTGTTTTTATGGATCTAATGAACTGGGTATGTAGACCGATGTTAGATAAATCAGTAATTGTGTTCATCGACGACATTTTGGTGTATTCTAAGTATGAGGCTGAGCATGCTGAACATCTAAGGGAACTGTTGGAATTATTGAGAAAAGAGAAGTTGTATGCCAAATTCTCAAAGTGTGAGTTTTGGCTGCAACAAATTCAGTTTCTTGGACATGTGATTTCTGGAGCTGGGATTTCAGTTGATCCAGCTAAAGTTGAAGCCATAAAGAATTGGGAACCGCCTCGTTCAGCTACGGAAGTTAGAAGTTTTCTTGGGTTGGCGGGCTATTATAGGAGATTTATAAAGGATTTTTCTAAGATTGCAGTTCCTTTGACTGTATTAACGAAGAAAAATGCACCGTTTGTTTTGGAAACCGTGCAGCAAGAGGCATTTAATATCTTGAAGAAAACGCTAAGTGAAGGGCCGATACTTGCTCTACCGGAGGGCAATGATGATTTTGTCGTTTACACGGACGCATCGAGATTGGGGTTGGGCGCTGTATTGATGCAACGTGGAAAGGTAATAGCATATGCCTCGAGACAGTTAAAGCAGCACGAAAAGAATTATTCAACTCATGATCTTGAGTTGACAGTTGTTACTTTTGCTTTGAAGTCATGGAGACACTATCTCTATGGAACTAAGTGTCAGTTATACACGGATCATAAGTGTTTGAAGTACATTTTCAGTCAGAAGGAGCTTAATATGAGGTAGAGACGTTCGATGGAATTAATAAAGGATTATGGTTGTGAAATCCTTTATCATCCTGGAAAGGCTAACGTGGTAGCCGATGCTTTGAGTCGCAAAGCTTATGCTAAGGACTGCTGCTACATGATGAAGTCTACTATGCTAACATCTACGATTATAAATGATGTTAAGGCCGCTCAAGAGGAAGCCTTGAAAGACGAAAATGTTGGTGATGAGGACATAAGGGTACAAATTAAGAATATGGAAACTAGTGAATCGGGTTTGAAAGGTGTGTACGGAAGAATCTGGGTACCAAAGTATGGAGGCATGAGAAAGGTGATCATAGAAGAAGCACATCAGTCTAAGTTTTCTGTACATCACGGGAGCCCAAAGATGTACAATGAACTTAAAGCAGACTTTTGGTGGCCCGGATTGAAGAAAGACATTAGGCAATTTGTTGAATGATGTCGGACTTGTCGGCTTGTGAAAGCCGAACATCAGCAACCATACGGCAGTCTGCAACCGCTTCCCATTCTGGAATGGAAGTGGGAGCATATCACGATGGACTTTGTTACTAAATTGTCGAAAGCTAGGTGTCAACATGATGCAATTTGGGTAATCGTTGATAGATTGGCCAAGTCGGCACACTTTATACCGATTCGGGAAAGCTATTCATTGGAGAAGTTGGCTCAGATTTACATGGATGAGATCGTTTCTAGACATGGAGTACCTAAGTCTATAGTATCTGACCGGGATAGCCGATTTACTTCAAACTTCTGGTCAGCGTTAAAAGAAGGGTTGGGAACGAGAATACCAATGAGTACGGCTTATCATCCACAAACCGATGGTCAGAGTGAACGGACCATCCTTACCTTGGAGGATATGATGAGATCATGTGTGTTGGATCTTGGTGGTAATTGGGACGACCATCTGCCATTGATAGAGTTTTCGTATAACAATAGTTACCACACGACAATAAAGAAGGCGCCGTTTGAGGCTTTATATGGGAGAAGGTGTAGGACTCCTACTTGTTGGAGAGAAACCGGAGAAACGCCGATTGCTGAGCCGGCTTTGTTACAAGAGACAAATGAGAAGATACAGTTGGTGCGACAGAATATGAAAGCGGCCCAGGATCGTTAGAAAAGTTATCATGACAAGAGGCACAAACCAATCAGTTTTGAGGTGAATGACTGGGTTTATTTGAAAGTATCACCTATGAGAAGTGTTACACGTTTTGTAAAGAGAGGCAAGTTGGCTACGAGATTTGTTGGACCATTCAAGATTATCGAAAAAGTAGGAAATCAGTCATACCGTTTAGAGTTGCCTGAAGAAATGTCAGGCATACACCCGGTGTTCCATGTGGGGAACCTTAGAAAATCCTTCACTACCGGCAACGAAGATTGGGCAGATCACACTGAGCTACATATTGATGAAAGGCTCCGGTATGTTGAAGAGCTGGAATATATTTTAGATACTAAAGTAAAGAAGTTGAGGAGCAAAGAGATAGAGATGGTGCTTGTACGTTGGAAGCATCATAAAGGAACCAATCATACCTAGGAAACTAAGTCTGAAATGCTGAAGAAGTATCCGAAACTTTTTAGATCCGAGTAACTTCGAGGACGAAGTTTGAGCGTGGTGGAGCCCATGCTGTAACATCCTCAGATTTTAATTATTGTAATTGAGGTTTAATCAGTTAAATTGTTAAATTATGTAAGTTAAGTTGGATTTTGAAAGTTGGCACTGGAATTTGGATTAATTATAAAGTTCGTTGCATTAATTAGAAATTGAGGAATTTCAATTTATTTAAGTGAACGTATATTTATTAAATTGTTAAAGATAATAAAATAAAGATAGAATTCTTTATTTTATAAAAAATCAGTATTTAATGGAACCGGATAAGTGGAGGGACTAGTTATGTCAATAGCCGAAAATATGGAATAAAAGGGATGAAAGACTTGCATTTCTTTCATTTTCACAATTCACACACTTTCTCTAAACCTCTATCTCTCTAAGCAAATCAAGAAGAGAAAATTTGTTGAAATTGAAGCTGAAAATTTGGATTCAAGTAACAAGGAAGGATCTATCAACACTGCAATCATCGAATTAAGGTAAACATTTCATCAACACTTCGAAAGTAATGGTTTTGGGTTCGGTTTTGGAGAGAAACCAAATCACAGATTTAAGTTGTAGATGTTAATGCATGTGTTATGTTCTTGTTGATTCGTTTAAATCTAGTGTATAAGATGATATGTATTAAATTTCAGCTTCTGATTCAACCTATAAGTATGAATTTTGTATTTTAGTGTGTGTTTTTATTGTGTGTTCGATGGATGAACAAAAATGGTCAAAAAGGATGTGATTTGGTACATAAAAAGTCTAATACTAGTGTTAAAATGGTTGAAATTAAGTGTATTTAAGTTGGTGTGATTTATTTCAAACATTGTATAAAAATGATGGAAATTAAGATCTGGAAAATGATAAAAAGCTACACAAGTTCGAACAACAGGAGATCCGAATTCGGATCCGAGATGAACTCGGATCAGGTAAGAATTCGGATATGGTCCGAACTTATCATGAGGTTCAAATTTGACTTAATGGGATTCGAACATAGTTGGGTCCGAATTAGAATATGGTCCGAAGTTGACTTAAGGTCCGAACTTGGCATGGTTCGAACTTGCATAGGACCGAATTGGGATTCATGTGGGGTCCGTATTGGGGGTCCGAATTCGGACATGGATCCGAAATGTGGATCAAATATTTCACAACTTATAAAATTTGGTTGTATGGAATTAAACAGTTATTGACACAATGTGTTGTTACAACTGACTTAACAGGTCCCTTGTGGTGTTGTTTAACCCACAGTGCGGTAGTTTGTGGATCCGGTTGAAAGCCTGAGGAGAAATAAAATTAACTTGAAGTTTAATAACGCACCCACTGTGAGTACCTTTGATTTTTAACATGTCTGCATCTGCTTTATGTTCGCTTTGCCTGCTGCGGCATGTTGTTTCATTATCGTTTGGCACTCTACTAACTTGCGTATATGTTGATGCACATTCATACTTGTTGCATGTCCGTTCATTTGTTGTGCATCCTATTGATGGACCTGCGTGGTCGCATTTGTACTCTGATGTTACTGTGCTATATGACCAAGAGTTTGACACCTCTGTGGTCAAGATAGACAGTAAGTCATCCCCGATGTTATGTCTGCCTCAGATGGTTGGTTTTTCCTTATGCCGAGTGTCAACTCGAAGGAGCTGCGGCTCGGGTTTGCGTACTTTGAGTACGTGTGGAGTATACGGTGTGTGTTACCGCGGTTACTCTGGGTGGCATCATAAGGATTTGCAGAATGTGTAAAATTATTTGGTATTCACTAAGCATTTGCTTACCACTCAGTTGTTTACTTTTTACAGGAAAAGGAAAATCTGCTGCGGGACCTTCTAGCTAGGTCGTTTGTTCAAGTGATTGAAGATATCCACTATGTATCTTGGTAACAAATCTATGGGGATAATTGTTGTAATAAATTTGGGATGATGTAATATATTTGAGTATGTAGACTTAGACATGTAACCTTGTAGCACCATAGGGTGTTTGACAAATTTGTATTATTCTATTTTGTACTTTAATGCTTCCGCACTTTTATTAAGCATTCAGATCATTATATAATAATTCATGTTTGGTGATTAATCCTTGGTGTATTTTAAATGGTGGTTAATGTGGCAAGGGTGTCACATCTTGTGCGAACAATAATGTTAAATACTTGACTTAGCAAAATGTTGAAATGCTATAGAAGATTCAACATTTTGAAAAGCTTTCAAATAATAACAATTTGATTCCAGAATTATCTTCTGAGAAAGCTGAACTAATTTCTAAACTTACCAAATCAGATTCTATTCTAGCACAAATAAATTCTGAAATGACTCAAGTTGTATATGAAGTTAATACCTTAATTGAAAGCTTGTTTATTTTAAAGAGATAGACAAAGTTCTAATTTCTAAAAAAGAAGAGCTTAAATGTCAAATATCTGAATTAACAAAGAAATTGGAGGATAAACATGAGAATTATTTGAATGCTGAAAAAGTCAAACATCTTTTGTCAAATAATTATTGTTTATCTAAGAAACTAAGTGAGCTTAAGCTTAAACTTATTTAGACAATTAAAAATGATCAAAGTTCTTTTTATTAAAGAAACCAGAGGAATTTACAACTCTTCAAAATAAAATTTTCTGATCTTGAAGAAGCGTTGAAATTATCACTTAAATCAGTTGAGACTGAACGAATTTTAACATCAATTTTCAAAAATGATATTGAGTTGTTAATGAGAACGTTGATAAACTCTTAATCATTAACTGTGATTTTGAGAATCAAATTTCTCAGTTAACAATTATACGTTATGTCTCAAATGGTTTAGAGGGTAATGTATGTCCTAAAATTTCTTTAAATAAGAAAGTTGCGAATTTTGTTTTCTCTTCTGGAAGTCAAAACGAGTGTTTTCTATCTCATGATTGTTCTTTCTTTCTGTAAATTACAATTATTTTTTTTCAAAACTTAGAAAGGCCATCGTTGAAGATGAAGAAGAAATCGAACTTGATCTTGAGAATGACACTTATTTTTTGAAAACAGTTTCTTCTTATTCAAAACCTTTATATATGTAAGAGACTAAACAACACTCTGATTTTAAACTCAATTAGTGTATGGTGCGTAAAGATGATATCACTTCTGTATCATGGCTGATTTCATAAAACACCTGAGGGTCACACTGATGTGCACAACTGAACAGATGCAATCAAACTATTGAATAAATGATATTAGATCTTATTTATGACACCAAATGATCATTGAGATTAAATTAATTGGTGATTAATTATATCTCAAAGTACGGGGACTAAAAGTGCAGTATTAGATAGTGTAGTGATTTAATTGTCATTAGATGATAAATAAATAATTATCTAATCTTTTATTTATTATTGGATATTAAATAAAAGATGTATTTATTTGAATTGATATTATCATCTAACTATTAGATAACTAGATGCATAATTAAAAACAAATAAATAGATATAATTATACAATAATTAGCTAGTCATTTATATATTATTAAATAATATACAAAAAATAAATATTATTGTTTATTGAATTAGTTATATAATTATAAATATAATCATATGGATGATGCAAGATTTAAATTATAAATATAATTATTAGGATATGTATTATATATTATATTAGAGTTTAATTATATTAAACCTCTTAAATAAATAATATATAAATATTTAAACACACATATACGGCAAATAGATATATATATATATATATATAAAACGCATGACCAAACAATTAATATTTGTGGTGTGGTGTTCACGTCGTACCAAACACACACAAAGTGCGTTTTTGGTTTTCTCCATTTTTCGTATGATTGATCGCATATTTGGCACTGCTCGATCGTGTTATCACCAGTGGATACCAAAAGCTTCCTACTCGTATATTTTTGTCTTCAATTACAAAGGTACGATTTTTATTGTCTCACACCCAGATACCCCACTTGACAACGAGGCGTGACGTCGCGAAAACAAATGCACAATCATAATGAACGACCTCTAAGTGGCACATTTTCTGTCACACCCCGCTAAAGCGGAAACACGAGATGTAACAGTGAAACTTCATAACGAAACTTCAATTAATAAACTGATTGATAAAAATGTGAACTCTTCTTCAAGCACACAAAACATGCATATCGTAGTGATCCGAGTTTCAAGCTAGATTCCCTGAAAAGCATGCTAAAAATGGTTAACTATTGAAAATAGTTGGTGAGTTCACGGTTTAAGTAAAAACAAACAATCTATTTTACATAGTATAAAACATGTCAAAATTTGAGTGTTGGTTTCGTGGTGTGGCACATGGTAACCCGTTGTATGCAAAATTAGAGAATAACACCTCCTACTCAAACCTAAGTCCAAGTACCCCGTCTTATGGGTATAGTATGAAAAAGGAACACTCCATGTTGTACACCGTGAGTGGGTGGCCACCAAGTATTGATATCAATAGTTATATTTGGCTCGATAAAGTGGGTTAATGAGTAGACCGGTGTTTCGGTTTCATTCAACAATGTAAAATTCAAAAGTATAACCACAACCACATTTGCATGCATAACATAAACGAGTTTGAAAGTATATCGATAGTTCGCATGCATAAGGATAAGCAAGTTTGTAAGTATATCATGAGTTTGTAAGAATGTAACATGCTTTTCCCCGAAAACGTTAAAAATAGTAAAATGGAATCGTGAATATTCACATCGCTTCGAGTGAACGAGTGACGTTTGCAAGGTTTGAATCCTAGACACGTCTAAAGTCCGCCTATAACAGAAGGTTGGAATTTTATGTAAGTTTGTATTCCAAATCTTTAAAACCATAGATTATACTTAGTTTCTTTTATATTTTCATACAATGCCATATTTGTTCATAAATCCTTTAAATGTATGGAATATTTTTGTTTATAGTTTAGATTTTATTTTGCAAGCATATTTCGTATATTTAAAGTTCTGATCTGTAAGGTCTTGAACTATCTAGAAGCGACACACACCAACGAGTGCGGAATCCTCGTTAGCGGCTTGACAGATAAATCACACTCACGGAACACGAAGACTAGCACGGCGTTGAACGAACCTACGCGATGATTCTCTCCAAAAACACTCTGATAACACTGATAAACTCGAGATCGCCCTTTTGCTTAATCTCACACGAATTCTGCAAAAGTCTACTAATCATTCGAGTTAATCCCTAATTATAGTGACCCATTCGAGTTTGTCATGGACAAACTCGAATCCAGGCCCAAGGCCCATTCGAGTTTGTCCTCAAGACAAATTCGAATTTGACTACTATGTTAAATTCGAATCTATGCTAAATTCGAATTTCACATGTCAACTTCTATTTGATTATATGTTTAACTTATGTTTGAATTAATCTTTGGACTTTATGTTTGAACTTCTTGTAATACATTATATCAAGTTCAAACATACAATCATTAAATATCAAACACACAAAATCACATATATCAAACACTAGATAATAGTCAATGTTGGTTCATCCTGTGTGACGATAGCAGTCTAAGTAATCCTACATTGTGATTTTAGCAAGTGTGTGTTATATATGTTTATATATGGTTGATATTTATTAGTGTTTGTATGTTTGAACTTGATGTAACGTATTACAAGAAGTTCAAACATAAAGTACAAAGATAAAATCAATCATAAGGTAATAACATAAGTTTCAACACTTAGGTGTTTAAGTAAATTAGTCAGATTCGAATTATATAAGGCTTGGTATTCGAATCTGTGATAGATTCGAATGTAGCCATAGATTCGAATAAGACTAGATTCGAGAGTGTCTTTATAGACAAACTCGAATGGGCTTTGGGCAGTTTCGAGTTTGGCCCATAACAGACTCGAATCAGGGTCTATAATTAGGGATAGACTCGAGATATTATCAGACTTTTTGCAGAATTCGTGAGGGATTAAGCATAAAGCGATCTCGAGTTTATCATCAGCGTTAGTGCCGTTTAGGAGAGAATCAGTTCGTAGGATCGTTCGTGTGTCGTTCTTTCAGCCTCTGATAGTCTCCGTGTTTCGTGTGTGAGAGTTGTTACCGTCTACCCGTTAACGAGGATTCCGCACTCGTTGACGGTTCCGCGTCTAGATAGATCTCATAGTGGTAGACCTTACAAGTGGTATCAGAGCCTACGGAGTGTTCTTGGTGTTCTTCGTGTTTATCTAGATACATTCTAGGTTTCTTGACGCTAGTTGGACGGTTTTTCTCTCAAAATCGTGTTTTCAAGCTTAGCAAACCCGTATTCGGAAAATACTTTGTGGTTTTTCACGTTTTTGATCGAAACCATTATTTTTCGTTGGAAAAATACTGGTTTAATCTGCAAAACGTAAAGAAATCAACGTATTTGTCGTTTTTCGAGTTTGCGGCGCTCGAATCTAATAGGGGTAATTCACCGAATCGTGTCATTAATCAACCTAGGTCAGCACCTCAACAAGTCTATAGGAGCACAACACCTAGCAGGTCACACACTCCAGTTAGGTCTCATACTCTAGTTAGACAGTACGCACCGGTAAGAGCTCAAGGATCTCAGTCTGAAATGCATTATAATAGAAATTATTCTAGAGCTCCACAACAAATGCCTACTCAAAGGCAAAGAGTGAATTTAAATCACTCGGCACCACATCAAACTCCTGTTCAACGACCCAAGTCACCTGAAAGGCGAGATGGGTATTTGAAAGAGTTTAAGTACGTGGACGAGAATGGTATAACCAAGTCAGTTATGGCTTGGGTTCCCCGTGATAACTAACCTATTTTCTTTCATGTGCAGGAGATTTCCACAGGTCCAAACAACAAGTGGTTCGTCGACAGTGGATGCTCCAGGCACATGACGGGGGAAAGAGGTCTGCTTACAGACTTCAAGGGTGGGAATAAGGGGTTTGTATCATTCGCCGGTAACAAAGGAGGAAATATCACTGGAACTGGAGAAGTCACTAATGGGACGATTACATTGGATCAAGTTTATCACGTTGATAAATTGGTTCATAATCTCATTAGTGTATCTCAAATCTGTGATAAGAAGAATTCAGTGCTTTTCACGGACACTGAAGCGTTAGTGCTAAAACCGGGATTCAAGATTCCTGAAGATTGGATATTTATGCGGGCACCAAGGAAGAATGACTTGTACATGCTCGATATGAACAAGCCGGATACTTCGATGGGTCCGATCTGCTTACTATCAAAAGCTTCGGAGACGAAATCGGTTTTGTGGCACAGACGCATGGCTCACTTGCACCTAAGGAAGATGAACTACATAACGAAGAATGGACTGGTGCAAGGTGTGCTTCTGAAGAGCTTTCAGTTCGACGACAAGTGTCTACCGTGCATGAAGGGCAAGCAACATAAGAAGACACACAAGTCCAAAAAGCAGAACTCCATAACCTCAACATTCGATTTGTTGCATATGGACCTTTTCGGCCCAATCAACAAAAGGAGTATCGGAGGTAGTTGGTACTGCTTGGTTATCACTGACGATTACTCACGGTTTTCTTGGGTTTTCTTTCTAGGTACGAAGGATGAGACGGCTACCAAGCTCATCGGGTTCTTAGACCAAGTGGAGAATTCCTACGGAACAAGGGTTAAACGGCTACGTAGTGATAATGGAACAGAGTTCAAAAACACTGTAATTGGTGTATATTGCCTATCAAAGGGCATCGTGCATCAATTCAGTGCACCATATGAACCTCAACAAAATGGGGTGGCCGAACGTAAAAATAGAACATTGATTGAGGCTGCAAGGACTATGCTTTCGGATTCAAAGCTTCCTACCATGTTTTGGGGGGAGGCAGTGAATACCGCATGCCATATTTTAAACCGAGTCCTAACAGTCAAATCATTGAACAAAACATGTTATGAAATTTTGAATAAACGGCCGCCTAACTTAACTGGAATCGAACCGTTTGGGGTACCATGCACTTTATTGCGTACAAAACATCAACCGAAGTTTGGTGAAAAGGCTGACGAAGGATACTTCCTAGGTTATGTGCCTAACTCACCAAACAAACGGGTTTTTAACAAAACAAATGATACTGTGGAGATTGTGTATAACATTGAAGTTACAAGTTATACACATGAACCCCAAACTGGTCCGGAATGGATATTTGACTATGATAAATTATTTGAGTCATTTAACATTCCTTTGGATGAAAATGCAGGTACAATCGAAAAGGACATGGCGACGTTGCATCTGGATGACGATGGTCTTACCTTTCCGAGAAGTACGTTTGAATCCACATCCGAGCCTACTGTGACTGTAGATGGGTCTCCGGAAGTTGTTGATCCAGAAGAACCTACCACTGAGAGTCAGACTCAAGCATCAAGTTCCAACTCTGAGGAAAACGTCCGGGAGGAGGAAAATGTAGAAGCTGAGCCTGTTCCCCCATTAGGTGAAATAGGATCTAACTTAGGAGATAATCTAAGGGTTGATGAGATAGAGACCTCTAGGATTAACAAGAATCATCCTATAGAAAGCATCATAGGAAATCCTAACGAGGGTGTGAGGACTAGGAGTAGTTTAAATAACAACACTGTGTTGTTGTCGATGATAAATGACTCCGAGGCATATCACACATGTCTCTATTCATGCTTCATATCGCAAATAGAGCCTAAGAATGTGCAAATGGCACTTAAGGATAACTCCTGGGTTAAAGCGATGCAGGAAGAACTTTCGCAATTTAGGAAACTAGAAGTGTGGGAGTTACTTCCATTACCTCGAGGGGAAGTTTCCATAGGAACCAAATGGGTTTTTAAGTGCAAAAGGGACGATCGAGGTATAGTCACGCGCAACAAGGCTAGGTTAGTTGTAAAGGGTTTCAACCAAGAGGAAGGAATCGATTACAACGAGGTTTTTGCACCAGTAGCAAGGCTAGAAGCCATTAGGTTGTTTTTAGCTTTTGCCTCCTTCAAGGGATTTAAGGTATATCAATTAGACACTAAGAGTGCTTTCCTGTATGGGAAAGTGAAGGAGTTGGTGTATGTAGAACAACCGCCCGGATTTACAGATCCAAAATATCCTGATAGAGTATATCGTTTAGATAAGGCTCTATATGGATTGCATCAGGCACCTAGGGCGTGGTATGAGACTCTATCCAACCATCTGTTAGAGAACGGTTTTGAAAGGGGTAGGATAGATAGTACTCTGTTTGTTAAGAGGAAGGGAGATCACTTTATCTTGGTACAAGTGTACGTCGATGATATCATCTTTGGATCATCAGACGAACAGATATGCAAAGATTTCGAGAAGGTGATGAAGTCTAAGTTCGAGATGAGTGCTATGGGAGAGTTAAATTTCTTTTTAGGGTTACAAGTTGACCAGAAGAAGGAAGGGATGTTTATACATCAGACTAAGTATGTCTATGACATATTAGAACGTTTCGGGATGGAAGGAACAAAGTTGACTGCCCACTTCAGCACGCCGATTCAAGTGAATCATAATCTCGGACCGGGTACTGAAAGTGATACCGATGTGGATCCGACATTATATCGGGCTATGATTGGATCACTTATGTATTTAACTGCTTCAAGACCTGACATTATGTTTGCTGTGTGTATTTGTGCTAGGTTTCAAGCGAATCCGAAGGAGATGCATATGAAAACTGTGAAGCGGATTCTACGATACCTCAAGTCGAAACCGAAGTTGGGACTTTGGTATCACGCGGAGGGAGATCTCGAGTTGGAGGCGTTCACAGATTTTGACTACGGAGGATGCAGCTTGACGCGCAAATCAACGACTGGAGGTTGTCAGTTCCTAGGATGGGGATTGGTATCCTGGCAATGCAAGAAACAAACATCGGTAGCCGTGTCAACGTGCGAGGCCGATGATGTTGCTGCTGGTAGTTGCTGCTCACAGGTTCTGTGGATACAACAACAATTGCGGGATTACGATTTGGCTTACACTCAAACTCCAATTAGGATAGACAATCAATCCACAATTGCTATCACTAATAATCCAGTTAAACACAACAAAACAAAGCACATAGACATTAGGCATCATTTTATTCGTGATTGTGCTGAAAAGAACTTAATCAAATTGGTAAAAGTGGCAACAGAAGATAATAATGCAGATTTATTTACCAAAGCATTTGATAAGTCACAGTTTTAGTATTTAATTCAACTGAATGGAATGCGCAACCCAGAGTAAATTGACCTTAGTAGTAGTAGTTTATTTTCTGCTCTAGTCGTAGTATTTCTTTATAGTAGTATGCTAATTTAGGAAAGTTTCTATTTTTAGTAAGTTTCTATTTTTAGTAAGTTTCTATTTTTGGTAAGTTAGTAGGTTATCTTATTTTATTGCTATTTCTTTATGAAAAACAAAAGAAAAAAAAAAAAGAAAATCAAAAAAATACAAAAAAAGAGAATATCAGAAAATGAGTTAAGTCTTAGATACATAGGTTCAAAGTGACGAAAATTAGCACAGTCGTTACAAACTCTAAGTGTTTAGGCTTTCACACATAATGCAACTAAATTCTAAGTGTTATACTTTATTTAGTTTGATGTGTTGGTAGGCATAATACATATAGGGATTCTCAAGGCAAATAAAATATTCTAGAAAGAGTCGAGCGTGTCACTAACTTAGATGTACGACCAATCGGTCTTAATTTTTATGTACAAGACATACAAACTTTGAGTCTAAATGAGGTATGCAAACTTTCTGGGGATGTATGGCAACATCAAATACATCTGAAAATGGAAAGAATAGAAAAATCATATGAAATTGGGAGTCGAAAACATGTAACTTTGTTGTACGTAAGTACAGACCTGTTGCCTCTGTTTAGATTCGGGTTAGCAGACATGTCGCTTTGTTGTACGTCAGTACAGACCTGTCACCGCTGTCTTGCTAACTTTAAGAATAAACCTTAAGTCAAACTAAGACACTTTGTTGTATGAAAATACAGACCTGTGTCCGATGTTTGTCTTTTAAAGAAAGTTTGCAAATACCAACAAGTTAGAATCTTTGTCTGTGTGCCTTGATCATAAAAGTATGTCTATGTCTGAGTCACGTAAGATAATTTCATGATAAATAAAAATGCCAAGGGATATTCCGAAATGTAGAGTGTTTAAAGGAGTAAAATACCAACAATCGGCTAAATAGGTATGTCACGACAAATAATCAAAGGAATCAAAAATTCCTAAGTGTGAAAGTTTAAGTACTGAAAGTAAGTATCAGACATCGCTATCTGATTGAACCTTTCTTAGACTATACTCATCAAAAAGATTTTGTTCAGTATTTAGCTTAGGATGTAAATTTTATAAGTATAGCTTAATTCTAGATTAAATTTTTGGTCAAAATTTTATTTTTATTTTATTTTATTTTACCTTAGTTTATTTTATTTTATTTTATTTTAGTTTAATATTCACTTAGGTAAAGGGTCAAAAATTACTGAGGCTGCATTCAAAGTTGGATAAAATAAACATTGCGTGAAATATCTTATGCTTAGGGTAAAAGATTGGGCATAGTTTATCTTGTTACACAATACAGTAGAAAAAGGTTGAAAAAGTTGAAGTTATTTCAAAAATTTTCGAAATTTTTCTAAGTGTTTGGTGTTTTCGAGTTTAGGACAGACTCGAATAAGGAAGGATTCGAATCTGTCAGTAGATTCGAGTCTGGCCTTAGATTCGAAGGTTGGTAGTATATATAGGTCAACAGTGAAGTCATTTAATACTTACTGTTTTCGAATCTACCTTCTCGAATCTATTCCAGCGATTTCGAATCTCTTCTCGAGTCTATCGGTTCTTTCATAAACGACAATCCGTCGAGTTTAAAGCTAGTGTGTTCGATTCTACTACTGTATCTAGGTATAATCAACTTGATTGTACAAGCTTCATGTAGTTTTATACACAATTTTAGGCAACATCAACGAGTTTTTGAAGGTTTAAGGGTCGAAATAGGGTTTTTACAAAATTACCAAGTTTGGACCGATAAATAGTCAAATTAAAGGCATATATATGTGATTAGTAACTAGTAGGTCTAATGAATGTAATTTTCTAAGTCCAAAAAGGTTAAAATCAAGAGATTTGGTCTTTGAATAAAGTCGGCGGTTTAAATCTGTTCATGGGGTTTCTCGAATCTGTCATTAGACTCGAGAAGACCAGAACTTTCGAATCTGTCGTCAAACTCGAAAAGGGAAAATTCGAATCTGTTACATTCGAATCTATCTTTTATTTGCACTATTTAATTTAAATTTTGTTAAACTTGTAGAAATTTAATTGTGTTGGATTTTGTACTTAAACAGGTTCAAAATAAAACAGATTTGAATTTAAACAAGTTTATTGATTTTTAATGAATCTAATAGTTTTGTTTATTGTGCAGAAATGGCTGTACGAGCGTTTGTGCCCAAGCACAATATGGTGCTTCATCCGGATCATAATCTCCCTGAGGCGCAGGGATTCAGACAAGTGCTTGATTTCCTAGTAGAATCTAGGATAGGGTTTGCGTTGTCTCATAATGTCCAGCTTGTTTTACCTTACATTCATCAATTCTATGACCGTCTTCAAGTAGACTGCTCGGTCACACCGACAGTGCTACGAACTCGCATTGCTGGACAACCGCTGGTATTTTCGGCAGATATGCTGCGTCAAGTGTTGCAGCTGGGCACTCAAGAAGAAGAGTCTGGACCGATCAAATTTCCTCTGAACATAAGGCAAGCGGCCTTTCTGAGAATGGGATACAGTCAAGACGTGACAAAAGTTTCATATATGAAGAGTGGATTAATTGGACAATGGAGATTTCTTGCGCATGTCTTTATGGTATGCTTTGCTCCAAAGAAAGCAGGATTTTGACTATGTGGTTGCCAAGATCCAGTCTGGGATAGTTGCGATGGTATATAATCGACCATACAGCTTCTCGGAAATGTTTTTCTCAGAATTTTTGCACCAGATCACCGCGCCGGAAAATCAACAGTTTTTGTTATATCCGCGGTTCATCATGATGCTTATAAGGCACCTCTTGCCAAATCTGCCGCAGTCAAATGACTTTCAAAGCGTTGCTATTATGGACAAAAGGATCTTCGCTGATTGTTCCTCGCACAGAGGAAGGTTAGCTGTACCAGTTGAGTGTCCATTGTTTGGAGCCATACTGGATAGGAATTTTGAAGCCCCAGATGTTGCCAACTGGGCAGGGGAAGTCGAATTTCAAGACGGGCAGCCTCCACAACAACAACAACAACAGCCACCACCACCGCGTGCTCAAAGGCGAAGACAGAGACCTTCCATGAGTCAAAATCAGGCGTCTAGGCCTTCGACGAGTCAGCAACCAGATGTTCAGGAAGCCGGGCCATCCAATGATCAGGAAGTCGGGCCATCAAATGTTTCGAATGAAGCTGAACAATTATGCCAAACGCTCAATGAAATTTGGGAGGCAAGTCCCCATGCAAATGAAGATGTGGCTATAGCGTTAGTAGGTCAACTACTTGAGCCACCTGAGGGCGAAGAAGATGTTTTGAGAGTTGTTGAAGAGTATGAGCCAGAGCAGGCTGATAATGCTGTGTCATCATCTGCAACAGATTCGGAAGAGATGGAGGAGTTAGAAGTTGAGGCTCCTGAGTCAGTTTCGACTGAACCTGCTGTTCAAATTGGAACGTATGGATCAAGATTGGTAGTTAATGAAGAAGCATCGAGGAGGAGAGTCGCACGAGAATCTGATGATTCGGATTTCGACGAGGAGGAAGTTGCTCCCTTAGTGACTCGGCAAAGAGCCAAGCGTCACGGGTTTATGCAAGGGTCATCATCAGCATCTGAAGCCCAACAGACTCAAACTCAAACTCAAGAACCTCAAGCCACCACTCCACCACCACCACCTCAACATGAACCATATATTCCATCACCAATTCGCCCAACTCCTATACAATCCATTCCATCTACCTCGACCACCTACGCTGACAACCAACGGTTTGTGCAGCTTAAGGGACGCGTTGACTTCCAACATGTCCAAATCTTAGGCCTAACAAAGGCGATCGGCGAAATCCAGGCGCATAATGCAAATCTTGATAAGGATAACGCCGAGTTGAAAAAGATTGTGGAGAATGTCAGGGAAGAGAACACAGAGTTAAACTCCTTTATTGCAGATCAATCAGAAGAGATCCGATCGATGCGGTCCCTCCTTGAGCAGCTAATGCAAATCTAAAAGCTCAGGGGGAGACAAGTTGTAGGGATCATGAGGAGCAGCGTAGAGATGAAGATGACGAAGGCAATGATCCCGATGCACCTAATGAGAATGAGCTAGTAGATTTTCCTGCTGCTCAGGCTACACAAGTTCAGGGGGAGCCCAGTCAAGTTGAAGGAGAAATAGGAGAAGCGAGTTCATCAAAGCAGCCTACAGATTTTGAAATCAGTGAGATGATCGACGCTCTTATGGATCTCGATGATGATCCGATGGATGTAGGTTTTGATTATGACGATGAAGAGCTAGAAGAAGGTGAGTTTGTGCCAGAGGAGATAGTTGACTGGCAATCAGATGATGAAGTAGTTGCTGATGAGGATGATGAAGCCGACGAGATAGTTGTACAGCAGAATCCTATCACGGATACATACATGATAGATGGGGATAATATTGTCAACATAGATGTAGTGAATGCTGCGTTGAATGCTCAGCCATCAACAGATGAACCTGCTAGAGAGCTATCAAATGAAGAAAAACGAAAGTTATTGTTCAGAGCTGAAAAGAAGGAATTGGAGATTAAAAAGACAATGAGGGTGCCAGGTACTGGGAAGTTGTCTGAGCGCATATTAAGCTGGTTCTTTGATAGAGATCTGCAGCTATTCATAATTAAAAGGAAAGACGGGCTCCAGTACCTGAGGCGAACTTTAAAAGCGTTCAACTCCCTGCCAAAGATCGAAATCACTGCGCTAGCATGGAAATATCTGATTAACATTGGCAATGATCCCTACGCGAACGTAATTGAAAGAATCATAAGAAAAGAGGGAAGATCTAGGAAGTTCGAGCGATTAAATCCAAGGGTCGGAAGAAGAGTAGAAGATCCTTCGCGTATCGATCCTCTAACTGGACGACCTTGGATGAGGATTCACTATAAACCAGCTAGATGTCTTAGGAAGGTGCCTCTCAAGCCTATGCCACAGAAAGTTTTGAAGAATCTGCATTGGTGGTACGCTGACACTGAGACTGGGGAAGCGGTCATGGAAGATTTTGAAGAAAATGTTATTCTTAGAGTCTACGACCCTCTTCACTTGGTAAACCTCTCCAAAGATGATCTTCATATTTTGCATGCCTGTAAGATTTCTAGTGATGCACATATGGATAGTGAAGGTAGTAAATATGAAAATGTAGTCAAGGTATGTGTTGAACAAGGTTTGTATGCTGGTAGTAGTTTGAATCAATAAATAAACAAAGTTCTTAAGTCTAATGTGTGAATTATTAGAAGCTATCGTCAAGGGGGAGTCTGTTGGTACATCCTGTGTGACGATAGCAGTCTAAGTAATCCTACATTGTGATTTTAGCAAGTGTGTGTTATATATGTTTATATATGGTTGATATTTATTAGTGTTTGTATGTTTGAACTTGATGTAACGTATTACAAGAAGTTCAAACATAAAGTACAAAGATAAAATCAATCATAAGGTAATAACATAAGTTTCAACACTTAGGTGTTTAAGTAAATTAGTCAGATTCGAATTATATAAGGCTTGGTATTCGAAACTGTGATAGATTCGAATGTAGCCATAGATTCGAATGAGACTGGATTCGAGAGTGTCTTTATGGACAAACTCGAATGGGCTTTGGGCCAGTTTCGAGTTTGGCCCATAACAGACTCGAATCAGGGTCTATAATTAGGGATAGACTCGAGATATTATCAGACTTTTTGCAGAATTCGTGAGGGATTAAGCATAAAGCGATCTCGAGTTTATCATCAGCGTTAGTGCCGTTTAGGAGAGAATCAGTTCGTAGGATCGTTCGTGTGTCGTTAGTTCAGCCTCTGATAGTCTCCGTGTTTCGTGTGTGAGAGTTGTTACCGTCTACCCGTTAACGAGGATTCCGCACTCGTTGACGGTTCCGCGTCTAGATAGATCTCATAGTGGTAGACCTTACAGTCAATACCTTGCAATATCACTTGAACCAAAATGCTAATACACTTAGACTGCTATCGTCACATAGGGTGTACCAACAGACTTCCCCTTGACGATAGCTTCTAACTATTTACATTTTGTTTATGTACTTTGTTTATTTAAACTGCTGCCTGCGTACAATCCTTGCTCAACACATACTTTAATTACATTCTGATACTTTCTAGCCTCATATTCCATATGTGCATCACTTGAGATTTGATGATTGTAAAGCACGTGCATGTCATCTTTGGACAGATTAACTAGGTGCAGCAGATCGTACACTCTAAGAATTACTTTTTCTTCAAAGTCCTCCATCACCGCTTCACCTGTTTCACTTTCCACGTACCACCAATTTAGATTTTTCAAAACGTTCTGTGGCATTGGCTTGAGAGGAACTTTCTTCACACATCTAACTGGTTTATATTGAATTTTCATCCACGGTCTACCAGTTAGAGGGTCAATTCGAGTATTGTCCATCACTCGTTTACCAACCCTTGGATTGAGCTCCTTCCATGCTAACGCCTTTATTTCAACCTTTGGCAAGGAATTGAAAGCTTTCAGTCTTCTTCTGAGATACTGGAGGCCATCCTTTCGTTTGATAATGAATAGCTGCAGTTCTCGATCAAAGAACCAGCTTAAAATATTTCCCGATAGCTCTCCAGCACCCGGCACGCGTATCTTTTTCTTCAGCTCTAACTCCTTTTTCTCTGCCCTGAACCACAGCTTCCTTTTTTTCTTCGTTTGTAAGCTCTCTGGCAGGCTCTTCAATTGATGATTCAGCATTTAAAGCAGCTTTGACTACTTCTATGTCAATCACACTATTTCCTTCTGTCACGTATGTATCTGTGATAGGGTTTTGTTGAATGATGATCTCATTCGCCTCATCATCCTCATCAACAGAGACCTCATCATCAGATTTCCAGTCTGCTATATCTTCAGGCACGAACTCGCCCTCTTCCAGATCTTCCATTTCATCCTCAAAATCAAAACCAAAATCTAGAGGGTCTTCCTCAATATCCATTAATGCTTCAATCATTTCATGCATTTCACTCTCTATAATCTTTGAGGAACTTGCTTCTCCTCCTTCTGTTCTACCTTGACAAGGCTCTCCCTGAACTTCAGAATATAGAGCAGCAGGAAAATCTACTGGCTCATTCTGTTTTGGTGCACTGGGATCATCGCCTTCATCATCTCCCCCTTGCTGCTCCTCCGGATCCCGACAACTCGTCTCCCCCTGAGCCTTTAGATTTTTCAATAATTGCTCAATTAGAGATCGCATCGATCGAATCTCCGCAGCTTGATCGGGAACAAAGGTTTAAGCTCCAGATTCTCTTCCTCAATTTTTCCCACAACTTTCTTCAACTCAGCATTCTCGATGTCGATATTAGCATTATGCTTCTGTACTTCGCTGAGAGCCTTTGTCAACTGAAAGATTTGGACTTGTTGGAATTCAACCTTGCTCCGAAGCTCAGAAAACCTTTGATTATCTGTGAACGTTGATGAAGTGGATGGAATTGATTGGATGGGAGTTGGAATGAATGGTGAGGGGATGGATGTTTGAACAGGTGGTGGTGGTGGAGTGGTTGTTTGAACGAGTGGAGGTTGAGGTATTTCTGGCTCAGAAGCAGAGGCCGAGGAAGCTCCCTGCATGAACCTATGTCGTTTGGCCCTTTGCCTGGGCACCAACGGAACGACTTCTTCGTCCTCAAAATCTGAGTCTTCTGACTCCCTTGAAGCTCTTCTCCTTGTAGCTTCTTTATTTATCACCATTATCCTCGATCTATAAGTTCTTATGTGAATAGAAGGATCTTCTGTTTCTTTTTCAACCTCAATTTCTTCCATCTCTTCTTATTCGAAATCTGAAGTTGACTCGGCGTCACCTGCTGGCTCAGGTTGATACTCATCTATTTGCCTAAAAACGTAAATTTCTCCTTCCGGTGGTTCCAAAACGTCTCCCACGAGCTCAGCTGTAATCTGCTCATTTGCATTTGGCCCAGAAGCCCATATTTCTTCTAAAGTTTCCACCCGTTGATCATTTCCAGGGGGGACATCTGAAGTACTAGCTTCAGCACCTGATGTACCAGCTTCTACTGGCTCCTGTACTTGACTTGTGGAAGGCCTGGCAGCCTGAATTTGTCTCGCAGACGGTCTTTGCCTCCTTCTCTGTTGCTGAGGCCTTGGTTGTGGTGGTTGTTGTTGTTGCGGTTGCTGTGGAACTTGCATATCCCCTGCCCAGTTGGCACCTTCCCCAACTTGGAAATCTGGATTTACTACTGCCCCAAACAGTGGTCCCTCCACTGGAATAGCTAATCTTCCTCGATGAGCTGAACAATCAGCAAATATTCGTTTGTCTATGACTGCAACACTTCGAATTTCATTCAGCTGTGGCAGGTTCAGCAAGAAATGTCTTATCAGCATCATCATAAATCTTGGATATATCAGAAACCTTTGTTGGTTCGGAGCTGTTATTTGTTGAGCAAACTCAGTAAAGAACATCTCTGAGAAGCTAAATCTTTGATTATACTCCAATGCTATCATCCCTGTCTGAATCTATGACACGATGTAATCGAAACCTGCTTTCTTGGCGGCAAAACACACCATAAAAACATGAGCTAGATATCGCCATTGGCCGATCAGCCCGCTCTTCATGTAAGAGGATTTAGTCACATCCAAACTATATCCCATTCTGACAAAGGCTGCTTGCCTGATTGCTAATGGGAAGTCAATCGGCCCATTCTCCTGCTCTTGAGTGCCTAGCTGCAACACTTGACGTAACATGTCAGCTGAAAATACTAAAGGATGGCCAGCAATCCTTGTCCTCAAAACTGTTGGAGTAACAGTACACTCAACTTGTAGATGATCCCAAAACTGACGAACGTATGGGATGACTATCTGAATATTATGTGACAGCGCATATGAAATCCTTGATCCCACCAAAAAATCCACCATCTGGCGGTAGGCTTGAGCCTCTGGAATTGCATGGTCCGGAGAGATGACCATATTATGCTTAGGAACAAAACTTCTATCTGCCATGTCTGAACAATACAGCATATAAGATGTTAGAATTATTAAATAGACATAAACTTGGTTAAATTCAGATTTGTTTTATTTTGTACTTGTATAAGTACAAAATCCAACATCTATGAATATCTACAAGTTTGATTTAAATATTAAGCAAGTAATTCGAATATAATGATAAATTCGAAGACACATTCGAAACTATCCTCAATTCGAGTTTAATGGTGTCTTCGAGTTTAGTGACAAACTCGAAGCATTGATCAAACTCGAATTCAAGAACAAATTCGAAAGTGTCGGAATGGATAACAACGAAAATCCAAGATTTTAACCATTTTAGAGTTAGAAAATTACATTCATTAGTCCTAATAGGTTCTAATCAAAGATATATGTGGTCAATTTGATGTTTTACCGGTTCAAAGTTTGTTATTTTGATATGCAAACTTTCCACCTTCAAAACTTCAAAATCCGTTAATTTTTGGCTCAAATGGAGTCTAAAACCACTTAATCTTGTACAATACAGTTGATTATACCTAGAATGGTTAGTAGTCTCGAACACAAATGAACAAAACTCGACGAATAGTATGGAACTCGAACAACGGCAAACTCGAAGACAAACTCGAAATCGCGCTCAGTAAACTCGAAAGATCAAATTCGAAAGTAGGTGATTTATGACCATCACTGTTGACCTACTTATACCAACCTCCTTCGAGTTTGTGACCTTTCTCGAGTTTACTGCCAAACTCGAGGCCCTGCCAAATTCGAATGTATGTTCGAATTTTGCTTAGACTCGAATTTAATCTGAAAATTTTGAAATTTTGAAAATCTTTGAAGTAAATTCAACCTTTTCAACTTTTTCGAGTAACGGAATAAACTATGCAAAATCATTTACCCTAAGCACAAGATTTTCACGCAATGTTTATTTTATTCAACTAGGAATGCACCCTCAGTAATGTTGACCTTTTTCCTAAGTAATAAAAAATTAAGTAAAGAATACAATACAAATAAATTAAAGTTAAAATTGTGAACAAAAATGAAACTTAGACTAATCTATATTATTTAAAAATTTACAACCTATACTTAACACTTATAAGAATATTTTTGACGAGTATTGTCAGAGAAAGGTTCAATCAGATAGCGGTGTCAAATACGCACTTTCAGTATTCAAACTTTCACACTTGGAATTTTTTATTCCTTTTATTGTTTTATCGTGACATACATTTCTAGCCGATTGTTGGTATTATTTTCCCTTTAAACATGTTACATTTCGGTATATCCCTTGGCCTTTTTATTTATCATGAAACTATCTTACGTGACTCATACATAGACATACTTTTATGATCAAGGCATACACACAATGATTATAACTTTTTGGTATTTGCAAACTTTCTTTAAAAGGCAAACATCGGACACAGGTCTGTATTTACATACAACAAAGTGTCTTAGTTTGTCTTAAGGTTTATTTTTAAAGCTAGCAAGACAGCGGTGACAGGTCTGTACCGACGTACAACAAAGCGACTTATCTTGCTAACTCGAATCAAAACAGAGGCAACAAGTCTGTACTTACGTACAACAGAGTTACTTGTTTTGACTCTAAATTCAGTATCATGAATTTTCTATTCGTTCCATTTCTTTCAGATGTATCTGACGTTGCTATACATCCCCAGAAAGTTTGCATACCTCATTTAGAATCAATGTCAGTATGTCTCTAACATAAAAATTAAGACCAATTGGTCATACATCTAAGTTAGTGACACGTTTGACTTTTTCTGGAATATTTTATAGGCCTTGAGACTCCCTACATGTATTATGCCTACCAACATATCAAACTGGATAATATATAACACTTAGAATTTTAGGTGCATTATGTGTGAAAGCTAAACACTTTGAGATTGTATCAACTGTGCTAATTTTCGTCACTTTGAACCTATGTATCTAAGACTTAATTCTTTTTCTGATATTCTCCCTTTTTTTTTGAACTTTTTATGGTTTTCTCTCTTTTTTCTTTTGTTTTTCATAAATAAATTAAGGAAATAAAGTAACCTACTAACTTACTATTAAAGGAAACTATCCTAAGCTACTAGACTTACTATAAAAATAAAGAAAAACTACAGCTATAAAAAGAAATAAAGACTCGACTAAGGTCAATTCACTCTGGGTTACGCATTCCATTCAGTTGAATCAAATACTCAAAACGAGTTTTATCAAAAGCTTTGGTAAATAATTCTGCATTATTATCATCCGTTGCCACTTTTACCAGCTTTATTAAATACTTTTCAGCACAATCACGTATAAAATGATGTCTTATGTCTATGTGCTTTGTTTTACTATGTTTAATTGGATTATTAGTTATAGCAATTGTAGATTGGTTATCTATCCTAATAGGAGTTTGAGTATAAGCCAAACCGTAATCCCGCAATTGTTGTTGTATCCACAAAACCTGTGAACACAAACTACCAGCAGCAACATATTCGGCCTCACACGTTGACACGGCTACCGAAGTTTGTTTCTTGCATTGCCAGGAAACGAGCCTCCCTCCTAGGAATTGACACCCTCTAGTTGTTGACTTGCTCATGAAGCTGCATCCTCCGTAGTCTGAATCCGTGAACGCCTCCAATTCCAGATCGCCCTCCGCGTGATACCAAAGTACCAGCTTCGGTTTTGACTTGAGGTAGCGTAGAATCCGCTTCACAGCTTTCATTTGCATCTCTTTCGGATTAGCTTGAAACCTTGCACAAATACAAACTGCAAACATAATATTAGGTCTAGAAGCAGTTAAATACATAAGTGACCCAATCATGGCCCGATATAACGTCGGATCCACATTGGTATCACATTCAGTACTCGGTCCGAGATTGTGATTCACTTGAATCGGCGTGCTGAAATGAGCTGTCAGTTTTGTCCCTTCCATCCCGAAGTGCTCTAATATATCATAGACATACTTCTTCTGATGGATAAACATTCCCTCCTTCTTTTGGTCAACTTGCAAACCCAGAAAAAAATTCAACTCACCCATTGCACTCATCTCGAATTTTGACTTCATCACCCTTTCAAAATCCTTGCACATTTGCTCGTCTCATGATCCAAAGATGATATCATCGATGTACACTTGTACCAAGATGAAGTGTTCCCCTTTTCTCTTCACGAACAGCGTACTGTCTATCCTTCCTCTTTCAATCCCATTTTCTAACAGATGGTTGGATAACGTCTCGTACCATGCCCTCGGTGCTTGATGCAATCCATACAGAGCCTTATCTAATCGAGATACTCTGTCTGGATATTTCGGATATGTAAACCCAGGAGGTTGTTCTACATACACCAGTTCCTTCACTTTCCCATAAAGGAAAGCACTCTTAACATCCAGCTGATACACTTTAAAACCTTTGAAGGAAGCAAAAGCCAAAAACAAACGAATTGCTTCCAACCTTGCCACTGGCGCGAACACCTCATTGTAATCGATTTCTTCCTCTTGGTTGAAACCCTTTACAACTAACCTTGCTTTGTTGCGAGTGACTATACCTCGATCGTCTCTTTTGCACTTAAAAACCCATTTGGTTCCTATTGCTATTTCCCCTCGAGGTAATGGAACTAACTCCCACACTTCTAGTTTCCTAAATTGTGAAAGCTCTTCCTGCATCGCTTCAACCCAAGAGTTATCTTTTAGTGCCATTTGCACGTTTTTCGGCTCAACTTGCGAGATAAAGCATGAATAGAGGCAGGTATGGAAGGCCTCGGAATCATTTATCATAGACAACAGCACAGTGTTGTTATTCAGACTACTCCTAGTCCTCACACCAGCACTAGGACTTCCTATGATACTCTCTATAGGATGGTTCTTGTTGATCCTAGATGTCTCTATCTCGTCAACTCTCAGATTATCTCCCAAATTAGATCCTATCTCTCCTAACGGTGGAACAACCTCAGACTCCACATTTCCTTCCTCATGGACATTTTTCTCAGAGTTAGAAACTGTAGTCTGATTATCATTTGAAGGCACTTCAGAATCAGTAACTTCCGGAGATCCATCTTCAGTTGAAGTAGGCTCAGTTGTTGGTTGAAAAGTGGTCCTCGGAAAGCTATGACCTTCGTCATTCAGATTTAACGACGCCATGTCCTTTTCGATTGTACCTGCATTTTCATCCAAATGAATGTTAAATGACTCAAACAGTTTGTCATAGTCAAAAATCCATTCCGGACCTGTTTGGGGTTCATGTGTATAACTTGTGACTTCAATGTTATACACAATCTCTACCATACCATTAGTTTTGTTAAAAACCCGTTTGTTTGGTGAGTTCGGGACATAACCTAGGAAGTATCCTTCGTCAGCCTTTTCACCAAACTTAGGTTGATGTTTTGTTCTCAGTAAAGTACATGGTACCCCAAAAGGTTTGAAGCCAGTTAAATTAGGTGGCCATTTATTCAAAACTTCATAACAGGTTTTGTTCAAAGATTTGACAGTAAGGACCCGGTTTAAAATATGGCATGCGGTATTCACTGCCTCCCCCTAAAACATGGTAGGAAGCTTTGAATCCGATAACATGGTCCTTGCTGCCTCAATCAACGTCCTGTTTTTTCGTTCGGCCACCCCATTTTGTTGTGGCTCATAAGGTGCACTAAATTGATGCACTATGCCCTTTGATAGGCAATATACACCAATTACAGTGTTTTTAAACTCTGTTCCATTATCACTACGAAGTCGTTTAACCCTTGTTCCATATGAATTGTCCACTTGGTCTAAGAACCTGATGAGCTTGGAAGCCGTCTTGTCCTTTGTACCTAGAAAGAAAACCCCAGAAAAACGTGAGTAATCGTCAGTAATAACTAAACAATATCAACTACCACCTATACTCCTTTTATTGATTGAGCCGAAGAGGTCCATATGAAACAAATCGAATGTGGCATTGATGGAGTTCTGAGTCTTGGCCTTGTGTGCCTTCTTGTGTTGTTTGCCCTTCTTGCATTGCAGACACTTTTCCTCGAACTGAAAACTCTTTATAGGCATACCTTGCACCAATCCATTTTTCGCAATATAGTTCATCTTTCTCAGGTGCAAGTGTGTCATGTGTCTATGCCATAATACCGACTCAGTTTCTGAAGCTTTAGATAACAGACAAATTGGACCCATCGAAGATTCATGCTTGTTCATGTCGAGCATATACAAGTCATTCTTCCTTGGAGCCCTCATCAGAATCCACTCTTCAGGTATCTTGAACCCCGATTTTAGCACTAACGCTTCAGTGTCAGTGAACAGCACTGAATTCTTTTTGTCACAGATTTTAGATACACTAATGAGATTATGAACGAGTTTATCAACGTGATAAACTTGATCCAATTTGATCGTCCCATTAGTGACCACTCCAGTACCCGTGATGTTTCCTCCTTTATTTCCGGCGAATGATACAAAGCCCTGATTTCCTCCCTTGAAATCTGTAAGTAGACTTCTTTCGCCTGTCATGTGCCTGGAGCACCCAATGTCGACCAACCATATGTTGTTTAGACCTGTGGTTATCTCCTGCACATGAAAGAAAATAGGTTAGTTATCACGGGGAACCCAAGCCATAACTGACTTGGTAATACCATTCTCGTCCACATGCTTAAACTCTTTCAAATACCCATCTCTCCTTTGAGGTGACTTGGGTCTTTGAACTGGAGTTTGTTGTGGTTCCGAGTGATTTAAATTCACTCTTTCCCTTTGTGTAGGCATTTGTTGTGGAGCTCTTGAATAATTACGATTATAATTCATTTCAGACTGATATCACTGAGCTCTACCCGGTGTTTATTGTCTAACAGGAGTGTGTGACCTAACCGGAGTGTAAGCTCTGCTAGGTGTTGTACTCCTATATTGTTGTGGCTGACCAGACCTAGATTGATTAATGACTCGATTTGGTGAATTAGTCCTAATCGCTTCTTTTGGTCCACCTTTCAACGGTACTTGTTTCACAGCCATTTTTGGTGTAGCTTGCACAGTTTTCTCGGTACTCTGAGAACTACTAGTGCTTGCAACACTTGTAGAAGGCTTAGATTGTTCCCGGCTTAGGTGTAGTATCTACTTTCCTATGCGGACAGTTAGAAGCAACATGCCCCCTTTCGTGACATCTAAAGCAAGACATTTTATCAATTGACTTTTTGTGTGTGCCCTTTGATTTCAGTGTCTCACTAGTGTCTGGCTCTGTTGGTTCAACTATAGCTACTAGTTCATCATCTTGATCATTAAAGTCAATTTTGTGTTGTCCTACTGGTTTATCACTAGAGGATGGCACAAATTTAACTTTCTTGATCTTGATATTAGAATTAGTTACCTTAGTTTCATTTTCCTTAACAGTTTCAGACACTAGTTCAGGTAATTCCTCTGAGTCAACTGATTTCGTAGTTTTCTCCTGAGGTTGAGGTACATAGTTATCGTTGAAAGGTGGAGGACTCTCATGATATCCTAGACCTACAGGCTTTTTAGATTGACGCTGTGCATCTAAAATCTTCCCTAGGTTAAGAGATGAGTTCCTAAACTTTTCAAGTTTACTATTGACCTCTGCTACCTTTACCTTCGACTCAGCTAGCTCTATGTCTTTGGTTTTCAGCTCCTTGGTTAATGCCTCAACATGTTCGTACATGAGTTCTAACCTAACACACTATTCGCTCAGTTTGTCCTTTAGAACTATAACATCATGTGCATCAGCCTTAAGCTTATCCCCAAGATCTTGCTTTATCACTTCTAAGCTAGCATTATCAGATTTTAACGATGCATTTTGAGTAGATAATGTCTGATGTGATTCTAGTACTAAATTCAACCTATCGTTAGATGTAGCACACAAAACACATAAATCACAGAAAAGAGAGAAGTTTAGACTTACCTTGGTATGATCGGATTCCACGTTGGCCATCTGAGCGGCAAACTCCAGAATTGTCTGATCATCTGACTTCTCTACCCACATCGGACTTCTGTCATTCTGACTGCTGTCCCCAGTGATTTCCTCTGCCCCTTCACACCCATTCTCAGTTACTTTAGCCATAAAGGCTCTAGCATTCGATTCTGGATGTGTAATCCAGTCATAAGTGCCGTCTAGCTGTCTGTCTGATGTGACATTAGATAACAGATCAGCTATATTCGCTTGACTGGATGAAGAACTTGGAAGCTAACGGCCTTGTGATTGGTTCTGATACTGTCCTTGCTGATTCTGATATGTTGGTACACCCTGTGTGACGATAGCAGTCTAATCGATCTACGTTATGATTTAAGTAATATTCTGAGTTATCCAGTAATTTGATATATATGTTTAAAATGTGTTTGTCTGTTATTGATTGTGTGTTTGAACTTGATGTAACATATTACAAGAAGTTCAAACATAAAAGTCAAAGAGTATGTCAAACATAAGTTAAAACATAAGTTTCAACACGTAAGTGTTTAAATGTATTGGCTAGATTCGAATAGGTTAAGGAAGACATTCGAATCTGTGATAGATTCGAATGTATCCTTAGATTCGAATAGGTTAGATTCGAATCTGTCAGATGGACAGATTCGAATGAGGCCTTAGGCCAGATTCGAGGTTGGCCCACAACAGACTCGAATCAGGGTCTATAATTAGGGATAGACTCGAATCATTAGTCGACCTTTGGCAGAATTCGTGAGGAATTAAGCAATAGGCGATCTCGAGTTTATCAGCTAGGTGAGTCCCATTTCGGAGAGAATTAGTACGTAGGATCGTTCGTGTGTCGTTCGTTCAGCGTCTAATAGTCTCCGTGTTTCCGTTGGTTGAGAGTTGTCCGTCTGACCGTCAACGAGGATTCCGCACTCGTTAACGGGTCCGCGTCTAGATAGATCTGTCAGTGGTAGACCTTACAAGTGGTATCAGAGACTACGGAGTGTTCGTGGTGTTCTTCGTGTTCATCAGAAACATTCTAGGTTTCTTGACGCTAGTTGGACGGTTTTTCTCTCAAAAACGTGTTTTTGGGCTGAGCAAATTCATATTCGGGAAACACTTTGTGGTTTTTCACGTTTTTGGTCGAAATCATTATTTTTCGTTTGAAAAATAGTGATTTAATCCGTAAAACGTCAAAAAATCAAAGTGTTAGCCGTTTTTCGAGTTTGCGGCGCTCGAATCTATAGGAGTAATTAGGGTTTTTCTTTATTTTCGAGTCTAACCAAAATACGCTCCTATCGAGTCAATTTCAGTCAGTTTCGAGTCTGTGGTGTGTCGAATCTGTTAATACATTCGAATTGGATCTCGAGTCTATATTCTTTCGAGTTTGTTTCGAGTTTATTAATGTTTCGAGTCTGAGCTTCGAATCTGCTGATTTTCGATTCTGTTTGTGCCTTCGATTCTAAGGGTCTTCGACTCTAACGGGTCCTTCGAATCTGACCTATCTTCGAATCTGTGGGATTGTTCGAATCTGACATTATTTCGAATCTACTTAAACTTTAAGACTTAATCGAATTTATTTTCAAAAGATTAAACATTAATTAGTTTCGAATCTATCTAGATTCGAATAAGTTAATTTAAATCAGTTTCTAATTAAATTAATTAAGTTCAAATTCAAATTCTTTCAGAAAAAATGTCGAACCTTCAGAAATTCCTTGAAATGGATCACGAAGTTGGGAAGGCCAATGCACCACCTAAGCTGATGAAAGTTGAGGATTACTACTGGTGGAAGGATAGATTCACGGATTTTGTACGATTCAACGACATGCGCATGTGGGTGTGCATTGATGAAGGGTACATTCCACCAGTATCTGAGGTAGAAGGCCGTCAAAAGGTTCTGTCATATCAAATGATGAAAGAAGATGACAAGAAACTATTTGAAGCCGAAAACAAAGCTTTCTCTATTATCCGAATGGCGTTACCTCAAGATATCTTGCACACATTTCGGACTCAGAGGACGTCGAAAGAGCTTTGGGAGTCTCTTCAGAAACGGTGTGAGGGTAATCCACGGGTACGTAGAAAGCGTACAGAGCTGTTGACCCAACAGTTTGCAATTTTCAAGGCTCTTAAGGATGAACAGTTAGATGATATTATCACACGATTTTATCATCTGATAACAGAGCTTGAAAGTCATGGTATTGAGTATTCTGACACAGACAAGAACAACAAGCTTCTTGATGCCCTACCGGCCAAATGGGCTATGTATGTGGCTATGATTAAGCTGAATGAAGATAAATACTATGCTCAATCACTGGATGACATCGTGGGAACGTTGAGGGCATATCACTTCGAAATGATAAAGGCTGAGACTGATTACGAGCAAGTCCAAAATCCGGCGATGTATTTTGGAAAGACATCAAAATCATCAGTGACAGCTGATCAGAAGAGTGCTACAGCGTTTTTCACCGGAGAAACGTCATCACCACCAGAGTCCGAAGACTCACTAAACCGCGCGTTCTTAGGGTTAGGAAGATCGGAAGAACCGCAACCTCAAGTCCAACAGGCATCGACAAGTCAGAACTATTCAAAGATGCCGATGAGCGCAAAGTCGGCGGAAGAACATCTGAATCTGCTTGCTTCGTTTGTGGCCGCATACGGAAATTGCGTTCAAGGGAAGATAAATGATCCGGCTCTTTGGGATGAAGACTACGATCAGGTCGACCCTGATGACTTAGAGGAGATGGATCTTAAATGGCAACTGGCCATGGTAACCCAGAGGGTTAAGAGATTCATAAAGAGAACTGGAAGAAATCTGCAGATGAACAACAAGGGGATAGGATTTGATAAGGCCAAGGTCAAATGCTACAACTGTCAGGGATTGGGACATTTCGCGAGGGAGTGTCAAAGACCGAAGGTAGAGTCATATCAGGGGCAGAGTCAGCACCAAGGACAGTACCAAAGTCAGTCCCAACAAAGATATCTTCCGAGTTCTTCATCTGGTCAGGCCAATCTAGCTGGTCTGATATCCAATGTCACTTCTGACAGACAGCTAGATGGTTCTTATGACTGGAGTTCACATCTGGAGTCCAATGCTAGAGCTTTTATGGCTGAAGTTACGGAGAATGGTTGTGATGAGGATGAGCAGACCACAACGGACAGCAGTCCGATGTGGGTAGAGAAAGCGAATGATCAGACCGTGCTGGAGTTTGCTGCTCAGATGGCCAACGTGGAATCTGACAACTCAAAGGTTAGTCTTTCTAATTCTCTATTTCGTGATTTATGTGCTTTATGTGTTAGTTCTAATGATAGGTTAAATCTAGTTTTAGACTCACATAAGACCATAGCTGCTCAAAATGAAAACTTAAAAATAGAAAATGCTAGCCTAAATGACATAAAACAAGATTTAAAAGAAAAGCTTAAGGCTGATGCTCAAGATGTAATCGTTCTAAAAGACAAACTGAGTGAGCAGTGTGTTAGAATAGAACTTATGTATGAGCACGTAGAAGCCTTGACCAAAAGTCTGAAAGACAAGGACATAGAGCTAGCCGAGACAAAGGTTAAGGTAGCAGAGGCCAATAGCAAGCTGGAAAAGTTTAGGAATTCGAGCCTAAACCTAGGGAAAGTCTTAGATGCCCAAAGACAGTCTAAGAAGCCTGTAGGTCTAGGTTTTCACGAAATTCCTCCACCTTTCAATGCAAATTACGTGCCTCAGCCTCAGGAGAAAACTGACAAGTCAGTAGTTTTAGAGGACCTACCTGAACCTACACATGAGCCTAAAGTTGAAAATACACCTAAGGTGACTGACTCAACCGTCAAGGTCAAGCAAGTGAAATTTGTGTCTTCCTCCAGTGAAACACCTGCAGGAAAACAGAAAATTTCATGGGCTGACCAAGTCGACGAGACAGACACTGTAGATGTACCAAAGGCATTAGACACTAGTGAGACACCTAGATCTAAGGGACCAACCAAAAAGTCCATGGATAAGATGTCTTGCTTTAGATGTCACGCAAAAGGGCACGTTGCTTCTCACTGTCCAGTTAGGAAAGCAGAAGTTAACCCTAAGACAGTGAATCCAACACCTGTTAAGCCCTCACCAAGTGTGGCGAGCACGAGTAGTTCTCAGAGTACCGAGAAAACTGTGCAGGCCGCACCAAAACCAGTTGTGAAACAAACACCGGTTAAGGTTGGACCAAAAGAAGTGGTTAGGACAAATTCACCGAATCGTGTCTTTAATCAATCTAGGTCAACACCTCAACAAGTCTATAGGAGCACCACACCTAGCAGGTCACACACTCCAGTTAGGTCACACACTCCTGTTAGACAATATGTTCCGGTAAAAGCTCAGGGATCACAGTCTG
>JAANYP010003923.1:239886-296329 GCA_020465985.1 Centrapalus pauciflorus | reverse complement strand
TATATATATATATATATATATATATATATATATATATATATATATATATATGTGGGTTCAATGGAGAACCTCCATGCATCGAATAACCTTGAAGAACCTCCATGCACCACCACAAATGCATCACAATTCCCCCGTAATGCATCATTATTTCCACGTGATGCATCAAATTCTCGCGTGATGCATCGATTTGTACGTGATGCATTTCAGTTTTTCTAGTGATGCATTGTGGTTCTCCAAGGTTTTTCGATGCATAAGGTTCTCCATTGAACCCACCCATATATATATATATATATATATATGTATATATATATATATATATATACATATATATATATATATATATATATATATATATATATATATATATATATATATATATATATATATATATATATATATATATATATATATATATATATATATGCATCTTTAAAGTGAGCGTAATTGTGTAATTTGCAATTATAGGTTACATTACTAGATTTATCTCATACACATTGTGGTTGGTTGGCACAAATTGTAGATGTCGAGGAGAACGAGACAAAGGACTCAAAATGTTGATGTACCGTTAGATTGGTCTCCGAACCTCTTATTATCCCAACACCGTGAAAATGTTAGGATGCACTTGTTTTTATATAGAAAATCTATATATATTAATAAAAGAAAACCTCTCATGACACGTGTCATTACCTCATTCTTCTAAATTATTAATTTCCCGCCTTTTTTCCATAATTAGATTTTTAATTATACTAATTCATTATTAAGAATATTTATAGAATCTAATTCAAATATCTTCATATATAATACATAGAGTTAAAAAGGGAATATTGTAAATGTTCTAATATTAATCTAAGTTTATTTTTAAATAACTTTTTAATTGATTTAAATAACTTTCAGATTTTACTAATGTTAGCGCCTAACTATGCATTTTTTTATATTTTTAAAAGGTGAAAATAATGCAACATTGAAAATGAGTTGTTTTATAATTTTTTAAATCTTAAATTTTTTTAAATGTATTCTATGTAAAAAGCAATTTTTTTTTACTTATGCATAAAAATCTAAATTTTAAAAGATGAGACACAATAAATACTGTTCATACATATTTAAAAATAGAAAAGTTTTAATTATTCTTAATAACAAAATATAATACTATTTTTGTATTTTTTTAGAAAAAAGTAAACATTTTTGTATGTATTGATGTTTTATGTAGATTTTTAATAAACATTTATTCATAAAATATCCACGTAATACGCGGGTTAATAACTAGTATTCAAATAAAGTGTTAGCTGAAAAGAGGGTTAAAAGGAGCGATTTTGAGGACTATGGGATCCCATACTTATTTGACTATTTGGGTTGGGAAACTATGCTTGAGTTAGGCGGCCCTGATATTTATCAGGCCGATATGGTTGAGTGGATGTCTTTTCTACGGAGGGAGACGGGTCGTTCACCGAACAACTTTAGATTGATAGGTACCGTCCATGGTAGGGACGTGGCGATGGATGCGCAAATCCTTCACCAATTATTCAATGTAGATACGGGGGTAGGCGACGAAGGGTCTAACCAGCAGGGATATGAGTATAGGAATGAGGCCCAGTTAGCCTTTACTGACATGACTTGGTCAGGGGAGTGGACAGAGCAGGTGAGTAGAGTTATTCTTCCATCCATTTTGGAGTCTGAGTCCTCCGCTTCTTACAGCCGCATGGCTTTGTCTCAGAGGTGTAAGGTGCTTCTTAAGATTATTGAACAACATCTTGCCTTGTGATATAGACCTGACTAAGGTCAGACATAGGAATATCACGGTGCTTCACGCCCTTCTTAAGGGTCAGCCCAGATTGTCCTTTGCATGGACAATTATGAATGATTTATGGGTTATCTATGATATGAGAGAGAGAGAGAGAGGACGATCATTCCCCATGCTTGGTTGATCTCTAAGTTCCTCGAGAGGACGGACTCACTTTCACCGATTCCCTGTGATCCCCCATTTCGGCGACGTTCATTTCGGCTGCCATGTTCCCTACATCACCAGGATTCCGTATCCGGTATGCCATATCATTCCTATGATGATTACACGATGCCCGATTACCAGACCTACAACCCTGCCGTAGATACTTATCAGCGCTATCTGGCGCATGGCAGGCAGGACCTCCCAGACCTAATGCCTCCTCACTTGGTTCCGCCGACTGCACAGTTCACCACTGGCCAAAACCCGTTTACCGACTTCTTCAACAGCATCTTCGGTCCTCCTCCGCCGCCTCCTCCATTTTAATGATTGGGTGCTATCCTTCTTTATTCTTTACTTTTCTGTCTTTTATTTTATTTTTATTTTTGTTGTTATGCATTTAATTTATTTATCATAATTTTCATTTATTTTTAGTTCTTAGCCGAGTCCTATTTAGAGTTTGTAATGTTTATATAGTCTGTCATTTCTTCCCCAATCAAGTCGTGTTTGCCGATCAGGCCGTGGAACATGATGATAAATAGAAAATACATGTACGAGGGAATTGGCTAGTGTTGACAGGATATTTTATAATTAATAAAAGAGTCGTAGTAATAATTAAAACTTTTGCCATGTAAGATGAATTTAAGTTTGTTAAAATTTATTTGGGCTTAAATGTAAGTAATGTGTCAAAAGATTTTGGAAACCCATGCAATAAGGGGGAGAACTTAATCATGTTGTAGCCTCAACAGTGAGTTAATTGTAGTCTAGATGGTTCGGGAAACTAAGTCCGTAGGGGTACCATTCATGCCTAATCCCCTAAAACCATTTGGTTTGGGAGTGGTTGACCGAAATCTCGTTACATGGACCATCTAGCTAATCTAGTGAAAAGAGAATAGATAGAAGCATGGTGCTAAAAAGAAAGAAAAATTTGTCGTAAACATGCAATGAGGAAAAGATGGTCGGAAGACCCACATGTTTTAAGTATTGTTACCTTGAGCTAAACGGGTATTTCCAAAAGTGAGATACATTATATAAATTCTAAGGGAAGAATATTGTAACTGAAAATGTCTTCAATTTACATGTTAAGAACTTTAATGCGTTAGTGCGAAGGCTAGCTTAACATAAAATTCCTAGAGTCACTGCAAATACATGCTCGTTACATAGTTAGTTCTGATTCTAAAAGCTAGTTCGGCGACGACCAAGAGTTAAGTTGGGAAGATTTGATGAGTCTATAATTTATATGGTTTCAGAGTCGTTTTATGATCATTTTAAGCACCGATACTTCGTAAAATCCATACTATACTCCAACTTTGTGTTTCAGGGCCAAGATATTAAAAAGAAGCAATTCGAGAGAATTCTGAGCAAACCGAGCCGAAGGGGGCACAGGCCTGCGCCACCCTGCGCTTCACAATAGAAGGATTCCAGCTGTCCAAATACATTCCAGCGTATACCAGCAAAACCCTAGCCGCATCCGGGCGCAGGGGGGCGCAGGCCTGCGCCTGGCCTGCGCTAGAGCAGCGCAAAAACGCGTTTTACAGCCTGTTAAACCTAATCTCGGCCTCTCTATAAATAGAGGTCGAGGGCAGCCTTGAAGAGAAGTCCCGACGTGTGTGAAAGTGTGTCGAAGCCCTGCCGGAGACTTTTATATATATATATATATATATATATATATATATATATATATATATATATATATGCATCTTTAAAGTGAGCGTAATTGTGTAAATTGCAATTATAGGTTACATTACTAGATTTATCTCATACACATTGTGGTTGGTTGGCACAAATTGTAGATGTCGAGGAGAACGAGACAAAGGACTCAAAATGTTGATGTACCGTTAGATTGGTCTCCGAACCTCTTATTATCCCAACACCGTGAAAATGTTAGGATGCACTTGTTTTTATATAGAAAATCTATATATATTAATAAAAGAAAACCTCTCATGACACGTGTCATTACCTCATTCTTCTAAATTATTAATTTCCCGCCTTTTTTCCATAATTAGATTTTTAATTATACTAATTCATTATTAAGAATATTTATAGAATCTAATTCAAATATCTTCATATTTAATACATACAGTTAAAAAGGAAATATTTTAAATGTTCTAATATTAATCTAACTTTATTTTTAAATAACTTTTTAATTGATTTAAATAACTTTCAGATTTTACTAATGTTAGCGCCTAACTATGCATTTTTTTATATTTTTAAAAGATGAAAACAATGCAACATTGAAAATCGGTTGTTTTATAATTTTTTTAATCTTAAATTTTTTTAAATGTATTCTATGTAAAAAGCAATTTTTTTTGTTTTTTACTTATGCATAAAAATCTAAAAATAAAAAATTTTTAAAAGATGAGACACGATAAATACTGTTCATACATATTTAAAAATAGAAAAGTTTTAATTATTCTTAATAACAAAATATAATACTATTTTTGTATTTTTTTTTTTTGAAAAAAGCAAACATTTTTGTATGTATTGATGTTTTATGTAGATTTTTAATAAACATTTATTTATAAAATATCCACGTAATACGTGGGTTAATAACTAGTATTCAAATAAAGTGTTAGCTGAAAAGAGGGTTAAAAGGAGCGATTTTGAGGACTATGGGATCCCATACTTATTTGACTATTTGGGTTGGGAAACTATGCTTGAGTTAGGCGGCCCTGATATTTATCAGGCCGATATGGTTGAGTGGATGTCTATTCTACGGAGGGAGACGGGTCTTTCACCGAACAACTTTAGATTGATAGGTACCGTCCATGGTAGGGACGTGGCGATGGATGCGCAAATCCTTCGCCAATTATTCAATGTAGATACGGGGGTAGGCTACGAAGGGTCTAACCAGGAGGGATATGAGTATAGGAATGAGGCCCAGTTAGCCTTTACTGACATGACTTGGTCAGGGGAGTGGACAGAGCAGGTGAGTAGAGTTTTTCTTCCATCCATTTTGGAGTCTGAGTCCTCCGCTTCTTACAGTCGCAAGGCTTTGTCTCAGAGGTGTAAGGTGCTTCTCAAGATTATTGAACAACATCTTGCCTCGTGATATAGACCTGACTAAGGTCAGACATAGGAATATCACGGTCCTTCACGCCCTTCTTAAGGGTCAGCCCAGATTGTCCTTTGCATGGACAATTATGAATGATTTATGGGTTATCTATGATATGAGAGAGAGAGAGAGAGAGAGAGAGAGAGAGGACGATCATTCCCCATGCTTGGTTGATCTCTAAGTTCCTCGAGAGGACGGACTCACTTTCACCGATTCCCTGTGATCCCCCATTTCGGCGACGTTCATTACGGCTGCCATGTTCCCTACATCATCAGGATTCCGTATCCGGTATGCCATATCAGTCCTATGATGATTACACGATGCTCGATTACCAGACCTACAACCCTGCCGTAGATACTTATCAGCGCTATCTGGCGCATGGCAGGCAGGACCTCCCAGACCTAATGCCTCCTCACTTGGTTCCGCCGACTGCACAGTTCACCACTGGCCAAAACCCGTATACCCACTTCTTCAACAGCGTCTTCGGTCCTCCTCCGCCGCCTCCTCCATTTTAATGATTGGGTGCTATCCTTCTTTATTCTTTACTTTTCTGTCTTTTATTTTATTTTTATTTTTGTTGTTATGCATTTAATTTATTTATCATAATTTTCATTTATTTTTAGTTCTTAGCCGAGTCCTATTTAGAGTTTGTAATGTTTATATAGTCTGTCATTTCTTCCCCAATCAAGTCGTGTTTGCCGATCAGGCCGTGGAACATGATGATAAATAGAAAATACATGTACGAGGGAATTGGCTAGTGTTGACAGGATATTTTATAATTAATAAAAGAGTCGTAGTAATAATTAAAACTTTTGCCATGTAAGATGAATTTAAGTTTGTTAAAATTTATTTGGGCTTAAATGTAAGTAATGTGTCAAAAGATTTTGGAAACCCATGCAATAAGGGGGAGAACTTAATCATGTTGTAGCCTCAACAGTGAGTTAATTGTAGTCTAGATGGTTCGGGAAACTAAGTCCGTAGGGGTACCATTCATGCCTAATCCCCTAAAACCATTTGGTTTGGGAGTGGTTGACCGAAATCTCGTTACATGGACCATCTAGCTAATCTAGTGAAAAGAGAATAGATAGAAGCATGGTGCTAAAAAGAAAGAAAAATTTGTCGTAAACATGCAATGAGGAAAAGATGGTCGGAAGACCCACATGTTTTAAGTATTGTTACCTTGAGCTAAACGGGTATTTCCAAAAGTGAGATACATTATATAAATTCTAAGGGAAGTATATTGTAACTGAAAATGTCTTCAATTTACATGTTAAGAACTTTAATGCGTTAGTGCGAAGGCTAGCTTAACATAAAATTCCTAGAGTCACTGCTAATACATGCTCGTTACATAGTTAGTTCTGATTCTAAAAGCTAGTTCGGCGACGACCAAGAGTTAAGTTGGGAAGATTTGATGAGTCTATAATTTATATGGTTTCAGAGTCGTTTTATGATCATTTTAAGCACCGATACTTCGTAAAATCCATACTATTACTCCAACTTTGTGTTTCAGGGCCAAGATATTAAAAAGAATCAATTCGAGAGAATTCAGAGCAAACCGAGCCGAAGGGGGTGCATGCCTGCGCCACCCTGCGCTCCCCAATAGAAGGATTCCAGCTGTCCAAATACATTCCAGCGCATGCCAGCAAAACCCTAGCCGCATCCGGGCGCAGGGGGGCGCAGGCCTGCGCCTGGCCTGCGCTAGAGCAGCGCAAAAACGCGTTTTACAGCCTGTTAAACCTAATCTCGGCCTCTCTATAAATAGAGGTCGAGGGCAGCCTTGAAGAGAAGTCCCGACGTGTGTGAAAGTGTGTCGAAGCCCTGCCGGAGAGGATCTACGATAGGAGAACGAAGACGGTGATTCGCAAGCTACGCAATGACTCAGATCTACGATTGTGAAGAGCATACGATGAGCGGCTAATCCCATTAGCCGTTTGCGGAGGATCTATGGCTAAGTTTACTCTACTTTAATTTCTCATTCTTTGATGTATTTGTATTGATTGAGATCTATTATATGTATGCAAATGATAAGCATTCGGCTATGATTATGATTGTATGTTTTGGTTGGTAAAAGCTAGATAGTTTATCGTGGTATTATTATATGTGCCGAGTCCATTAGTTTAGGGATTAAGACAAGTAATGAATATTTCATACACTATGCCGAGATTTATTGATTAAAACATGTTTGAGTAATTTAGTCGCGCAATTAATTATGTCTATCTGATTGTTGCATGAAATTAGAGTAAGTAATACTTATGCCGTGGTGATCCCGTGAATGGTTATTCGTCTCTTGATTGTCTATTTACTACGTTAGTTATTTTGCCATCAATTTTAGTTACAAAGCAATAGCAATTCATTGATCTAAACAAATCATTCAAATCCACATTTCACAATTTACGGAGCTTTCAATAAAACTTATAAGGCCAATTGCCTAACCCTAATTACAACCACACTCCCTGTGGATTCGACCCTTACTTCTCTAAGCTAAATAGTGGATATAAGGACTATTTTTGTGGTCACAACGACGGCCCGTCAGGTGCACTAGTTTTTGTGGATTAGGCAATATCACAAGTTTCCCAGAAAGTTCAAAAAGCTGGTGGGGGTAAGTTTGTGGGGTGTACCTCCGCATCTTCGTAATGAATTGGCATTACTATGTATTTTTGGAAAATTTGGACGAGTAATTCTACCTCTCACTTTGGATAATGAAAATGAGGATATATATTGTAATAAAGCATGTTTACTAGTTGAATTCAGAAATAAAATTGATGAAGAAGTTAAAATTGTTTGGAGGAACAAATTTATTCGATTTGGATCACTGAAATGGATGGGTATTGGTATCCTGAATATGCCTCAAGTGAAAATTTGGATATGGAATCATCTGAAAAAGTGCTTGATACTGAAAAAGATGATGGAATTTGGGAGGATGAATCCACAAAAGAATTTTTGGTGGGTGATAATGATTCTCCGATGAAAGAAAGGTCGCCGTCAGTAAGAGCTGCGTGTTTTCCGGTAAGGATTGGAGATGGAACCAAAGAGTCTTCAAGTGTCTCTAGAATCGAAGAGACGAATTAGAAGAGGGTGAGATTCTCAATGATGACAATGCTAAAAATATTGATGTTATCATTAATGACCCAGAATCAGATAATGGTGTGAAGGATAAGATGGATCATGAATTGGGTTGTTTAGGAAATAAGCTTAATTGGGCCACATTGGTGAGTTGGGCCATATGTCAAATATCGGAGGTGGTAATTCAAGTGGTGAGCCCAAAGATAGTTTTGAAAGCAGGCTTTTAATAAATCATCAAAATTCATGTGGGGGGGGGGGGGGGGGGGGGATAAGTGTAACTCGTATCTGCAATTGAATATTCCCATCTTTGACCTAAATCTTCCTCTTCAAACTGGTATTTCCGACATGAGCTCAAGTTTGTTTCTAAATTCTCAGGGGTCCAACGTAAAAGCTAAAAGGTGTCGAAGAAAAGCTCTTCAATCGAAAAGAAATTGGGCGGGTTCGGTGAAGGAAACTTCAATTTCATCTACTGGTAAGACAGTCGGTTCTTTTATCAGTGAACCAAACTTGAAAATTGATGCAAATAGGCCTCAGCTCGAGGGACAGTCTGCAGTTGATAAGGAGGTTCTGGAAACTCTGGTGGTGGGGAATCAATTGGATTTCAAATGGATGGTTTCGAAGATGAAATTAGGAAGTTGGTAGATGATGGTCAGGGAGTTTCTATCGGCAATAAATGAATTACTTATCGCTAAATATAAGGGGGATAGGGGGAAATCCAAGGCCGATTGGGTTCGCAGACTTCAAAAGGAAAACAATTGTAAGTTCATAGTCATTCAGGAAACGCAATTTTCGAATCCTTAAAAAAAATGTTCGATCATTGTGGAATGAATCATATGTAGAATTCGAATCGATTGTGGCCCAAAGAAGATCAAGGGGTCTAATCAGTCTATGGGACTCCTCAATTTTTTCCAAGACGAACAACATTAGAGGTACTAATTTCATTATTATCTGTGGTAAGTTAAAAGGTGTGAATTCGACGATTTTTGTTGCTAATGTATATTGAATATTCCCATCTTTGACCTAAATCTTCCTCTTCAAACTGGTATTTCCGACATGAGCTCAAGTTTGTTTCTAAATTCTCAGGGGTCCAACGTAAAAGCTAAAAGGTGTCGAAGAAAAGCTCTTCAATCGAAAAGAAATTGGGCGGGTTCGGTGAAGGAAACTTCAATTTCATCTACTGGTAAGACAGTCGGTTCTTTTATCAGTGAACCAAACTTGAAAATTGATGCAAATAGGCCTCAGCTCGAGGGACAGTCTGCAGTTGATAAGGAGGTTCTGGAAACTCTGGTGGTGGGGAATCAATTGGATTTCAAATGGATGGTTTCGAAGATGAAATTAGGAAGTTGGTAGATGATGGTCAGGGAGTTTCTATCGGCAATAAATGAATTACTTATCGCTAAATATAAGGGGGATAGGGGGAAATCCAAGGCCGATTGGGTTCGCAGACTTCAAAAGGAAAACAATTGTAAGTTCATAGTCATTCAGGAAACGCAATTTTCGAATCCTTAAAAAAAATGTTCGATCATTGTGGAATGAATCATATGTAGAATTCGAATCGATTGTGGCCCAAAGAAGATCAAGGGGTCTAATCAGTCTATGGGACTCCTCAATTTTTTCCAAGACGAACAACATTAGAGGTACTAATTTCATTATTATCTGTGGTAAGTTAAAAGGTGTGAATTCGACGATTTTTGTTGCTAATGTATATACTCCTAGAAATGTTGTCGATAGATTCAAGTTGTGGTTGGAACCGCTATTAGTTATTAGCGAGAATGTGGGGATCTGGGTTATAATGGGGGATTTTAATGAATTAAGAAGCAGAAAGGATAATGTGGGATCATCGTTTTGTCAATCTGCTGTTGACAAATTTAATGATTTTATTGATGAAGCTGGAAAGACTTGGGGGCAGATGTAAGTGTGAGGTCACGGGTTCGACTCCCATCGAAGGCAACTTGATATTCAGGTGGTGGAAGTAAGTTCTGAAGTCCTCACTTGGGGCAAAGGAGTAGTTTAGGAGTAGGAGTAGGTTAGTTTGCCGTTCAAAAAAAAATTAAAGTTTACATTATGACATTTCAAAATATTATTTACTTGCAAAAGTGGACCGCGTGTCTCTTAACTTACTCTAAGAGGGTGTTTGGTTTTGCGTTACAAACGAGATTATTAGCTTGTTACGTTACAATAACACATATAATTGGTTTAAAGTGTTTGGATTGCATACGTTAATAAGTGATTATTTCCGTTTACAGTTAATCATATCACACGTTTTCATAAGTTAAAAATGTAGCTTATTTGCTTAATAAGTGCTTATTTGGTCATTTTACAAGTTAAAACGTAAATCCAAACACTTTAAAAACTGCTTATTTAATAATTATGATAGCAAACAGCAGATCCTAAACCAAACACTACATTCCCGACAACATTTTTGTTACAACTATTATATGATTATTAGTTTCCAACACACTACAGCACTTATTCAAACGCAAATACAAACACCTTTTAAATGATGATTTTGTCATTTTTTTCAATAATAATGTTGGTCCATCAACTATCTAATTAGTTTTAGTTTTGGACCTTTTCATAAACTTTTATTCTTTGTTTTAAATTTAAATATAAATTTAATAAATCATGATTTAATCAATTAACGATCTATTATTTTTTTATTATACATGTTTATTATTTAAAGAGTTAATTGCATAGAAGGTCCTTTAGCTAACCCCAAATTGCAGAGTTCGTCCTTTTTTTTAAAAAGTTGCAACTTGGGTGTTTTAAGTACCGAAAAGTTGCATATGACGTCCTTTTTGATGTTATCCGTATATTTGGCCGTTAAATCCCTCTCATGTTCCTTGCAAACGAGGGCAAAATAGTCATTCTCATGTAGCTTCTCTCTTTTATTCACCTCCATCGACGAAATCGACAAAGACGAAGACAAATGTGAGCTTCTCTCACCCATACATGTGAGCTTCTCTCTCCTAACGAAGACGAAATTTGTTTGCGATGGTCAGATGTGAGTGTGGAAGGGTTGTTGTTATCAAAACATCATGGACGAGTTCGAACCCTGGAAGAAGGTTCTATGGATGTCCAGTTAAGGTGAAAGAGCTAAAGAAATTATTTTTTCTTCTAAAATATGGCATGAATTCTTATGATTTTATATGATCCTGCTCTGCTTTTAAGGGATCAAAATTTAAGTTTCTTAGTTGGTATGATCATGTTATGTGTGAAAGAGCTACAGAAATTATTCCAGGTTTGTTGAGGTCAAAGAATCGACTTGAAATCCAATTGCAAGAAAGTGAAGCAAATCGTAGAAATTGGTGTTTTATTTGATTATTAGTTGGGTAGGATTTTTTGTTTTTCTTGGTTTGTTTCATTGATGTAATGGATGAAGATGGTAAGGTAATGTAGTTTCTCTCTTTATCTTATTTGTGTTGTATCACTTGTTCCAGGTTTGCAACAAAAGATGTGTGTTTTAAAGAAGTCTCAAAATAGTTAAGTTAAATTGTGTTGTAGTAGGTGGTTGGATTAGCTGCACTTCAATAAACACGTGGTATAAAGAAGTCTGACCAAGTGGTTGAAGACTTCTTACAACTTCACTTAATGTTTGTCATATTTGGTAGTTGGAGTAATTAGCACACACGTACAATGACTTGTCTATTTATAAGCAAGTTAAAGGACCTTTTTTGTCATGCACTTGGTAAACCAGAGGTGTGTAAAACAGAATTGTAAAGCAGAAACATCGAAGTTCTAATGGATCCTTTCTACGTCAAGTTCCACAAGCACATATGGAAGAGTGGTAGAATGGTATGTCTTCTTCTACCACATCATGTTACCTATTTCATTTGCATTGATATATTTTTTTGTTAAATGGCAGACCGTACCAGCAGGATCTGTAAGGCTACATGAATTGCAACAGTTCAACTCCTGCGTACTCAGGTTTGATGATTGGGACCATGACATGGATTTGCAACTGCATGACGATAGACGAACACCTGACTTGGTGCCTTCACACATGGTGATCAAAGGTGATTTTGAGTGGATGAAACATCATCATGGGTTTAGAAGCTAACAGTGGTTGAAGTTTAAACTTGTGGATGATGCTCTGGACAATGATGATGTTGTTTTGTTTGAAATCGGTGCTCTACTTTGGTACGTGAATGATGGATAGGGTTTTTGGGTGTTGGTTAGTAGTTATTGGATGATGGTTACTAGTTATTGGACGATGGTTATGGTTTTTGGGTGTTGGTTAGTAGTTTGTCGAATGGCAGAATGGTGAAGTAGTTTGTCGAATGGCAGAATGGTTAGTAGTTTGTAGAATGGCAGAATGGTGAAGTATAGTTGGTTCTAAACTTAGGGTGTTTATAGGGGTTTCAAGTTCATGATGAATGTTTTGTAAAACTTGGACCCCCAAATTTTGTAACCCCTTATGATTAAAATATAAAACACATGGTTTATGCTATTTGTATTTAGGTGAAAACTCCATGTTTATGTTATTGTGTGTTATCAAAATACACATTCATACATATTGTAACAGAAATAAAATTGCTATGCTATTGTGTATTATCATATTGTAACATAAAGAATTTGTTATGAAATGAGCATGGTAAGCAAAACACCATGTGTATTTTCAGCTTAAAACCGAAACAAATGCCATCATACTTTGACAACAAAGAAAGTTAACATCACACCATAACATTTAGTCTTTGTAACAGAATGAAAATTGTACCAAAACAAGATACATCACCAAGCATTTAGTCTTTAAATAACAAACATAAAACTTAACAATGCCCTGCATCTTAGTCAATATACTCAGCTTGTAGACCCTCGACCCTTACAAGTTATTTGATTGTGTCCAACATTTCCACACTTCTTGCATGACATGGAGACCATCCTCTTGGACAACTTGTTCTGTGAACCTCCTTCCTCATGTGCAACCCTCACTCTTTTTTTCTTTGGACTTCCAACTGGTATGTGATGCTTTGGGGGCAGTATTATGGATGAAACAACACTTTTATACCACATTTGACATGTCATTGATAGGTTTAACCTTATAGCTATAAACGTTTTTCCATGTATCAACCCAATAGATAGCATGAACCCAACCTTCAGGTAATGGTACATAATATTGTTGAGGGTCATGTTTCAATTGGTTGCCACTGCATGCTTGCATGGTATGCCATTTATTTCCCATATTCTACACGTGCAAACCATTGAATTGACACTGACTACACACTGATCTCCCCAAGGCATCTCACCCCTATTCCAAAGAACAGTGCACTTGTTAGCTTTTTTTATGTTGGCTGCTAACATTTTGGTTGCATTTGGGGTCAATGGACCATCACACTTGTCAATGTTACCCAAAACAATGTCAATTCTTTTCATTATATACTCCCTGATGAATTCCAATGCAGTGATTATGGGTTTGTCCCTTCCATCAGCTAATTGCTTATTTTTAAGACTTCACACATGTTGTTCAGCAACACATCAGAATGGCTTCTTCCCATGAAAGAAACAAAATTGCAAAGTTGATATCATATCATACATAAACCAACTGAGCATGAACCAAAATGGATTTACCTGTGAAATGACTTCTTGACCAATGTTTTGGTGGTATTTTAGATAACCACAAATGAGCATCTTGATTATGTTGCTTCATGTAACATCCCACATTAATGGAAAGGAGAAACTAATATGCCCATATACGCGTGACGTTGTCTCTATCCACCAAGACGCGTTTTGGGGCGGGCCTATGGCTTGGCTTCCAGAAACAAAACCGTACGGCCTTTGTCAAAGCGGACTATATCTTGTCTCGGGGTGGTCTGGGCTGTTAAAGTTGGTATCAGAGCCAAGCACCGAGTCGATGTGCACAGCGGGGACGCTGTGTTCCCATAGGGAAGGGATTGTAACATCCCACATCGGTGAAGAGGAGAAAATAATCTGCTCATATAAGGGTGAGGTTATCTCTATCTACCAAGACGCGTTTTGGGGCGGGCATATGGCTTGGCTTCCAGAAACAAAACCATGCGGCCTTTGCCAAAGCGGACCATATCCTGTCTCGGGGTGGTCTGGGCTGTTAAACTTCAGTTCTTCCATAGCTTGATAAAAATGTTGAAAAGTGGTTACAGTAGCACACTTCCATAACAACTTCTTGAAAGCTTCACCCATCCATCTCAGTTTCATATTCTCATGAATATGTCTAAAACAAAATCTATGCTCTGCACAGGGGAATACACATTCTATAGCTTGAACAATATCCTCCACTCATTCGGTTTAGCCCTTTTACCCTACCCCCCACATTTTTTAAATTTGGTCCTTTATCTTTTGTTGACCCAACACTTTTTTTCTTGTTATTCACACATGCCCCAGTCGCTTTCCCATTGCCCAATGCCTCCCATTCTTCAACATTATCTAGATTCCTTAGGTATGATCTTACCTTTCTTTATTATATAGTACATGTGTATGTATAGTGAGTTGTGATTGAGATTGTTATAGTGATAATCACGATGGGTTATCGCCGGAGGTGAGTAGCTATGTTTAACCCTGTGTAGGGTTTCCATATATATGTGGTTGTGTTTATTGTCAAGTCGCTCACGAGCTTATTTAATCCTGCTAGCCTTAACAGGTGTGGCTTAGCTGCAGGGGAGGGGTTTCCCCTTGAGATGGGTATCTCAGTGTGTTATTGGATCTCAAGTGCCTTTGGGAAGGGGTTAGTGTGCCTCTGGGCAGAGGCTAGTGTGACATGAATTATGCTAAAGAATGTAGAGTTATTGTAATTGTTATGCTTAACATGTGTCATGTGATTATGTGATTAGTGGAGAATCTAAAACCTTGTGTACTCACGAGCTGTGAAGCTTACGTATTCGAGTCTAAATGTGTATGGCAAGGGGACAGAAGACAGGGCCTCCAACTCATGAGCAGAAGTGGGGGCTTCGAGCTTGCTGCAGAGGGTTTTTGCATACTAGTAGACTGTACGTTGTTACTGTTACTGTTGGGAAACCATGGTCATCTGTATTTGGGTTATGTATCTCGGTTTTGGGAATTGTACCGCTTGGGTTATCAACTACACAGTGTTGTATCTATATTGTGTTAAAATATTTTTAATTAACAGTGTATGTTAATCATTGCTTCTGACATTGGGTAATGGATATTATATGCGTCATTGTCACATGTGTATTGTAAATAACGTGGATGTTAATCAGGTTTGGAGGGTGTTACACATATTTTACTTAGAAATTATCATAAAATTGAAACGTATTAATGTAACAAAATAATTAAAAAAAATAAAACATTAATTTTAAATAGAATCGTATTAATGTAACAAAATCATTAAATCAAAATGAATATAAAACTAAATTAAATTGAAACGTATTAACGTAACAAATTATCTAAATCAAAACGAATAAGCCCTACTTGTATATATTTTTCCTAAAAATTATAATTAAATCAAAAATATTTAGAAACGTTTAAAATTAAAAATATATACATATTTTAACAAATAAAATTTAAGATGAATAAAATATTAATAAATAATTTAAATATATGAAAGAAACGTAAACTAAATAAACTAAATATATTTTAAAAAGTAAAATTGTAGAAATAATAAAAATTAGTTTATTAACTAACGGTAGTTTTTCCATTTGAGAAATTTTAGAATTGGAATGATTTATTTCTATTCTCTGTTCAAAATTTTTAAAATTATGACATGTTGAATATTTTTTTCATTTGGAAAGATTATAATCATAATGGTTTTTTGTTTTTTCCTCAGAAATATTAAAAATAGGAATGTTTCATTGTTTTTTCCATTTGAAAAAAAAATCAAAAATAGAAATTATTTATCGTCTTTTGTTCGAAAAATTAAAATCAGAACAGGTCGTTGTTATTTTGTTCGAAAAAATTAAAATCTGGATAGTTTAAACAACGAACGATTTCGATTTTAGTTTCTTGAAACAAAATTAAATAATAGACTATTCTGATTAGAATTTTTTTATTAAAAAATGATGAATCATTCCGAATTTAATTTTTTGATCAAAAAATGACGAACTATTCTGATTTTTTATTTTTTTTTTTAACAAAGACGACGAACCATAATGATTTTGATTTTTTTGAACAATAAAAACTAACCATTCCGATTTTATTTTTTGATAAAAAAACTATGAACCATTCTGATTTTTGATTTTTTAAAACAAAAGAACAAGTCCGATTTTAATTAAACGACAATCAAAAAACTGACGAACCATTCCAATTTTAATTTTTTCGATCAAAAAAGGACAAACCATTCGAAATTAAAATTTTGATTAAAATTGATGAATTAATATTGATATTTGACTTTTTTTAACAAAAAGTTATGGACCATTCCTATTTTAGATATTTTAATGAAGACATGGAGAACAATTCTTATTATAATTTTACCGAATGAAAAAAACTTAAACACGTCCTTATTTAAAATATTTTGAATAGAGAAAATAAATAAATTATTTTGATTTTTTATTTACGAACGGAATAACTACAAATAATTTAGATTTTTATTTTCCTAAATGAAAAAAAAAGGGAGAAAAAGCCTAATTTTTAATAACAAATAGAAAAAAAAATAACGAACCAAGTATATCATATAATAATCTTAAATAATAATTATAGTAATATATTAAAAAATAAGTACTAATAATAACAACAAACATAAATACAATAATACAATTTTAGAGAATATGGTTCGAGAGAGTACCACCAATTATGCAGCGCACCAGAATGTGATGTGTGTTTTCATGCACTTAGAGTGTTCAGATTTGCATGAAATTTACATATAATCTGTGTAATGTTAATTAAAACATGTTCATGAAATTGTTTTTCAAAAGTTTACTTTTAATGGTGGTACCTTCTGGTGCGCTGCATAATGGGTGGTACTCACTTGAACCTAAATCTATATATATATATATATATATATATATATATATATATATATATATATATATATATATATATATATGTGTGTGTGTGTGTGTGTGTGTGTGTGTGTGTGTGCATATGTATGTATGTAGATATATCTATGTATGTATGTATGTATGTATGTATATGTATGTATGTATGTATGTATGTGTGTATATATATATATATGTATGTATATATATCTATGTATGTATGTATGTGTGTATATATATATATATGTATGTATATAGATATGTATGTATGTATGTACATACATACATACATGTATGTAATGTATCTATCTAGGTACATACGTGTGTGTGTATGTATGTATGTATATATGTATGTATATATATATATATATATATATATATATATATATATATATATATATATATATATATATATATATATATGTATGTATGTATATAGATATGTATGTATACATACATACATACATACATCTATGTATGTACATACATAGATACATACATGTATGTACCTACATAGATACATACATGTATGTACCTAGATAGATACATGACATACATGTATGTATCTATGTATGTATACATGTATGTACATACATATATGTATGTATGTATGTACATATATACATATATATATATATATATATATATATATATATATATATATATATATATATGTGTATTGAGGTTTATGCATCGGGGCAACTCGATGCACTTTTGTGCATCAGATAATCTAACAATGGTACACAAATGACATTTTGGGAAAAATTAAATATATGGAATTAATTAATTTTTAAAAATCATTAAAATATAATTAGGAGTTAATTTGGAATTAAAATCCCACATTAACAACCTTTCCTATTATCCTCTCTCTCTCTCTCTCTCTCTCTCTCTCTCTCTCTCTCTCTCTCTCTCTCTCTCTCTCTCTCGGCCTCCTAGGACCACCGGCGGCCACCGAACCACCACCACCTTTCTCTCACACTCTCCTTCTCCCTCTATCTTGGTCGATCATCATAACCGGCCACCGAACAACCACCACCTCTGTCTTTCTCTCAACATCCGATCATAATCATCTCTCTCTCGGCCGCTGCACCACCATCCCACCACCGTCATCTCCTTCTCTCGGCCGCTGCAGCACCATCGTCGTCGCTACACCTCGCTCGCCGCCGGTGCTGGAACGATTAATATGATCTAAAGAATGGTGTCATGTATCAAGGGTGCATGCATCGATAACAATTTTTTGATTTTTTGATGAAGATATGCATTTTGGATATATGCATTTTGGATTTATGATGAAGAGATGCATTTTGATGAAGATATGCATTGTGGACTTATGATGAAACGATGCATTTTGCATTTTGGATTTTTGGATTTATGATGAAGAGATTTATTTTGAATTTTTTGATGACGATATGGATGTTGGATTTTATGATGAAGAGATGCATTTTGAAAGGTATGAATGTTTGTTGGAACGATGAACGATTAATGTTTGAATGAACGATGCATCAAGTTAAATTAAGGTGCATTTTGGATTTTTGACGAAGAGATGCATTTTGGAAGGTACGAATGTTTGTTGGAACGATGAACGATGCATCACGTTAAATTAAGGTTTTTGGATGAAAGATGCATCATGTTAAATTAAGGTTTTTGGATGAAAATGAACAACAACGATGCATCAGAATCTTTATCATTTTATTTGAATTTATATTATTTTTGTTAATTTTTGAAGTGTAATAATTAAATGAGGATTGCATAATTCCTGTTTTACCCCTCCGCGAATTTCATTATGTGCACTTGATGCATATGACTTTATATTTAATTACTCTTTTGCCATTTGATGTAACCCACACATTCTTTTCATCCAAACGGACAGTGGAGGTTCTTTTATGTCTCGATGCACAAAAGTTCTCAATGGAACCTCCCTCCCTATACACACACACACACACACATATATATATATATATATATATATATATATATATATATATATATATATATATATATATATATATATATATATATATATATATATATATATATATATATATATATATATATATGCAGTGGATCAAATGAGGACCCTCATTAAAATGAAGACGGTAAGAACCAATTAAATAATAACATCTCATCAATTGAATCCTCTCCCCTTAAAGGTATTTTGGACATTTGTAACTTGAATTTTAATTACAATTTTTAATTAAATGCACAATTATATATATATATATATATATATATATATATATATATATATATATATATATATATATATATATATATATATATATTGCCGACGGAGCAGAGAGAAAAAATGCTCACGTGGCACAATATTAGTGGTTATAACTCAGAAAATTAAGGCTGATTTAGCACAATATGATTGGTTAAAATTCAGAAAATTAAGAACGCTGATTTGGCGCGATATAATTAGTTAAAATTCAGAAAATAATGGGATAACATGCATAACTATCAATACTAACAAATCTGCATAAAATAATGAGATATTTATTTACGTATGCAAAGTACAATTAAACATTAATTATTCAAAATTATTATTTTTATAGTTTTATAAAATAGATATTAATAGTTGATTATTCTAAAACTTTCATTTATAAATGTATATGTTTTAATTAATATAGATTAAAATTTTAGTTTATAGATAAAACAATATTTTATATTTTATTATAATAAACAAAATATTATGAAATATATTTTTATATATCGTTTGTTTATTTTTTTAAAATTTAATAATTTTATATAATGTTTATTTATTTTTAATAAATTTATAAGCAAATGGAAAAAAGAATTATTAAATATATAGATAAGTATTGATGGGATAACATTTACATTTAAATTTAAATTTTATTGATGATTCAGTTTAATAAACATATAAAATACGGCAGATAAACATATAAAAATATTTTTTTAAATCAGCATATATTATAAAATAGGTAAATATATGACATTTATTATTTAGAAAACATTATATGTTAGCTTACTTTTTTACTACGAGCCATTTTTATCGTCACGTCTGTTGAGTCAAAATTGTGTCATCCCTAATTCAAACCTCAGAAAAAACGTCACATTGATATACTTTTTTTTTACATTTAAAGCTTCTCATTATTTTGTGTTGTTTATGTGTTAATATTTCAAAATTAACACATGTTTTAATATTTTTCAGTATACCATGAATAACAATGAATATCTCCGTTATTAATGAAGTGATAATGTTTTAAACAAATCTTTAGCCAATGAGATATGTCATTTGCCGTTTAAATTGTTCGATGTGATTTTATTAAGATTTATTAAATTTTTTATGATAACCGCTTTTGTTTGATAACACTTTATTAATTGGTTTGAATAAATTGTAATTATAAAATTATGTTAGACGATATTGCAAGTAATACTTTGCAAAATACATGTTTGTATATTAGTTGATGGAAAAATGATCGGTTTTCATTTTATTGTTAATTTTTTTTTTCCTATATACTTCATTCTTATACACGATTTTTTAAAACTAAAATCAGTCTTTTTGATCAACTCACATGTATTAAACTAGATATGTATAGACTTCAAATATAATTATGTGTCACAAACGATGTATAATTTTCTTAAAAAAATAATTTTTTGTTGTATCATCAATTAATTATAAATACCAATGGGGTTTAGTCCACTTGATATGAGAGGTGACGTGTAAGTGTTGGGTCACGGGTTCGACTCCCGTCGGAAACAAGTTGGAATTTAGGCAGTGGAACTAACTTCTGAATTCCCCATTGGGGCAAAATGATAGTTTATGAATAGGAGTAGGTTAATTTGCCGTTCAAAAAAATTAATTATAAGTATTAATTTCATCGAACATCACCCGAGCAACGCACGGGTATTCAGCTAGTTAAATTGAATCACGGTGGTGCATTCGAAATCAGTGTTGCATGATTCACAGTAAGTGATGCCGTCAAAATCGGTGTTTTGAACCATAAGTTGTGTCGTCGAAATGAGTGGTGTCATGAATCACGATGACATTGTGAATTATTGTAGGTGTTGTGAATCACGATGGTGCCGTCGAAATCGGTGTTGTGTGATTCACAAATAAAAAACAATAGAATTAATTTGAAATATATGGTGAACAATGACCAAAATACTCTTTTATTATATTCCACCTCATTTAATATTCAACTTATTAAAATTATGTCACATTGCTACTTATTGGTTGATTCACAAAATAAAATAATTCTATTGGTTTTTACCGTCCTCATTTTATGCATGGTTCTCATGTAATCCTCACCATATATATATATATATATATATATATATATATATATATATATATATATATATATATATATATATATATATATATATATATATATATATATATAGAGAGAGAGAGAGAGAGAGAATATGGTTCGAGAGAGTACCATCCATTATGCAGCACACCAGAAGGTACCACCTTAAAAAAAACTTTTTATAAATTTTTTTTCATAAACATGTTTTAATTAACATTATGAAGATCATATGTTAATTTCACATACATTCACATCTCCTGGCTCCTAAAAAATTATGTGCACACACACTTATATCATTTTGAATATATGTGAACGCGCATTTATGTGATGCGTGATTTCATACGCTTAGAGTGCTCGGATTTGCATGGAATTCATATATCATCTGTGTAGTGTTAATTAGAACATGTTCATGAAAAAAATTCAAAAAAAATAATTTTAAGAGTGGTACCTTTTGGTGCGCTGCATTAGAGGTGGTACTCATTTGAACATATATATATATATATATATATATATATATATATATATATATATATATATATATATATATGTTTTGCATAAACATGTATAAGACGACAATATAAATTTTGTGAATTGTAAAGAGTTTATGTGAATGGTATGAATGATCATTCACTTAGATGACCATTTACATAAATATGCATGAACATTTACTAACTTTTTAAGGACACAGAAAGTTTGAATAAATGTGAATTTCATATATCATATGTATATAAAAAAAAGATTTTAAAAGGTTTTTAAGGTTGTTACTTTGGGTGCACTTGATTTCACGATATACTTTTTTGAACCTGACTCTACATACATACATATACATTTGGATAATTAAAATGAAAAAAAAAAAAGAATCCAAAAAATATATATGAAATAAATTATAATAAAAAATTCTGGTATGATAATATTTTTTAGGAACTAAAACTATAATTTCAGTGTAGTTTTGGCTAAATGTTTTAAGAAGACAAACAAAAAGTGTCTATGAAGCAAAAGTTTTCTTTACACTTTTAACACTCAAGTTTTATATATTTAAATAATAACACGACTTTCAATACCTAACACAATGGACTTTTGCATTCTCTATGCCCATAAACTATCATAAAATTCCTTAGGATCCAACAAAAATACCCCAATGATTTCTTCTTAATTGTCCAAAAGAAATTTAGAAAATATCACCCTATAAAATAATCTAACTTATAAAAATAAATCTAATATAATTCAGTTAGCAAGATCAATAGATTCATAAAGATTTACTGAATCTTTTGATGCAACTAGGTGCCTACATATTGTATTTTTTTTAATGGGAGGTGAGTTGCATACAACATATTTTTAACATACACAACAACTTTAGTTAAAATGACTATTTTAACCTTAATCATAGTTTATCAATTTTTTCTTATACCTCCAAAAGTAATGGTAAATTTGTCATTTTAGATAAAATATGTTATATATAACAAAATGTGTTGTGTACAAATTACCTTAATTTTTAATATGGTTTATCAAAACAATTTAATTTATAATCAAAACCCTTAAAAACTCATTAATAAATAATAATACAGTTTTTTTTAAAGCCAATCAATGAGTTAAAACCATATAAAGTATAACCTAAAGACTCATCTGAAGAATTTTAAACCTCAACTACTTATAACTTATTCAATGTTATAAAATTTTATAGATCATCTATTCACAACCAAACTAACATATATCTTATGCAATTGCTAATAAGTACAACAACATTTTTTAATTAATAATAACAACAGACTTTGTTTTAATAATAGTATTAACAAATTCATATTATATTATCCATAAAAAGAACAAAAGTTTCTTGTTATTACAAATAATGAAGTATTACTAATACTGATTAAAAATAATAATATATTAATAATAAGTGTTACAATAAGGACTTATGGATTATAAAGTTTTTAGGTTCATTATTTATAGGGTTTATTATTAAACAAACCAACATTTTTTTTATGGTTTTGCATTTCATTCCTTCATCTTATTATTCCAGAAAAGTCCTTAAGTTGATTTTTTTTTTTTTGTTTAATGAAATTTGGCTATTAGAACACGGTTTACCAATTATAATCGGACTCCAATAGCCAAATTTCACAAATTAAACCAAGAAAAAAACTATATACCTTGAGGACTTTTCTGGAAAAAATAACTTGGTGGGACGAAAACACAAAAACTATGAAAACATATTGATTTTATTCATAATAAACCCATATATTTTTATTATACAAAACTGTCATATATTAATATAATATAATTTAATTAATGTAATTGTATATTATATATGTATGTTTAATATTAATATAATATTATATAAGCTGGTTTAACTTGTTTAAGCATGACAACTTAATTATTAGTGATCAAGCTCGTTTATTAAATAAGCTTCAAGTACCTTGAGCTTTTAATGAGTCCAACTCCAATAGCTTACGGATAGCTCAGTTCACTTAAGTTCATAGTTATTTAAATTTATATTAAAAAAATAACATATTGATATTTTGTATTCGAATCATTACGAAAAGAATAACTTAAGGTTTTAAAAAACTAAAAAACCGGGATCTAATGTCCAAATTTCACTAAACCAAAACGAAAAGAATAACTTAAGGTTCTTTACAGAAAAAAATAACATTAAGGGACGAAAACGTAAAAAAAAAAAAAAAAACATGAAAACATGTTGGTTTTTTTTTATTATAATAAAACCTATTTTATATTGTACATTGCATTAGCCTATAAATCAAGAAGTAAATTACCCTTTTTTATGTTTAATTAATGTTTTCAACTTTTTCCCTCAAAGTTTAAATTATTAAATGAATAACACGAAATTCAATGCCTAACACCAAAGACTATTGGTAATTGCACATTCTAGAGTCTAATGCACGAAACTTGTATTTTTATATCACAAAATTCCTTAGGATCCAACAAAAATCCCTCATGTTTTAATTAAATATTTGTTAATAATTTCAAGAAAGTTAAACACATTATTACCCTTAAAAGACAAAAATGTGATTATATTAGGGCACAATTAGCAAGATCGAATGTGTTTGAAGGTACAAGAACCTTGAACCTTGACAAATCCTCAATCTCTGATCGATTAAAAGCCACAAATTGCCCTACTTGTCTCGTCTTAAAAACAGGAACAAGATGAATCAAGTTGATTTGAATTCATAACTTTGGATTGATTTTACATGATTCTGAATTTCTGATTAAACTATATTATGGTTGTATGGTTTTATTCATTTGTGACTTTTTAAGTCGAATAATTATCATACTTTTAGAAAAGATAAGTGTGAAATCCTGATTTTATATGATAATTCAGGGGTCGTTTGGTTCACTGGAATCCGAGGGAATTGGAGGGAAAAGGAATCCAATTCCAATCAATTCATGTGTTTGGTTCAACTATAAAAAGGAATTGGATTCCATCAAATTTTAAAATTTTCCAATGAATGAAGGAAAGTAACATTCCTTCACACAATGGATGGAATTTAATTCCTTTTCAAAATAGAAAGTGGTTGATTAAAAAAATTCCCTTTACGTTTAACACACTACACTACACGATGTCTAGTCTTACCCCACCCACCCTACCTACCTACTTACCGACCCACCCACCCATACCCACCCTACCCTACCCTACCCCATCCCACCCACCTACCCCAACCCTACCTTTTCTATCCAACCTACTCTTACCTACTACCTACCATACCTACCATTACCTACCTACCCACCCACTTATACCCACCCCTACCCCATCCTACCCTACCCTACCCCATCCCACCCACCTCTAACCCACCCACCCCAACCCTACGTATGTTATCCAACTTACTCTTACCTACAACCCATCATACCTACCCCTACCCACCTACCCATCCCTCATCCATCATACATTACCCACCACCCGACCCAGCTACCCTACCTACGCTATCCAACCTACTTTTTACCTACTACCCACCGTACCTACCACCCATCCCTCATCCACCCCACCCACCCTACCCTACCCTATCCATCTCATCTTATTCCGACTTTATAGACTTATCCACCTCTACCCGCCCACCCACCCTACCCTACCCCATCCCACCCACCTTTACACACCTACCCCTACCTTACCTACGTTATCCAACCTACTCTTACCTACTACCCATCATACTTACCCCTACCCATCCATCATCCATCATACGTTACCCACCCAACCCACCTACCCTTACCCTACCTACGCTATCCGACCTACTCTTACCTGCTACCCACCATACCTACCCCTACCCACCTACCCATCCCTCATCCACCCTACCCACCCCATCTCATCCACCCACCCTACCCCTATCCATCTCATCCTATTCCTACCTTAGAGACTTATCCACCTCTACCCACACATCCCATCCTACCCTACCAACGAATTATGAAATTGGATTCCAATTTCTTTTTAGCCAACCAAACATGATTTGGATTCCAATTCCAATTCCTTGCAGATTCCAATTCCTTAACAGATTCCAATTCCTTTTAAAACATTCTGCGAACCAAACGCCACCTCAGATTCCTTAGATTTTGTTGGACAATATTAGATGATTTTCCTATTTGTGATTTATTTCATTTGTTGTGTCACTTGTGTTCTCGAATCTAGAAGGAAAGTAATAGAAAAGAAAGGGAGAGAAGAGAAATAAAAGGGAAAGAAATAGTAAGAACATCATACTTTTGTTTGTGTTTATGAATAAAAAAGATCTAAAACGAAAGAAACCTAAAACCGACTTCCAGCAGCCCAAACGCATATAACTCATATATATATCAATCCACACAACCTCAGAAACCAAACCCACGAATTTAACAACACACACACACACACATATCTCGAATTTCAGCAAACAATTCAATGGTTTCTTACCTTGGAAGCTTCAAAACTCAAGAATGAAGATCAAGAACAGGTTTCAGCAACCAAACCTTGCTACCTTCTTGTTGCTGGAGCCTCACGCACACATACACTTTACACACACTTGCACACACTTTCTAAAAGAAGAAGGAAGGAAAGGAGGAAAAAGGAGACACGTATATATGTTTTCCACTTTTAGACGGGTTCCGACCCCATAACCCGAACCCGATACCCCATTTTCACAATTAATATCCACTTAAACCGATTAATTCCACGAACCCAAATATATAATTAATCCACTAAATTAATTACTCGGTGACACGTAACTCATAAACCCGACATGTATCATCCACTACTCGGGATCTCATTGGACCAACACAATAATCAATATTATAATTGGCCAATAGATTAAATCCACGTAATTATCTCAAAAACGGGATGTTACACGTTGATGTTGTGAACCGGGTTAAAATACGTTTAAATGATGAAGTTGCAAATTGCATAACATTTATTTATGAAATCACAGATAATATGAGTTCAATAATAATGAATTTGAAAATAGAATTATGGTCAATAATTTTGATTATTTTGTTGAAATTCACGGTTCATCTACTGTGATGTCCAAAAAGTAGTTAATAATCCAATGTAACATACATGAATGACAACCAGTTGAATAAAAAAAAATTCATTGAATGACCAATTGATCGTGTGAATCTCGAATAATGATATTTATAAATAAAAACAACTAATTTTGTCAGGTTATGTTTTTAATTGATGGAAACAAAGTCTAGGGGCTATTTTGTATTTCCTTGATAGTTGTCAAATATGTATATAAATAGTATCTTTGACTTTCAATAGAATAGATCTGACAGTTATTTTGCACGCATAGAATTCAGAGAAAAGGCCACTGTTCACGAAGATCTTATTCTCTCTGTAATAGAATCTGTCATCATTCAATATAATCATTTGGTTAGTTTTAATTCCGTTTATTGTTCTTGATTATATGATATTGTTGTTTGATTTATAAGAAACTGTATTTCACAATTGGTATCAGAGCTTTAGGGGTGAATTTTTTGAATCTGAGATTGAATTTTTGTTTCGAAATTGCTTACTGTTCTTGAGCTTTTTTTTTTTCGAAAAACCCTAAAATCACTAAGGGTTTTTAATATGTTGATCTTTGACAGTGAGAATTGGATCGAAGGTAAAGGATAAATAGACGAATCAATTGATTATAATCTTGAATTGATTCACAAAACACAGAAAAAGATCTAGGCAATTTTGTTAAATTTTGAAAAATATAAAAACGAGTACTGTTCCATTGAAAAAGTCAAACCTAGATCTATTTTTGCACAATGGTGTTTCACAAAAAGTGTTTGTATTCAAAATCCTCACCTTCGATTGCAATTTGAGTGAAAATTGGCAATTTCTTGGATTTAATCTGAATTTCAGACTTGAAAAATCTGAAAATATTAAGAAACTCGAAATACATATATCATATGTGTAATTCGAGTTGAAGACTTGTGTCAATCGAGTTGACAACCTGTGTAATTCGATTTGAAGACTTATATCAATCGAGTTGACAACCTGTGTCACTAGAGTTGGATATTAAGTTGATTCGAGTTTTGAGTGAAAGACTATTCGAGTTTTTCAAAAGACTAATTCGAGTTTCACATATTACTATAAAACTTGTATCCAAACATCACTCGAGTTTCTCACCAAACATTCAAGTTTGATTCATTTGAGTTCAACAGTAAACACATTCGAGATTCACAGTAAACTCATTCGAGTTCAACAGTAAACACATTCGAGATTCACAGTAAACCCATTCGAGTTTCACAGTAAACACATTCGAGTTTCACAGTAAACTCATTCGAGTTTCACAGTAAACTCATTCGAGTTTCACAGTAAACACAATCGAGTTTCACAGTAAACTCATTCGAGTTTCACATTAAACTCATTCGTGTTTCACTCTAAACACATTCGAGTTTCACTCTAAACTCATTCGAGTTTCACATTACACCCATTCGAGTTTCACTCAAAACTCATTCGAGTTTTATACTTAGATTATTCGAGTTTAACACACATATTAATCAAGATTGTTGCAATACATCAACAACAAGTCTATTCAGTGTCTGAGTCAAGGTGATTATTGCTACTAACAAGTTACTGTGTTGTAGATTTCAGTACTAATCTGTGTTTCCAAGTTTGATCAAAATTTTCAATCTCAATCGAAGTTCATCAGATCTTGGACAGTTTCCCATATATCAATCAATATGTCTAAAGACGCTCTGGCAATGGGATCAGAAACCAAACCCCCAATTCTATACATGGGTGAATATGTTCAATGGAGGGAGAGGTTTCTTGAATTTATTAGTTTTCATGATCTATCAGAAGAAATGCTGAAATCCTTAACAGAAGGACCAGCCACTTTTATGGAAACAATCCCAGGAGTACCAACTGGTAATCCCCCAATTCCACCAAGGACAGTAGAGGTCACCAACCTTACTGAGGCCCAAAAGAAGAGAAAATTAGGGGATAAAACTGCCAAAAAGTTACTGTTGATATCCATTCCCAATGATATTTACACATGCCTTACAAACATAAAAACTGCTAAGTCAATTTGGGATGAAGTGTGTAAAATCATGAGGGGATCTGACAGAGCTGCCACAAACAGGGCTAGAAACAGCCTAATGACGTTTGAGAATTTCAGAGCCCGTGAAGGTGAACTACTGAAAACACTTACCTAAGGTTTGTGAATTTGGTAAGTGAAATGAAACGAAACGGAGTGACAAAGTCCAACCTGGACATAAATGTCAAATTTCTAAATGTTCTGAATCCTGAATGGGAAAAATATGCTATGATTATCCAACAAACAAAGGATATTGAGGAAATGGATTTTCATATGATATTTGAAACCTCAACAACTATCAAGAGGTTGTGTTGAGGAAAATATCAGGAAAGAAGAAAGCCGAGAAAGAAACTGCTGACCCATTGGCTCTACTGGCAGAGAAAAAGTACAAATACAAGCTGAAAAAGGAGAAAAGAGCCGTAGTCAGCAGTACATCTTCCGAATCAGAATCCTCAGATTCATCTGCTGATTTAGAGATAGAAGAGATAAAAAAGCAGATGGCACTACTTACAAAAGCATTTCAAAAGAAATTTTACAGAAAGCCAACCAACAATAAGATGCGCTATAAAACAGGCTCGAGGAAAATTGAAAAGAAGGACAAATATGAGAAATCTGGAGAAAGCAGTGCACGAAAGACTGACAAATATGAAAAGTCAGACAAGTCAGCAAAGAAAGAGTCAGAACAGAAATGTTACAACTGTGGAAAACCAGGCCATTATGCCCGAGAATGCAGATCCCCAGTAGTCAAAAACTCAGACTACTATACAAGAAAGACTCTCTTAGCCAAAGAAAAAGAGTCTGGCAAAGCTCTTATGGCGGAGGATGACCACTGGTTGCAGTTATATGAAGATGATGACATTTTGGATGAAGATGCTCATATTTGTCTCAAATCAGAAATTTTCAATGAGTCAGAATTGAGTGAATCAACACTGATAGCTGAAGATAAAGTTTGGGTTGGATTAACTGATGAAGAGGATGCAGAAAGACAAGAATCTGAGTCTGATGAAGAGGAAGAGACAGAAGAAGTTGCATTGATGGCAACTGGCAAAAATGAGGCTGAAAATGATGAAGATTCAGAGTCTGAAAAATCAGATGGTTCAGATAAACTGGAGGTACATTCTAATTTTTTGACTATGATATTGATGAATCATGTATATTAGAAGAAAAACTAACTCATATGGCCTTTATTCTTAAAAAGTTTGAAAAATCTTTAAAGGCAGAAAAGAAAAATGTTCATTCTTTGGAAAACAAACTTCGTAATGAACACAACTTAGTTTTAGACTTTTCCAAAGATAAAGCATTAGCTTTACGAACGGTTTCAGACTTACAAGATAAGGAAAGAGAACTTCAAAGCAATATACTCAATCTTAATCACAATATATCTGATTTACAAGAAAGACTGCGAATAGCAGAATTAGAAGCTTCAAACTTTTCTGTAAAATATCATGCTATTTTTGAAGAACGAACTAAACTTTATGAGAAAATAAAGAAGATGGAAGATGAATTTATCAAAAGAGGGCAAACAGATCAAACAATTTATTTAAATCAACCAAAAGACACAGAATTTTATAATTCTAAATCTAGAATTGGTTGGGAAAATCCAAAGTATCTAACAAAAGCAATATCTAGTTCACCAACATTATATGATGTCAGATACATGAACTTAGGATTAAAAATGGCATTTATGAAAGCCTCTGAAGAAGTAGAATCTAGTGAAGAAATAAAAAGATTACGATCAGACAAAATGCAAAATTCTGGTGATTATACCAGAATAAATGAAACAAATAATATTCATGATACTAAAGAAGAGTACATTCAAACATATTCTGAAAAGGATTTGTCTGAATTACCTACACAATCTCAAAAATTATATTTGCCAAATTCAATTTTAGAAAGGATAAATTCTGATCTAGAATTGAAAGTTAAAAATTTTGAGACAAAGAATGGAAGTCTCAAGGCTAAACTAAGAAAAATGGAACAAATGTTGCAAGATCAGCCTAAAAACATAAAGTTGTCTGATCCACAATCATCTACTTCTCTAGATTCTATAAATTCAGAAAAAGAATTTGATCTGTATATGCACTCTGACGTTAATTCATTAGATCAAATGTTTGGTAAAATTGATGAATTTATCAAACCTTTGCCTAACAAACAATCAAATGATAATAAAGAACCTGTTAAAATTCTGCAAAGAATGTCTACAGATTCTTTAAAATCATCTGAAAATTCACCATTATTACAACAAAAGAAGGAGAAAACAAAAGTAATTGTTAAAACTCCTAACTTTGAAAAGGGTGAATCATCTTCATCACCGGACTCAATTGCACTTAAAGTCCAATCTTCAAAAGGTATGAAAAATTTACAGAAGAAACGAATATCTAAATCGACTAATTCTCATACTTCTTCTATGTCAGATATCATTGTGAACGGTTCGAGAAAACAAGTTTGGCGAAAGAAGAAAAGAGAACAGAAAAACAAGAGTATAAAACAAGAGTGGCGCGTGAAGGACAAAATTGTTACAGATAGAAATAGCAAAATTGAACATTCTGTCTGTAATAATAAACTTGTTAATAATTCTTGTATAAAGTTTTCAAGAACGAACTTAATTGCTTTGAATTCTTGTACTTGTAAGCCTTCAATTGTTAAATCTAATAAGCTCGTCTGGCAACCGAAGAAAAAGGACCCATTTTATGAACAGAAAAAGGTTCCACAGAAAAATATTTCAAAAACAATTCCACCGCGAATTGTACAAAAGTGGATACCTAAAAGAACAGTTCAAAAGTGGGTACCTAAAATAACTTCAAATGATAAGCTAAAAGCCATATCTGTTAGAATAACAAATAATACTGTATATGAATTACCTAAAACAAAAGTACCCAACTACAAGTGGGTACCTCATGTGCTACTTCGTCTTATAGGTAAACCATGTCTGGTATTTTGACTCCGGATGTCCCAAGCATATGACCGGACAACGAGACACACTCACGGACTTTGTAGAAAAGTTCTGTGGGACGGTCAGATTTGGAAATGATCAGTTTTGTTCGATCAAAGGATATGGAAGTCTCAAATACGACAAAATTACCATCCAAAAGGTTTTCTATGTTGATGGTCTTGGACACAATTTGTTTAGTATTGGACAGTTGTGTGATAAAGGTTTAGAAGTCAATTTCAAAGCCAATCGGTGCAGCATCAGATCCGGAGAAGGAAAAGAAATTTTGGCAGGAAACAAGAAAACAAATTTGTGCTCCATTGATTTAGCTTCGATTAAACTGAAGAAAGATGTCTGCTTAATGTCAAAAGCTACATCTAAAACAGCATGGCTGTGGCATCGTCGCCTTTCACATTTGAACTTCAATGAGTTAACCAACCTAGCAAAAGGAGGGTTAGTTAAAGGGCTGCCGACTCTCAAATTCCAAAAAGAGCAGTTGTGTGCCGCATGTGAAAAAGCAAAAATGACAAGAGCTACACACAAATCCAAAACAGAACACTCATCCACGAGAGTGCTGGAATTACTGCATATGGATTTGTGTGGACCAATGAGAGTACAAAGCATTAATAAGAAACGATATGTATTGGTGATAGTTGATGACTATTCACGATACACATGGGTTTTCTTCCTGAGGTCCAAATCAGATGCAACCGAAACAATCATAGACTTCATCCGGAAAATACAAGTGAAGTTGCAACTCACAATTCAAACAATCCGCTCAGATAACGGAATAGAATTCAAGAACAAATCACTTGACTCATTCTTGAATTCAATAGGAATTACACATCAGTTTTCAGCTGCTCGAACTCCACAACAAAACGGTGTCGTTGAAAGAAGAAATCGGACACTAGTGGAATCAGCTAGGACGATGTTGGCATATTCCAATTTACCGTTATCCTTGTGGGCAGAAGCAGTTGCAACAGCTTGTTTCACACAGAATCGTTCAATCATAAATAAGAGATTCGGAAAGACTCCTTATGAATTGATTAATAAACGAATACCTAATATTAAATTTTTCCATGTCTTTGGTTGCAGATGCTTTATTCTAAACGACAAAGATAATCTTGGAAAGTTTAATCAAAAAGCAGATGAAGGAATATTCATCGGATATTCAAAGGAGTCGGTTGCCTTCCGAGTGTACAACAAGAGAACCAAGATGGTCAACGAGAGCGTGAATGTCAAATTTGATGAAGGTGTGGTAATGGCTTCTGAACACACCAGTTCAGGACCCGAACCTAAGACGCGGACTTCATTGGAGTCATCTGAACAAAATGCAGAACACTCAGAATTACATAAGTTGTTTGAGAATTTTTATGAAGACTATTTTGAAAAGCCCAAAACTAATTTGGTGCCTGACAGGATTATTGAAGATCCAGTCGTAGTCTCTGATCTTTCTCAACAACAAGTTTCAGAAGAAACTGGAGAAGCCTCAACAACAAATGTGCAGTCGACTACTGAGATTGTACAACCCATTGAACCTCCATATTCTTCTGAAACCCCCATTACTTCTGAACATTCAGAAGCTCCTACCTCAGATGTCCCACCTACAACATCTGAAGTAACTCCCCAACCATATCTAGATCACAATCCCAATCAAGACCAAATCGAACCGTTTCCACATAATTTTAAGTGGACAAGAAATCACCCAATAGAAAATATTATTGGTGATCCATCCGCGTCAGTCCAAACCAGAAGGGCAACCATAAATGAATGTTTATTTTCAAAAATTTAAAGTAAAATAGAGCCCAAGAATGTAAAAGAAGCACTTCTGGACGCTGATTGGATTGTGGCGATGCAAGAAGAACTGAACCAGTTCGAACGGTTAAAGGTCTGGAGACTTGTTGAGCGCCCAAAAGACAAATCCATTATAGGCACGAAATGGATCTTTAAAAACAAGAAAGATGAACATGGAGTAATCGTTCGGAATAAAGCTCGTCTCGTTGCAAAAGGATACCGCCAACAAGAAGGGATTGACTACGATGAAACGTTTGCACCAGTTGCACGAATTGAAGCCATTAGAATGTTTTTAGCTTTTGCCGCTCATAAAAACTTTACAGTATATCAAATGGATGTTAAAACTGCGTTTTTAAACGGGGAACTAACATATGAAGTATATACATATCAGCCCGAAGGTTTTACTGATCCTTCAAGACCTGATCATGTATATAGTTTAGATAAGTCACTGTATGGCCTTAAACAAGCACCGCATGCTTGGTATGATGCACTTTCAACATATCTGTTGAAATGTGGATTTACAAAAGGTGCAGTTGACACAACCCTGTTTATAAAACGTCAGGGGTCGGATATCATAGTTATACAAATATATGTAGACGACATAATATTTGGGTCTACAAATCCAGAATTTTGTAAGAAATTCGCATTTTTAATGTCCCAAAAATTCGAAATGAGCATGATGGGGGAAATAAATTTTTTCTTAGGATTACAAGTAAAACAATTAGCTGATGGTATTTTTATCAATCAGTCAAAATATATACAAGACATGTTAAAGAAATTTAACATGGTCAATAGTACTCCTATGAAAACTCCCATGGCTCCGGATTCAAAGTCAAAACTCGATGCGGACATCTCAGGGAAACCTGTAGATGTGACTCATTATCGAGGTATAATTGGGTCATTAATGTACTTAACAGCTAGTAGACCAGATATTATGTTTGCTACATGTGTCTGTGCAAGATATCAGGCAAATCCTAAAGAATCACACTTAACAGCTGCGAAACGAATTTTAAGATATCTCAAAGGAACTCCAAATCTTGGTTTGTGGTATCCTAGAGAATCTTCATTTAATCTGACTGCTTTTTCTGACGCTGATCACGCAGGTGATAAGATGGACAGAAAGAGTACGTCTGGAGCAGTACAGTTCTTAGGTGACAAACCCGTATGTTGGTCATCCAAGAAACAACATTGCGTCTCATTGTCTACAGCTGAAGCAGAGTACGTTGCCGTATCTTCTTGCTGTTCTCAGGTGTTGTGGATGAAGAGCCAACTGCGCGATTACGGGTTTACACCAAAGAAAATACCAATATATTGTGATTCTCAGAGCGCAATAGCTATTGCATCAAATCCGGTGCAACATTCAAAAACAAAACACATTGACATTCGGTATCATTTTATAAAAGATCATGTAGAAAATGGAAATATAGAATTATATTTTGTACCTACTGAATATCAACTAGTTGATTTGTTTACCAAAGCGTTAGATGAAAAGCGGTTTAATTTTTTGGTATACAAATTAGGTATGTTGAATCGTTAAGATTTTTTTAATTCAGTAGTTTCAATATATAATTTTAAAATTTTCAATTTTTTATAAATTTTTATCTGATGTTAAATTCATGAATCATAAAAAGTTTATATTATTTGAAATTTAACAAGATCTGGATTGTCATGTGCAGGGGGAGCAGAAAAGAAATTTATCTGATTTTGAGTAAATCTGATAAAAATTATCTGTTATTTTGTAGGGGGAGCAGAGCTGAGAAAATGAATATACATTTGAGGGGGAGCAGCTTTCAGAAATTCAAGGGGGAGCAAATAAGCATTTTTAATATTTTTAAATTTGTTTTTTTTTTGTGTGTGTTTTCCATTATTTTTGTTATTTTGTGTGTGCTATTTTTTTAATTATGTGTATTTTAAATTTTTTTTGAAGTCTATTTTAATTTTTATTTTTTTTTGCAAATCAGAAATTTTTTTTTGTTGTTTTTGTTTTGTTTTGTTGAAATTTTTTTTTAAAAAAAAGATAGTGGGTTTTGTTGATAAATGGGTTTATAATTGGTGATTTGAAAGTGGGCCGGCCAATTGTTTTTCAAATATGGGCCGGGTATGAACATCTATAAATTTGAAATTCAAATTTCAAAATTACTTTTTCAGAAAACCGACAATTGCCATCTTCTTCAAAAAGCTTCCTTCACCATTAAGCAATCTAAAAACCCACATATCTTCATCTGATTCAAGAAACAAGTTCGTTATATTGTGAGTAAATTTTTTTTTGGTTTGTGTCTTGTATTGTTACATAGTTCATTACAGTTTTTGAATATGCATGTGACTGTGCTCGTATAAAGACGTATTTTGAGAGTTCATGGAGATTCATGATATTTGTTCATGAAAATGAAATTAAATGTGTGATGGGTTTCGTATTGTAATCATGACCATGAATCTGAAATTTCATAAGTCATTCTTTCATCACACAAACAGATGGTTTGATTTTGATATTCAACAGTTTCGAGTTCAAGTTTTTCTGAAATTTGTATTTTTAACAACCTAAATGTTGTTTTTAATCGAAATTCAGTAAAACAAAAGTGGTTAAAATGCATTTTCGAAGAGGATACAAGTTTTAAATCACTGAAAAAGGTCCCTGAAATTAAATTCAAAAATTCAGTGTAAATTTGACTTGTAATAAAAACAAACAGGAACTTCTCGAATAAAGCTATACTCGAGAAAGCCCAAGAGTTAATCGAGTTGGCTAAAAAGACATTCGAGAAAGCCTTAGATTGATTCGAGTTGAATAACATGTGACTCGAGAAAACCCAAGAGTTAATCGAGTTGATTCAAAGGATAATCGAGAAAGTCTCTGTGTCATGCGAGTTGACTGAATACAGGACTTAGAAAATTTTCAAAACTTAAATCTCGATTGATTCATTGTCTAAGAACACTTACAGTTTATTCGAGTTGGGGCAATGTAGTTATCGAGAAAATGTCTTATTCATTCGAGTTGAGTGTTAGACATCAAAGAGATAGTCCACATATTCTCATGTTTCATTCGAGTTTAATACCTGTTTCATTCGAGTTTAACATGTATTTCATTCGAGAACCTTCAAGACTCATTCGAGTTGAATCAAGAACTATTCGAATTGTGTCATGTTTTATTCGAGTTTCATACATATGTAATTCGAGTTTTATATAGGCTTATTCGAGTTTATTCATAGACAGTCAAGTTGTTCCATGTGTCACCCGACATTGTTCAAGAGTCATTCGAGAAAGTTGTGGTTTCATTCGAGTTTTAAAAGAAAATTTTTTCCTAAGTGTGGAATTTTTAATGTTTTAAGAAAAATGTCACATTTTTTTAAGAAATTGTTATAAATTTGTGTTTTTCTAACATTGGTCTCTAAACGATTGACTCTGGAGTCCTTTCAATAATAATCTATTATTGTCTGGAATCCCGATGCCTTAAACAGAAAATCACAATTTTTTACAATTTCTGATAAAATGTTACAATTTTTCTACATTTTAAGGATTGTCATTTGTGTACATGGTCTGACTAACATGATTTTTTATTTGGTTTACAGGTGTTCAAATGGCATCTCCAGTGCAGTCTCAAAACTCCAATTCATCTGACTCCCATTCATCATCCAATCATACTCTTGTTTCTACACCTGTTCGTTCTACTTCAGTTGCCCGTCCCTCACAGTCAAATATCATCCCAGATAACCAATTAGTTAAACCTAAACATTGCCTACCTTTTCGAGATAATAACCATCGCCTGGATACCAAGGTTATTAAAGTTAGTCATCCTATCATCGTTGACATTCTCAAAGGCCATCCGTTAGGTTATCTGCTTCAATATAAACCTTCTATCCCACAGGTTTACCTACAACAATTTTGGCACACAGTCAAATTTGTTCCTGCTGACGGCAATCACCATTTCAAAGTTACAATAGACCAATATAAAACTAAAATCACTCTCGCCAGACTTCGTCACAATCTATTTCTTCCAAGACGTATAGACACAGTTAACTTCCCAGAGTTGGCTGATTTTGAAGATTTTGTGTCGGATGAGGAGCTGGTTCATGATCTGATCTGCCTGGGCTACTCAAAGCCACTACCAAAGAGCTCCAAATTCCATAGGAATGGCTTGAATGGAGAATGGTACACACTATTTGGAATTATCAATAGGTGTATGACGTCAAAGCACACAGGCATCGACAGATGCAGCATTCATTGCCTAAGGATTTTTCATGGAATAGCTTTTAACAAGCATTATGATTATGCTCAGTGCATATGGGAGGACTTAAAGGAGATTATTCTAGCAAAAACTACAAATAGAGCAAGAAAATTTGTTCCGCTTCAGAGATTTATACAAATTCTTATCCGAGGAATTCTTCGCGCAAATGAAAATATTCCGAAGCGAGCCAATTCACAGCGATGTCCAGATTATGTGATGATGAGCTTACACGAAGTGCCGGATTCTCCAAATGCAAATATTATGCCAATTCCGGAGTCATTGTTAAAATATGCGGATCAAGAGAGTGAGCATGTGAGATTGTATAGGATAGATCATGCTCCGATAGAGACCCAGGAACCGGGATCTCTTACCCAAGGAGCTTTAGGAATAGAGGAACCTCAGCAAGGGGCTGAAGTTCAGGTTGCCCAATTTGTGAGTGAGGGAGATGATGTAGTAAGGGGAGGTGAGGAAGAAGCTGAGAGATCTGATTCCGAGAGAACTTTGTCGGATATCCAAGAAGAAGAAGGAGAAGGAGATGATAATGATGATGATGATGATGGAGGGGATCATCATGAGGGAGGTAGTATGATGATAGATATTGTAAGCATTGCTGAAGAGAGTGTGCGGGATACCATTAACCTAGAAAGCCGAGATATAACCACATCTGCTGTTAGCTCTCCTATGAGAGTTAGCATTGAAGAAGTCAGTATCCCACTGACAATTGCACACCCAAGCATCCACTCGGTCTCCTCTCAACAGGAGATTGTTTCAATTGAGCACAGGGATGAACCTTATAATTTATCCGAGAGTCACCTGGACTTGATGGATATTGAAACAAGTACACAGCTGCCCGAGTGTACGACTTCAATTCAATCATCAATAGGTGTATGACGTTAAAGCACACAGGCATCGACAGATGCAGTATTCATTGCCTAATGATGTTTCATGGAATAACGTTTAACAAGCATTATGATTATGCTCAGTGCATATGGGAGGATTTAAAGAGATTGTTCTTGCAAAAACTACAAATAGAGCAAGAAAATTTGTTCCGCTTCAGAGATTTATACAAATTCTTATCCGAGGAATTCTTCGTGCAAATGAAAATATTCCGAAACGAGCCAATTCACAGCGATGTCCGGATTATGTGATGATGAGCTTACACGAAGTCCCGGACTCACCAAATGCGAATATTATGCCAATCCCGGAGTCATAGCTAAAATATGCGGATCAAGAGAGTGAGCATGTGAGATTGTATAGGATAGATCATGCTCCGATAGAGACCCAGGAACCGGGATCTCTTACCCAAGGAGCTTTAGGAATAGAGGAACCTCAGCAAGGGGCTGAAGTTCAGGTTGCCCAATTTGTGAGTGAGGGAGATGATGTAGTAAGGGGAGGTGAGGAAGAAGCTGAGAGATCTGATTCCGAGAGAACTTTGTCGGATATCCAAGAAGAAGAAGGAGAAGGAGATGATAATGATGATGATGATGATGGAGGGGATCATCATGAGGGAGGTAGTATGATGATAGATATTGTAAGCATTGCTGAAGAGAGTGTGCGGGATACCATTAACCTAGAAAGCCGAGATATAACCACATCTGCTGTTAGCTCTCCTATGAGAGTTAGCATTGAAGAAGTCAGTATCCCACTGACAATTGCACACCCAAGCATCCACTCGGTCTCCTCTCAACAGGAGATTGTTTCAATTGAGCACAGGGATGAACCTTATAATTTATCCGAGAGTCACCTGGACTTGATGGATATTGAAACAAGTACACAGCTGCCCGAGTGTACGACTTCAATTCAATCACTGAGTCTAGCTCCTATAAAGCCTAGGACACTCGAGTCAACTTCATCTGTTGAAGTTAGTGTGGTTGAACTTCGTGTTCCCACTGGAACATCCTCAGTAACGGAAGCATTTGTTGCTCCGTCACTTGAAGAGGGTGGAAGTCCAGTCAGAGCAACAACTTTACCAACTCTGAGCACTGGCCACACAGAAGTACTTTTTACAAGTTCGACTGTTGTGACAACTGGAAGTCTACGTGACCCAGTGGTGACTTTATCCCCATTCGTAACTGAATCAACATTACATCAAGCATTGAATGAAGCTGTTGCTGGAGTAAGCACACATGTATCTGCTCAATTGGCTGAGGTAATTGCACAGATGTCAAACATCCATAAGTTTTTAAAGGGGAAGGATGTTGCAGAGGAATCAGTGAAGCAGTCTGAGTCAAAACACGCAATTGAAGAATTGAAAGATTTTGTGTTCGAACAGTTTGATGAAATGAGAGAACGCATGATAAGTTTGGAAAGTACTGTGATAACAGCGTTGGGAAATCTATCAGAGAGGGTTGCTGCGGTAGAAGAGACTTGTAAGGCTCAAGCTTCCTCATCCAAGAGGAAACATGATGAGCATGATGAGGACTCCAATGATGCTCCTCATGAGGGGGAGAAGAGGAGAAAGCTTGATGAATCAACACCTGGGGTATTGATGATTACATACCCATAAAAGGAAACAAAAGTTCAAGAGAGAGAGGCTGGGGGCTCAAAAGAATCGGCTGGTGAACAAAGAGAGCTGGGATTGATTCTTCATGAAGATGTTCCAGTTCCTTTGAGCATTCAGTCTGATATTTACCATTTTGTAGAATATATTGATTCTGATGAAGATGTTCAAGATAAGTCATGAGTTGAGTATTCAAGGAATAGGAGAAGAGGGAGAGGAATACATCGAAGTGTCGGAAGATGATGATGTAATTGCTTTGACTGATATTGATTTCAGAGCTGAAAGGATCGAAGAAGAGGTAGGGTTAGTTGAGGAGATTTTGAAAGATACTGAATCTACACCAACGGTTGAAAAGCCTGAGGTAGTTATTCAAGTTAAGGAGTAATTTGAAGAGTTTCCAGTCAAAAATGTGATTGCTCAAGAAAAAGTTGTACTGAATGAGGTTGAGGTGATGGATAGATTCTTCAACGAATATGTGCTTGCAGATGAGTCTAAGAAACAACATAGACTTAGATTTGAAGCCCAACAAGTAGTTCAGAGAGAAATTCAAGACATGCTGACATTGTTGAATAAATATGAGATCAGCAAAAAGAAAGTGAAGAAACTTGAGCTTCCAGAGAATAGATCGGCAGAGTTTATTAGAAAAAGGAACAAGATGCCATACATTGAAGATATTCTGGAAAAACGGATCTTTTGCAAGAAACAAGCACCTTGTTCGTTTCACAAGTTATTTAGAGTGCTAGAACCAAACATGCCGAATCTGGTCAACTATGCCAGCTTTCTGAGAAATAAAACACAGGAAGTTGAGAAGGTCAAAAGTGAGTTCAGAATAGTCGATCTGGTGAAGATAGAAAAGGAAAGATTTGTCAAGATTTTCTATCCAAAGTTCACTGTCACTAGATCAGATGGAAATACCTATATGTTCACAGAAGCTGATATGTTCAACATGCACCTGGTCGACATTGAAGATCTTTTTGATGAGTTGTGCAGAAACAAACGAAATGAACACTGCAGATTTGAACTTAAGACACTGTTTCACTTCATGCATACCAAATTGGTATTGATGTCAGTGCAAGATCAACAGATAGGGGTTGATCGGGGTATGAGGAAGATCAACATGACAGCGCCTCACAGAGATATCAAGTTTGCTGGTGAGTTGAAAGAATTTCAAGTGATCATGGTGAAGCACCCAGCAGTGATGTACAAAGATAGAAATAAGAAGTTAAGAGCAATGAGAAGTGTAGAGCTGAACAAGTTTTCAGATGAGACTCTGAATAAAGTGTTGAGTGGTTTAAAAGGAAAGCTTGCAGCAGATAAGAAGAAAAAGACAAAGAAATGAGCTCTATCTGTAAACGACCGAAGACTCATGGTTGAATTTATTTCAAAGATTGAATGGAGGCTCTCGGATCGTAAAAGTGTTAGAAGATTTGAACAAAAGCTGGGCTTATCGATTTAAAGACTTTGGTCTTTCCATCAAAGGGGGAGAATGTTAGATTATGTTTTAATTGATGGAAACAAAGTCTGGGGGTGTTTTGTATTTCTTTGATAGTTATCAAAATATGTATATAAATAGTATCTTTGACTTTCAATAAAAATAGATCTGACAGTTATTTTTCACGAATAGATTTCAAAGAAAAGGCCACTGTTCACGAAGATTTTATTCTCTTTGTAATCGAATCTGTCATCAATCAATATAATCATTTGGTTAGTTTTAATTCCGTTTATTGTTCTTGATTATTTGATATTGTTGTTTGATTGATTAGAAACTGTATTTCACACATTTTATTTTATTTTTTGTTTTTTGCTTTTTGCTTTTGTCACACAATATACATATAAAAATCAACTTTTGTTATTTAAAGTTTGTGTGTAGAAAAGAGGTTTAATATAAAAAAACCAATATGTTTTTTTATATTTCCGAGATATAGTGTCTCCGTGTTGTTTATACCAATAAATCCTCAAGTTATTTATTTGTTTGTGATTTTCAGAATTTTTGTTTTTTTGGCAAAAAAAAAATCATTAAGTTTGAGGGTTTTTCATGGAAAAAAGTGAAAACATGTTTGTTTATTCTTTTTTAATGAAAAATACAGGATTGATTACGAAAAAAAAAATTGTAAGAAAATAAGAAAGAAAACAGTAGCATGAGGATTTTTTAGGATAAATTAACATGGAGACAAGAAACCACAAAAATTAAAAACAAGGTGTTTTGTTCATATAAATCCTAAAAAAACAATATAGTTTAGACATCATCAAAATGCACTGACGATGTTTTCATCATTAAACATATTTTTATTTTTTAATATCATAGTTTATCTTAATCGATAAAAACTACATATTCATGATGGATTCCCGCAGCAACGCGCGGGCAACCATCACACTATTTACTGCTATTTATTAAAAGGATACAAATTAGAAGGATACAGCTGGTTTATTATATTTACTCCCATTTAAGGATAGTGGAATATATGACATTTAAGAAATAATTACGATTGGCATTTGGCAATTGCTATAATTAATATCAACTTCATCAAGGAATTTCCATATATAATAGGGTTTATTATGAAAAAAACCAACATGTTTCCACGTTTTTTGCGTTTTCGTTCCTCCATGTTATTTTCTTCCATAAAAAACCTCAAGTTATTCTTTTCTTATTGGTTTAGTGAAATTTGGACATTAGAACCCGATTTTCAAGTTTTTAAAACCCGGTTCACAATATATAACCGGGGTCTAATGTCCAAAATTTCACTAAACCAATACGAAAAGAATAACTTGAGGTTTTTTATGGAAAAAAATAACACGGAGGGACGAAAACGCAAAAAACGTGAAAACATGTTGGTTTTTTTCATAATAAACCCTATATAATAATATGAAATTAATTCAGAGTTAATCTTCTAATCAACATTTAATCAACCATCAACAAATCTATAAATATTAATAAGTAACGTAACAATATTTCAATTTATTAATAACATTTCTTAGAGTGTTCCTAATATCTAAATATATACTAGCCGACTAATAATTAAATCTTACAACTATGGTGTGCATGTGGTGTGTCAAGATTATATCGTTATTTGATCATGTCTGATTTCATAAAACACTTAAGAGTCACACCGATGAGCACACAACTAAGCGATTGCAATAAAACTATTGAATAAATAATAATGGATATTGTTTATTACACGAATTGATCATTGAGATTAAATTAATAGGTGATTAATTATATATCTCAAAGTATGGGGATAAACCTGCATGTCCTAAGAAGGAACGAATTCCCTTAATATTAGTAGGCGGTGGTAACGATGAAATTATTTGTATTTTAGCTCGATCAACCTCCATTCCCCTTTCAGAAACTATATGTCCTAGGACTACTCCCTCTTTAACAATAAAATGACTCTTCTCCCAACTTAATACCAAATTGGTTTCGGTACACCGCTTGAGAACTTTTTCTAAATGAGAGAGACACCCTTCGAATGACTTATCAAAATTAGAAAAGTCGTCCATGAAATTTTCAAGAGACCCTCCGACCATGTCTGAAAATATAGTCATCATACATCGCTGGAATGTGGCTGGAGCGTTACATAATCCAAATGGCATCCTTCGGTAGGCGAATGTGCCATACGAACACGTAAAGGTCGTCTTATCTTGTTCTTCAGGGTGTATCGGGATTTGGTTATACCCCGAATAGCCATCTAAGAAGCAATAGAATTTTTGCCCTGCTAATTTCTCTACTATTTGGTCGATGAATGGCAAAGGGTAATGGTCCTTAGAGGTTGCGGCATTCAGCTTTCTGTAGTCGATACATACTCTCCACCCCGTTACAGGGCGAGTTGCAATCTTTTCTCCTTCAGGAGTATCGACAACAGTGATTCCAGATTTCTTTGGAACCGTCTGTGTGGGACTAACCCATTGGCTATCTGATATAGGATAAATAATTCCAGCATCTAGCCATTTTAGTAATTCCTTCTTCACTACCTCTCTAAGGTTGGGATTTAGCCTTCTCTGAGCATCTCTGCTAGGTTTAGCTGTCGGATCAGTTATAATTCTGTGCATACACAGTGTTGGGCTAATCCCCTTAAGGTCTGCTATGGTCCAACCTACCGCTTCCTTATATCTCGATAAAACTTCTAATAAGGCCCTTTCTTGTGCAGCCGTAAGATCTGTTGCGATGATTACGGGCAATGTACTCACGGGGCCAAGAAAAGCATATTTGAGATGAAATGGAAGTGGTTTCAACTCTAACTTGGGTGGTTGCTCTAGAGATGGTTTTGCTGATGGTGGAAGATCAGTAGGAAGTTTCTCGATCTTATGCGTCCATGGTGGTTGAGTAGAATCCACTGATTGAACACGTTCAAGTTCGAACTCCTTACCTTCAGGCATATTATCTAACTTATGCTCATTATAATACAGAAGCAGCTCCACTGGATCTTTACATGTTATTGTTGAATATTGTTGTTGTATTAAATCATCAACTAAGTCTATCATGTAGCACTCTGAATGCAATGGTGCATTAGGTACATTATTAAAGACATTAAGTCGGAGTTTGCAGTTCCCGAATGCTATGTCCAAGGCACCTGTTCTGCAATTTATCTGAGCATTGATTGTGGCTAAGAAGGGACGTCCTAATATGATTGCCGGTTGGCTTTCTTTGTAAGGACTGTCCGAGTCCAACACTAATAAATCTACTGGATAATAGAAATCTTCGACCTTAACAATTACATCAGATAACATCCCCCGTGGTACTTTGGTGGACCTATCTGCTAATTGTAGGATGACATCTGTTGTCTGTAGGGTGCCTAGATCATGTTGGTCAAATAAATTACCAGGTAAAATGTTAACACTTGCCCCTAAGTCTAGAAGTGCCTTTTTAATTTGAATATCGCCGATAGTCACCGGGATCAAGGGTGATCCTGGGTCTTTTAATTTGGGCGGCAGTGAGCTAGTGATAACTGCACTGACTTGTTCAGTGAGGTTGATTTGCTTTGGAAGAGATATTTTAAATTTACGTTTCTGAGTACAAAGGTCTTTTAAGAATTTAGCGTAAGAATGGACTTGTTGAATAGCTTTGATTAAGGGAATGTTAATGTTAACTTGATTAAAAATGTCCCATAATTCTTCATTTTTAGGTCCTTTCTTACCATAAGGAAATGATGCCGGATTTTCTAAGGCCGTTGGGTAAGGAGCAATTTCAGTATTGGAACTGCCTTCCCCAACTTTAGTCTCGACTGGTTTCTTGGCTTCTACTTCCTTAAAGGTTACTTTCTTAATCTTTGTTTCTACCTTTGACTCTGATTTAGGTGGTTCTTCTTCATAGGCAATTTCTACCTCATCGTCTGTCTCACTTTCCTTAGGCATTTCTATCTTATTGTCTACTTACTTTCCACTCCTAAGGGTAGTGACTTTATTTACTTCATTCACTTCGTTGACTTCATATTTCTTTTCCTTGCCATGGTGGTGTGATGAGTTAACCGTGGTGTTACTTGGAAGCTTCCCTTCTTCTCGTTTAGTTAAGGACTCTGCAATTTGACCCATTTGCCTTCCAAGCATCTCCATAGTTTTCGCTTGAACCATGGTCTGTTGTTTCATGAATTCCATATATTCGGAAAACTCTTTCGAGTTCCCCGACACTGGTCGTGAATCATGTTATTCTTTAGGGTCTTGGCATTTATAGTACCGATCATCCTTCGTAGCTGAGGTCGATCCATATTGAAAGTCTCGGTTTTGTTGACGAGGTGGCTCATATCTTGGCTTCGGGGGAGCATCATTGTCTTGATTATCCCTCCAACTAAAGTTTGGGTGTTTTCTCCATCCCGGATTGTAGGTTTCCGAGTATAGGTTCTCCCGTTCTCTTCGTTGTCGAAAGCCAAAAGCTTCGTTCACATACTCTTCATGGGCGAAGGTATGTGGGCAATTCTCGGTTGGATGAGAAGGGTCTACTCAAGTGACATAGCAAACCTGTGCCATTGTAGCCTTTCCCATTCCCTTCATCAACAAGTCCATCTTTTTGCTTAGTTCGGAGATATCAGATTTAACTTCCTTTTTCCATGCATTGTCTATGCCCATAACTTGGACACCAACACTACTATCCAAATCCGCTTGGACTTTTACCTTTTCTTAACTGGGTTAATAATTCCCAGGCTTCGTCATCTTCCTTGGCTAAAAAGGTTCCGCCTGAAGCAGCGGTGATCATATTCCTACTTTCTTAACTAACCCCATTTAAGAAGGTTTTAATTAACATCCATTTAGGAATTTCATGGTGAGGGCATGTTCTTAGTCATTCATTTAACCTATTGAAGGCTTCGTGAAATTGTTCTCCAATTTTCTGTTTAAATCTAGTTATTTCTTTACGTTTTTCTGTAGTTTTGCTAATTGGGTAGTATTCAGTTAAAATTCTTTTTTTCTTCATCCCTGTTTGTTATACTATCAGTGGGAAGTCACACGAACCAATTTCGCTCTTTCCTTCAAGGAAAAAGGAAAGAGTCTAAGTTTGAGTGCGTCTACGGTCATTCCCGTAACATGATTGGCCTTACATATAGCAGTAAATTCGGCTAAATGCTCATACGGTTCTTCGCTTGGTGCTCCGCGAAAAACGGGTAAGATGCTAAATAGCTGTGGCCTAATTTCAGGTTCATTCTCATTAATTGGGTAGAGAATAGGTGATGGATCAGGAATATCACTTGGCCTATAATGGGACTCTACGGTTCTACGGTCTCCCATCGGTCTTTGATTTTGTTGGACGTTGACAATAACGTTATCGACGTTCTCGTCTTCCGAACTAATTACTCCTTCTTCCACGTTTACTTTAGGAGCAATATTTTTAATTTTGTTTGCTTGAGTTGTGGCTCGCCTATTAGATCTAGCTGTTTTTTCTATTTCTGGATCAAACTTTGTTAGGCACAAAAAGGCCTCAGTCAAACCTGTTCTGCATCTGAGGGGGAAATTGATAATCAAACCTGTTGATGCATTTGAAGGTTGAATTTAAGGCCTATTATATGCCTTATTGAAACCTGAAAATGATTTGCAATATTAGTCTTAAGCTGTTCTATGTGTTGCATGTGTTGCAACTAAGACAGTTTGTCCAAGCTGCTCTGTCTGCTGAACAGGCTGGACTTAAACTGTCTACGCTGCTCTACACTGTTGAGCAGCTTGGGCGTTTTTAAAGTGTTGTGTTCTTTGTGAACAGAACCTGTTCTTTGTGAACAGGCTAAACACTTTATGGAATATGTTTCCAAGTCATCATGTATTGTTTTTGACTACAAGATCAGTTTACAAGTCGAAGACAAAGTGGAAAACAGAACCGCTCAGCCTGCCCAAGCTGTTCTGTAACATGAAGACAAAAGGTTATTTGAAAAAGGGTGACAGACCTTTTTCTTATATCAAAATAGGCCTTTACAAGGAAGAAAGACGCAAAGTTGACATTCCTAAATTAGTTAAAGGCAATGCAACAGTAGACAAATAGAAAAGACAAAAGTTCTGCACATGTGAAGACAAGTCTGCTTTTCAGAAAAGTGCAGAAAAGGTTATGTTGTCTTTTCAACAAGACTTCTCCTTTTCATTCCGTCCAATGAAGATGTTTCTCTTAGATCCTCTGAATGAGTATAAAAGGAAGCTTCTAAGGGCAGTAAAAGGTGTGAAGAAAGCTAAGTGCTGAAACCAAGAGTGAACGTGCAAGTGTGATATTCATGCATGCAAGCCTTCTGTGTAAACCAGCATCTGTGTGTCTAAGCTGATTTACATAAGCTGTTCCCTTAAGTCTTGTAAAACACAGTGAGTGCTTCTTTGTGAGTGTATTCATTGTATTCTAGTTTGAGTCTGTCTTAGACTAGTAAACATACTGTTGTATCTGTCATCTCAGCTTGAACCATTCCGCATTCAAACTTGTTTGTAATTAACAAATTGTTGATTACATACAAACATTGAGAAAAAGAGTGTGTAGTTTTTAAATTGCTGTATTCACCCCCCCTCTACAGCTTATAACTATATACTTTGGGAACCTCTCGGGACCTACAACTGGTATCAGAGCCAAGTTTAGAGTGTGTGTCATTCTAGATCTCTCATTCTCCCAAGTTTCCATGGACAACAGTGCTGCAAATTCTTCTTACTATGACAATGGCTCTATGGGCAAACCTCCAAAATTTAATCATCAAAACTTCTCTGGTTGGAAGTGCAGAATGATGCTCTATTTAGAGAATCTGGATGTACAACTGCCAGAGATAGTGATGGAGGGTCCCTATGTGCCAACCTCTGTTACTACCATAACTCCAGCGGTTGAAGGAGCTGCTCCTGAAATCAGGACCTTTGAGAAAGCTAAAGCTCAATGGTCTGATGAAGACAAGAGACTGGTGGCTCTGGATGCAAAGGCCAGAAACAATCTGGTCATTTCTCTTCCTGATGATGTGTTCAAACAGGTTGAGAAAATGAAGACAGCAAAAGAGATGTGGGATACTTTGTGTACCGTCTATGATGGACCCACAATCACACTGGACAACAGGATCAACAATCTTGTTAGACAGTATGAACTTTTCTTTGCTAAACCAAAGGAGACTCTCACTGAAACCTACACCAGGTTTACTGCCTTAGTGAATGATCTCAAAGCTGTTGGGATCACTAAGGACAGTCTCACCCTGGTGAATAAATTTCTGGACATTCTACCTGAAGAGTGGAACTACTTTTCAACAATTTTAAGAAACTCAGGTACTATCAGAAGTATGGATCTTTTCAATCTGTATGGATCCTTACTGAATGATGAACAGTCAAGGCAACAAAAGAGGAATGCGTTGGAGATGTCCAAAAGAGGTGCAGCCTTTGTGGCAAATGTGAGACAACCTGTAAATCAGGTAAGTGATGTGTTCACTCAACCTGATCAACAGGATGATGACAAGGAGGAAGAGTCAGGTGAAGAAGATAATGCAGATCTTGCTGAACAAGATGATGAGCAAATGATAGCTATGCTTGTCAAAAGGTTCAACAAGAAAAGATTTGGAAGAAACATGCTGCAAGGAGGTTCAGGTGCTGGCAAAAAGAAGGCATTTGATAAATCCAAGGCTGAGTGCTTCAAATGTGGCAAAACTGGCCATATTGCTGTTGACTGTGTGTCAAAAGCTGTTGGTCAGTCATCCAAACCATACAAGACAAACAAGGATGATGGTTATAGGGTTAAGTACCTTATGGCCATGGCTAAGCTGAGGAAGTTGGAAAACTCAGTGGGTTCCAACCGCCAAAAGGGACTCATGGCAGAGACTTGTGATTGGGAGGAATCTGATTCATCATCAGATAAAGAAGATAATCAATGTCTGATGGCCAACACTGATGTCCCATTAACAAGCAGCTTCAAACAAGATATGGCTGAAGCTGAAGCTTTCAGCAGCTTAGAGAACTGGAATCCTACTATGATGTATAAGGTACAAAATTTTATGGCTTACAGTTCTGAAGAAAAAGTTAAAATGTTTGAATACATGCTTGTTGATCTAAAAGCTGCTGTTGAGAAGCATGATGCTTTACTATCTGAAATCTCTAAGCTTAAAACTGATCTTAAAACTAAAACCAGTAAACTGGACAGTTTCCATAAGTTGGAAACTGAGCTTGATGAATTAAAACACATCAACTCTATTTTACTGGAAGAAAAGAGAGAAACAGATATAAAGCATGCTAAGCTTCAAAAGATAGTTGACTCTTGGTGCCAATCTGCACAAAAAGTCAGCCATTGTATAAGTCAACAGATTCCTGCACAAATCCAAGCCTATCTTGGAGGGGATCATGACACAGCAGCTTCCATTGTTGAGATTAATAATCTGAAAGAAGATTTATCCACTCTTGGTGAACTTCCAAATACATTCATCCAAAATGTGAATGGTAAACTGATCTCAAGAAATAGGTTTGTCAGGCCTCAGAATACTGACAGCTTGTGTGAACTTAGCTCAAAAGCTGATATTGGAATTTGTTCTCCATCAAGTCAGCCTGCTAAGTGCTCTGCTGGTTCACACAAGCAAAAGAAAGGAAGACATGTCCAAACTGAAGCTGTGGACACTAAACCTGTTGACAAAACAGGTTCTGAGTCCAAAGCTGATGGTAAAAAGCATGTTAATCTTTTTCATGCTAAACATTTTGAAAATAAGTTTTCAAAAGGTAAGCAGTCTGTTTTCAACAAGGGTAAGTCTCATGTTGAAAACAAAACTGCTGTGATTTCAAATAAGTTTTCAAATCATAGTAGTAAACTGGTTGTAAACAAGAACAATCTTTTCAAAACCAGACACAGTGAGTATGCTGATAGGCAGCATAAATCACAATCCAGTAGGGGCAAAAACAAAGCCATTGCTCAAACTGAGATAATTGGGAATAAGTTTCCCAAACCTGTGGAAGCTCAAAAGCCAATTAAGCTCCCTGTCTTTGATATCTGTCCTCCTAAAAAGAAGACAGAAGAGGCAGCCAAAGCTGTGGCTATTGAACTATCCACTCAAACTGTTGATTCAACAAAAAGTAATAAAACTGCTAAACCTGCTGAAAGAATCAACAAAAATAACTCAGAATGTGTTTCTGAAAGATCTTCTTCCAAAAATCCTAAAAAGAGAAAATGTTACAAATGTGGGAAGAAGACACATCTGGCCAAGGATTGTCCTGAATCTGAGGACATAAGGCCTGTTGACTCTGTTGTTTCCCTCACAGCTGTCACAAGCAGTGGTGGAAATGTCAAAGTCACTGAGGATGGTATTCAAGCTGATACCATTCAAATAGGGAATATTAGTGTGGATATTTCAAGTCCATCAACAAATGTTGATGAAGTAGGAGAACTCATCTCTGTGATGAGTTCCCCTATAAATGACTAAAAATTCTCTTATCACTCTGCAGGAAAAACAACCTACCCAGGTTTGGTACTTGGACAGTGGCTGCTCAGGGCACATGACAGGTTGTAAAGAATTGCTGAGTGAACTCAGTCCTGAAAAAGGGCCAAAAGTCTCCTTTGGTGACAATGTGCAGGGATCCACTGAGGGATATGGAACTCTTAAAGCTGGTGCTGCAGTGTTCAAAAGAGTAGCCTATGTGGTTGGGCTAAAACATAACCTTGTTAGCATAAGCCAACTGTGTGATGCTGGCTACAAAGTTAACTTTGATGAGCACCTGGGTTACATATTGGATTCCCAAGGCAAAGTTGTGCTATGTGCTCAACGAAAGAAAGGTGTATATGTTGTGGATATGCATTCTGCTGACCCCACAACTGAAACCTGTTTTCTCACAAGAACAAATACTGATCTAAACTGGCTGTGGCACAGAAGACTGTCACATCTGAACTTCAAGAACATCAACAAACTCTGTGAGAAAGAGTTGGTGACAGGTTTGCCTTCTATGACTTTTGCAAAGGATAGATTATGCACAGCTTGTGAGAAAGGCAAGCAGAGAAAAACATCTTTTAAATCTAAACATAACTTCTCTATTGATACTCCACTCTTCTTAATCCACATGGACTTGTTTGGACCTGTTAATGTCCCAAGTCTAGGAGGAAGAAGATACACTCTAGTAATGGTTGATGAGTTCTCCAGGTACACATGGGTGATCTTTCTAAAGAGCAAAGGAGAGGCTGCTAGAGAGATTATTGGATTTGTCAAAAAGATGGAAATGCTGAACTCTGCCCAAGTAAAGCAGCTTAGAAGTGATCATGGTACTGAGTTCAGAAACAGTACTCTTGAAGACTTCTGTGAAGAGAAAGGAATCACTCAGAACTTTTCAGCTGTAAGAACTCCTCAACAAAATGGAGTTGCTGAAAGGAGAAACCGAACTCTCATTGAAGCTGCCAGAACCATGCTGTGTGCATCAGGTTTACCTTCATCATTTTGGGCTGAAGCTGTTAATACTGCCTGCTTCACCCAAAATAGATCCTTAGTGGTGAAAAGATTCAACAAGACTTCCTATGAGCTGCTCAAAGGGAGGAAGCCAAATGTCAGTTACTTCCATGTGTTTGGATGTCCCTGTTTCATTCTGAATCAAAGGGATCAGCTGTCAAAGTTTGAACCTAAAGCTGATGAAGGTGTGTTTGTTGGCTACTCTTCTATCTCCAAAGCCTACAGAGTATACAACAACAAAAGAAAGGTGATAGATGAATCTATCAATGTCACCTTTGAAGAGTCCAAGAATGTTTCCACCAAAGCTGTTCCTGAATCAGTTTCAGGAGATCTCAACTTTGATGAACTGATGCATTCAAACAATGAAGAGGACTCAAAAGCTTCCACTACACCCAGTGTGGAACCTGTTAATCATGATGGACATGATGATGTTTATGTCAATACACCCTGTGTGAATAAGTGTACTGACTTAATTACAACTGCATGTCCAGAACCTATCAATGCTGATTTTCCCAGTTCCTCTACTGATATGTTCAACATTGGTCAGACATGTTCAACTAGTGAACAGGCTCAAGACTACAGTGTGTCTGAAAATCTTGAGAACTGTTCAACAGGACCTGCTGAAGATGTTAACAACTCAGGAGAATCATCATTGAAAAATGATCCTAAGTGGATCAGATGTCACCCCAATGATCAAATAATTGGTGACATCAACAAAGGGATACAAACACGGTGGGACAGCTTAGGGAACTTTTGTATGTTCTCTAGCTTTGTTTCACTGATGGAGCCAAAGATGGTGGATGAAGCATTAAAAGATGCCAATTGGATCACTGCCATGCAGGAAGAGCTCAATCAGTTTGAGAGAAACAAGGTATGGAAGTTGGTCCCTGCTCCTAAAGGAAAAACTATAATTGGCACAAAATGGGTTTTCAGGAACAAGATGGATGAGCAAGGTAATGTCATTAGAAATAAGGCAAGACTAGTTGCTCAGGGCTACAGACAGGAGGAAGGAATCGACTATGATGAAACATTTGCTCCTGTGGCCAGACTAGAAGCAATTCGTTTGTATCTAGCCTACGCTGCTCATAAGAGCATAAAGGTATTTCAAATGGATGTGAAGAGTGCATTTTTGAATGGAAAGCTGCAAGAAGAAGTATATGTCAAGCAGCCTCCAGGTTTTGAAAATGAACAACACCCAGGATTTGTCTATAAGTTGGACAAAGCTCTCTATGGTCTCAAACAAGCCCCTAGAGCCTGGTATGACACTCTTACTGAATTTCTTATGAGCAATGGGTACTCCAGAGGTAAAGTGGATACCACACTGTTCATAAAGAAGGTGAAGTCTGATATTATGCTTGTTCAAATTTATGTGGATGACATAATATTTGGTTCTACTAATGAGCAGTTATGCAAGAATTTTTCGTTACTCATGAAATCTAAGTATGAAATGAGTATGATGGGAGAACTAACTTTCTTTTTAGGATTACAGGTTAAACAAACCTCAACTGGAATTTTTATAAATCAAAGAAAGTACACTTTAGATCTTTTGAAAAAGTTCAAATTTGATCAAAGTTATCCTATTAAAACCTCAATGGCAACCAATGTAAAATTGGATGCTGATGCCAGTGGCAAAGCTGTTTCAGTAACAGCTTACAGAGGCATGATTGGGAGCTTGCTATACTTGACTGCTAGTAGACTTGATATTATGTTTGCCACCTGTTTATGTGCTAGGTTCCAAGCTGATCCAAAGGAATCACATCTAGCTGCTGTTAAAAGAATCTTCAGATACCTGAAGGGTACACCAGGTTTGGGTCTTTGGTACCCCAAAGACTCAAGCCTTGAACAAACAGGTTATTCAGATTCTGATTTTGCAGGCTGCAGGTTAGATAGGAAAAGCACAACAGGTGGATGTCAACTCCTTGGTGGAAAGTTGATCAGTTGGAGTAGCAAGAAGCAGAACTCAGTATCCACTTCTACTGCTGAAGCTGAATATATTGCTGCTGGAAGCTGCTGTGGGCAGATTCTGTGGATGCAGCATCAGCTTGAAAATTATGGGCTTGTGTATAGGAAAACTCCTATTCTATGTGATAACACAAGTGCCATAGCCATCTCCAACAATCCAGTATTTCACTCAAGAACAAAGCATATTGAAGTCAGACATCACTTCATCAGGGATCACATTCAGAAAGGTAATGTGGAGGTAAGCTTCATTTCCACAAATGAACAGCTTGCAGACATTTTCACCAAACCTTTGGATGAAACAAGGTTTAATTACCTTGTCAGCAAGCTGGGCATGTTAAATAAGAGTGACTAAGTGTTCTCTCAGGTCTATGAAGTTGTATGTCTCACACCGCTCAAGTTTCTCAGAACAGCTTAGACAGAACAGGCTATGCGTGTTCTATACTTAGCCATTTTTCTGAAAAACTTGAACAGCTTGAGCACAGAACAGGCTGAACGACAAACAATTTGTAAGTCCAGCCTGCTCTGATGGTTCATTCCTCAGCCTGTTCATTCCCTCACACTGCATTTGTCCAAACCTGTTCTCATTACTGAGAACAGGCTGAAGGCACAGTTTGAAAGGAGAACAGCTTGGAGAGTGAATAATCTGTGTTGACTCCACTTATCACAGGGTTGACCAAACAGCTTAGACCAAAATTTTAATTACCTTTCTTCATAATTAAGTTACTTAATTTATGTTTTATTTAACTTAATTACTGCGGATAATGTGGTTTACGTGTGTAAGTGATTAAAAAGAAATCGAGTGGTCTGACAAACGGTCTGACATGGACAACCGTTCCGTTTTCCGTTAACGACTTTTTCAAATCAAACCGCCCAAAATATTTCTCTCTCATACACACTCACATTCAAATCCTATAAATACCCAAACACAGTTTCATCTTCGTCTTCCTCATCACTTCCAGAAATCCTCAAGAACCCTAAAATCGACTAAGTGTCTTTTGCTTCTTTAACCTCAAATACTCCCAAATGGCTCACAGACCTAATCCCTTTCTCCCAGTATTTGTTGGTGAGGATGTCGTCAAACAATCATCCATCACCACAATGCTGACCATTAAGCCCACCAACTACATTGCCAACCTCACTATTCCCAAAAACTATGTGGGGAAGGGTTACGAACAAATGGTGGAATTTCTGCAAGTTCATCCGTTGAACTATGCAATGACTGCATCTCCTGGTGTCATGTACCAGGAGATGGTGTATGAGTTCTGGTATACCTGCTCCTACAATCCCAACACTCAGGTCATGAAAGGCACCATTCTCAATGGGACTCAAACCATTGAGATAACGGTTGATCTTCTGAGGGAGGTTCTTCATCTTCCTGTTGCTGAGTCCTATGATCTGCCTCAGCCTGAAAATGAACAAATGGGCAATCTGCTACGCTTCTGTGGTGTAGCAGAACCCAAGATTGGAGCTACGTTGTACAGGAAGGAGCTGTCACCCACTTACAGCTTCTTATTCGCCTCTGTGGTGATGTCTTTCAGCAGCAAGGTTGGTTCCTTTGACCAACTCAGTAGAGATGAAGTGCCAATAGTCCTTCAGCTGGTGGATGGGACTACACTTGACATGGCCAAGTGGATCTTCTTGAACATGAGAAACCTGGTGCAGCAAGAACCAAGACCTGCTGCTGTCCGATATCCCAGGTTCCTGAGTCTCATCTTCTGCCATGCTTGTGGTGAGCAACTTTACAATTCTCAGCCTCTACTTAAGACTGCTGCATTCCCTGTCATAGGGAATAGAATTTTTCATACTCCTGTACTGCAAAATGGGCCTCCTCTATCAACACCAATGAGGAGGCTGTTGGGTTTAGTGGAAGGACCCTCTACTGTGAGGGTGGATCCAGAAGTTGCTGCTCCCGTCTCAAAATCCAAAGCCAGGTCCAAGCTTGTGAAAAGGACCCTGGCAACTGAAGCTGGGCCTGCTAAAAAGAAGGCCAAAACAGCTCAGGCTAAGTCTGCTCCTTTAGCCTCTGTGGCTGAGGAAGAGCAGACTCCTCACCCTGGCTCATTTGTTGAGCCTGAAGCCTTTGTGGCTGGTGCCTCTGTGGCACAAGAGACTATGGAACAGGCCAGCCCCACTGTTCCTGACCTAGTCTCACACCCAGTCCAAACAGATCCTCTTCCCTCTCCACAATCACCCACATCCTCCATCCATTACCAAAGAAAATCTCTAGCCAAAAAGAAAACAGCCAATAAAACCACCTCCTCTGTTCCCTCTCAACAGGGTTCAGTTGTAAAAGAAGCAACCCCAGCTGCCTCTCCTATTTTGGGAGAAGGTTCAGCTCATTTGGAGCCTGCTTCACTCCAATCTGAGTTACCCTTGAGTCAGCCTAGACCCACTGGTTCCTCCCAACAGGAACCAGTTGTACAAATGGAGATACCCACATCAACTATCCCAGCCTCCCAACAGGCTGAGGATATTGAAAGA
>JAANYP010003923.1:98791-238337 GCA_020465985.1 Centrapalus pauciflorus | reverse complement strand
AATTCCTTAGGGCTTGCTGCACTACACACGAAGCAGCTAAAAACAGAAAAAGCAGCCATTGATCAACAACAGCATGAGAAGCAGCTGATCTTAAGTTTCACCAAGCCAGGCTAAAGAGATGGTCTTCCTATGCACACATACTTTGAGTTTAGGAAGAAAACAGCTTCAAGCTCTGGAGGACGGGGAATTGAGAGAGAAGAAGAAGATCTGACTCTCTAAAGCTGCTAAATCTTTTGCACTCCATTAGAAGCAAAGAACTGTATAAATGTTGTGTACTCTTGGGTGCAAAAGAAGTTTAATGGAAGCAGTCTAGATCATCAGCAGGACGAAAAGGAGGGGAGCAGAAAAGAGCACGGGTTGCTCAGGTCTCTGTGACCAAGACCTCATGTACCACTCTGCCAGAGCCATAATTCACTTTGACACTTGGTAGAAGAAATTTCATGATGTTGCCTCACTAGGACGCTTGCCAGGAAGCGATTGTCAAGCTGTTCCCATTTTCAGAAACAGGCAACACAGTCGAGAAGCTTCAGCAGCTCACCAGTTGGGGTTGCAATCAGGCCTTGACAATGAGAATCCTACGATCACACTGATGTTGCACAGTGGGATACAGGGAATTGGGTGGCAACTAGCCAAGCATTGCCCTCTAGCCGTCTACGTCAGAAACGGCTAAGACTATCAGGGCCATACATCAAGAACTGATGGAGTAGATGGGAGAGTTGAAGTGAGCGGGTCCTGATTCCACAAAAATAGAGGAGGTGGGTTTTTTGTCTCTGTGACATACCCCAAGAGATAAAGGCCAAAGGACACAAGAAGGTGATACAGAGAGGAGCTACTCATTACGCTGATCGAAACATGTGGCGACTATGCCATTGAAATGCAAGGGCTTTGATCATAGCCTGCCAAGTGGACAGAAGTTGAAGGATGGCAAGATTATTGAAGCAACCTGAGACTGCGGGGCATTTTTTGTAGAATCCCCTAACTCGAGATAGTGCTTCCAAGAGCCCAGAGCTGTCCAAAGTTGATTGAGACAACTTGCGCCTCAGCTTGCAGTTTCTTTCAGGCAGTCTTAGCATAGAGAGCAGCCCATGTCTGGGATCGCTCAGCGGGCTTCTATTGAAGAGCAGGGAGAGCTCAATGATCCAAGTTCATCATCAGACGTGAATTGAGGAATTAATGGATTACACGGGAAGACAAATGGAAAGATGGTTCAGCGATCCTTCCTCATTGTTATGAAGTCATCTACCGTCTGGGAGGTGAAGAATGGAAGTTGTCATCAGTTGGACAGGCCTTACCGTTTTCTTGCTCCCACTCACAACATGTCCAAACATCTTGTACATTAGTTGTTACATTATTACATAAGTTGTAATTTTTGCTTTACATTAGTCTGTAAAATCATTAGTACATTAGTTGTACTCTTGTAGAGACATGTGTGTTCTAGTGTATCAAGAATCAGGGTATATATAAATGATCTTTACTTTACTGTAATGTTGTAAATTTTCTTCAGCAAATGTAGTGTAAACAATATATAGTGATTTTTCGATAAGACCAGCTTAGACTGGTTATTGCAAATGGGGGATATGTTTCGGGACATAAAATGGCCTCAGTCAAAACCGTTCTACATCTGATGGGGAGATTTGAATTTAAATCCAAACTGTTGATGCATTTGAATTGGGTTGATTAAGCACTGTTATATGCCGTATGAAAACCATGGAAATGATTTGCATATCAGCTCTAAAGCTGTTTCTATATGTTGCATGTGTTGCAATAACCCACAGTTTGTCCAAGCTGCTCTATCGTCCTGAACAGGCTGGACATAAACTGTCTCTGCTGCCTCTACACTGTTGGAGCAGATTGGGCAATTTTAAGTGTTCTGTTTGTGAACAGGCTCTCAAAACTTTATGGAATATGTTCAAGTGCATCCTGTATTGTTTTTACTACCAGATCAGTTTACAAAGTCGAAGACAAAGTGGAAAACAGAACTGCTCAGCCTGCCCAAGCTGTTCTGTAACATGAAGACAAAAGGTTATTTGAAAAAGGGTGACAGACCTTTTTCTTATATCAAAATAGGCCTTTCCAAGGAAGAAAGACGCAAAGTTGACATTCCTAAATTAGTTAAAGGCAATGCAACAGTAGACAAAGTAAAAAGACAAAAGTTCTGCACCTGTGAAGACAAGTCTGCTTTTCAGAAAAGTGCAGAAAAGGTTATGTTGTCTTTTCAACAAGACTTCTCCTTTTTCATTCCGTCCAATGAAGATGTTTCTCTTAGATCCTCTAAGTGAGTATAAAAGGAAGCTTCTAAGGTCAGAAAGAAAAGTGAAGAAAGCTAAGTGCTGAAACCCAAGAGTGAACGTGCAAGTGTGATATTCATGCATGCAAGTCTTCTGTGTAAACCAGCATATGTGTGTCTAAGCTGTTTTACATAAGCTGTTCCTTAAGTCTTGTAAACACAGTGAGTGCTTCTTAGTGAGTGTATTCATTGTATTCTAGTTTGAGTTTGTCTTAGACTAGTGAACATACTGTTGTATCTGTCATCTCAGCTTGAACTATTCCGCATTCAAGCTTGTTTGTAATTAACAAATTGTTGATAATACATACAAACATTGAGAAAAGAGTGTGTAGTTTTTAAATTGCTGTATTCACCCCCCCCCCCCCTCTACAGCTTATAACTATATACTTTGGGAACCTCTCGGGACCTACAACATTCATATATCAGCTGGATTGTGACCTGTGCACACCATGGTTGGGTGTTGCCCAGTGGATCATGATAGCTATTTGACTTATCATTTCATATGATACTGCTTTTACAGTTCACTTCAGATTTCGTTTTAAGACTACTGCTATCGTGACTTTGATTTCGTATGCTTCATCATTGCATATACTTGACATAATTATTCAGCTTGATTAGCCCTGATTGGTCTATTGTTCTAGACCTGGCTATTTCACCAGTTCTATTGAACTTGGTAATGACCTCCGATGTTCCGCCACGTTGATTTACTGGTAGCTAGCCCAGTATGTGGCTGATCCCCACGATTTAAGCGTGAGCGTGGCCTGAGCATCATCCGACTCTATGACTTCTATGTCTCAATCATGAGGGCTGTAGCGGCAGCCAAGACATATCACGCTAGATTGATGATCCGCTTGACGTGCATGTTAATTTGAAAATCTATTTACTCACTAAGCATTGCTTACAGTTGCTACATTATAATTTTACAGGAAAAAGCAAAGGAAAGTCACCTGCTGGACCTAGCTCTTAGGTCTATTAACGATCAAGACAGAAGTATCATAGACCACTACACAACAAAACCTTTCGGTACTGATTGGAAGATAGCAATTGTTGTGGTTTTGGGTAGATTTGATATGATTCTATGATGTAATGATTAGATTAGATGGTACCCTTTTATAACTTTAATTTGAAATATGTAATCTGTAACCTAATCTGTATGTACATGTAATTTTAATTCCTCAATTAATTACCCTATCTTAGTATGGTTGATATCGTATTGCAATATGTGGGACCTAGACTCTGAGGACTGCCCCGGAAGGGGAGGTCTTCACAAAAGGAGAAAAGAGAAACTCCATTTTTGTTTCCTTTATTTCATTTTATTTATTTTATTTATTTACTTATTTTTCTGATTAATTAGGTTAAGAGGTTTGGGCTGAACATTTTTTTTTAATTCTTTGGGCTTCTAAAATAATAATGGATTATGGCTAAAATATATATGGAGGATTAAAGTGGGTTTTGGGTTTAAACTTAATGGGCTTCTGTTAATTTAGTTAGGTGGACTAAATATTTATTTGACTTTTGGGTCTATTCTAGGTTTATTTAGATTGGGTTGATTATTAAATTAAGTGAATTGAAAATATAAATGTTATGTTAGATTAATTAATTCAACTAAATTGGGTTTGAGTTAGTTTTATTTTCTAAGTCCATTACAAAATTATTTTATTGCGTAATTGTTAATTTTATCATATGAATATTGCGAGTTATATAATATAGAAAGGGATTTGGAATTTAATTAAATAATTTTGGGTTAGAACATTAAATTAATTTAAATGGATATTCAAGGTTAGTTTGGACTAAGTTATGGAGTATTCCTTTTGGGATCTATATAATTTAAATAATTGGGCTATTAATGGGATTTTGTTGGACTAACTTAAATGAATTTGGCAATTGATTTATTGATTTGTAAAATTATAAAATTCTATCGACGGATTTTTATAAATTTGTTATAGAATGATTATTATATCATGTCAATAAATTGAATTAAGTTAAAACTTTTATATATGTCAGTTGTTAACATAACAATTAATAAATCAAAGTACACCAAATTAGTCACTAAAATATTAAATTAATAAATAGAATTGGATAATTGGACATTTTCGAGCTAAAAATATTAATAAATAGGAAGTGTAATTCTATATCAGGATTCTAGTGATTCGATTGGGACAGGTGGCTCTGAGTAGTGCTTTCAGCTGATATTCGGTTAGTCGTTTGGCGGGTTACAGATTGGCGAGCACTGTGAGTAATTGATTTATTTTCATGAATGATCATTTATGATATGTTGTACTGGTTATCTGTTTCATTTCTTTTACCATGCTTATCCATTTCACTGCCATATTGCCTTTGATACTTGCTATTCATTTCATTACCATGAGTTGTTCCATGTTAACTCTTATTCCCCGGTATGCATACTGTGTATTTATGTGATGATTGCATGCCTGTGTGGCCGCGTGTTATTTTATACGCTGTAAGTCGGGAGTGCCGCAAGCTGTGTTACTGTGTATGCATTGCTGGGTAGGCCGGATGCTACACAGACAACCTATTCGTGGACGCACTGCTGGGAAGGCCGGGTGCTACACATGTTGACTTTGTGCCGATACTTGTATCATTCATGTTATTCATGTATATTTGTGCTATTAAATCTGTTACTCGCTAGGCGACGACTTACCCCGGTTGTGGGGGCAATGTTTCAGGTTTAGCTGATAAAGGGAAAGCACAGCTTCAGGGTCAACAGTTTGAGGACTCGTGGTATCAGATAGACTTCCGCAAAATTTGTAAACATTCTGAATTTGTAATTGGGATGGGTAGATCTCTAGACTTTCGATTTGGTTGTAATAACTAGATAGTTTATTTAGCGTACTCTGAATTTGAGGTTCATGTTGCAGATTATAGTAAAAGCGCCCGTTCTTAGAACGGGGCGTTTCACGTTGCAACTAAGGCAGATTGCCCAAGCTGTTCTTTCTGTTGAACAGGCTGGACATAAACTGTCTACGCTGCTCTATTCTGCTGAGCAGCTTTGACAAATTCTAAGTGTTCTGTTCTTTGTGAACAAAACCTATTCTTTGTGAACAGGCTAAACACTTTGTGGAATATGTTTCCATGTCCTCATATATTGTTTTAGACTACAAGATCAGTTACAAAGTCAAAGACAATGTGGAAAAACAGAAGCTGCAAAAGCTGCCTACGCTGCTCTGTTACATGAAGACAAAGGGATATCTGAAATGGGTGACAGACCATTCTTATATCAAAATAGCCTTAATAAAAGATGAAAGTTGCAAAGTTGACATTCCTCTTTTGGTTAAAGGCCTCTGCAACAGAGACAAAAAGAAAAAGACAAAGATTCTGCCACATGAAGACAAGTTTGCTTTATCAGAATGTGCAGAAAAGTTGTTTTGTCTTTTTAGAAAAACATCCCACTATCTCTCTGTCCAATGAGGAAGCTTCACTGAGATTCTCAGTTAGAGTATAAAAGGAAGCTTCTACGGATTGTGAGATAACCAAGAGTGAGAAATTCAGATCGTGTATTGAAGTGTGTTTTTCATGCATGCAAGTCTGCTTGAATAAAACAGTAACGTGTGTCCAAGTTGTTCTTGTTCAAGCTGTCCATCTGTGTCTTGTAAAACAGTGAGTTCATCTTAGTGAGTGTATTCGTTGTATCCAGTCTGAGTGTGTCTTAGATTAGTTAAACATCTGTTATATCTGTCATCTCAGCTTGAACCTTTCCGCAGTCAAGCTTGTTTGTAATTAACACTTGTTAATAATATACACAAACATTGAGAAAAGAGTATTGAATTTTAATTTGTTGTATTCACCCCCCTCTACAACTTAGAACAATACACTAAGGGAAACCTTTTTGGAGCTACAACTATTATGATTTCAACATCGATTTGGACTTTCGTTGGTTGAACCCCATTTGTTGCTTCTCTTGCTTTTCACGTCTTAAACGATTCAGGGAAAAAAATGTGTTATTCGAATCGTGTGTGTTGATGTTCTTGGATGAAATTAAATATTTTATTAACTCTACTTTAATTTTGACTTTTGATTATAAGAAAAACCTATTTAAGAATTTCAAACGAGTTTGTTGCAAATAATCTGAACATCGGTTTGAAGTTGAAATTTAATCTCCTTGGCATTAAGTGTAAAAAATAATTATGTTAATAGAGGAATATAAACAAGCTAAAAGTGTTGTTTGTCCCTTTTACTGTTTTTACTTCATGTATTATAACTTTTTATAATCTGCACATTTATAAAAGTGTTGCAAGAAGAAGTGTATGTCAAGCAGCCTCCAGGTTTTGAAAATGAACATCATCCAGGTTTTGTCTATAAGTTGGACAAAGCACTCTATGGTCTAAAACAAGACCCTAGAGCCCGGTATGACACTCTAACTGATTTCCTTATGAGCAATGGTTATTCCAGAGGTAAAGTGGATACCACATTGTTCATAAAGAAGGTGAAGTGTGATATTATGCTTGTTCAAATTTATGTGGATGACATAATATTTGGTTCTACTAATGAGCAGTTATGCAAGAATTTTTCACTACTCATGAAATCAAAATATGAAATGAGTATGATGGGTGAACTTACTTTTTTTTTTCTAGGATTACAGGTTAAACAAACCTCAAATGGAATTTTCATAAATCAAAGAAAGTACACTTTAGACCTTTTGAAAAAGTTTAAATTTGATCAAATTGATGGCATGACTTTTGGTAACTTTTGATATATCTCCTAACGGAAAAACCTCAAGTATTGTTTTAACAAGGGCATGTACTTTGTATGATATATGTACATGTCATCGTGCCACATTCGTTGGAGGTTGCATATCGAATATGCGCTATTATAACGCATATGAACCATGCACTTTTACTATTAATCAGCCATGTACTAACTTTCGTTTCCATATCTATGTTAACATGTTATGTTGCTTTATCCACTTTAGCTAATGTTGTAAGTTGTCACAAAGAGGTATAATCACGCTACAACAACCATAATGATTCCTTATTATTCAACTCGAATTAACAAATTTGTAAAAACAAAATTTGTACGAAACACACTTACATATTCCGTCCATTGTGCAAAATACAAAACAACATATAACTCAACGTCTTTTACACCAACTATTTCATATTCGTATTCATAATGTTGCCATACCCGCCGCATCGCGCAGGCCGACTACCTCATTTATAATTAAAGTTTAGGACTAAATCAGAAATATACAATGAATCAACAGGAGCTGTGGTAGGTACATAAAAATTGGGGATGTGGTAGGTATGTAAAAAGAGATACAATAAATTGGAAGATTGAAAAGAAACACAATAATTTGACTGTACTCTTGGAGATGTGGTAGGTATGTAAAAACTAAAAAGGAAATCATCAATAATAGTGTTTGGATTTGCATTTAAAAATGGGTTGTCTAAAAAGACACCCCTCTTTACCATAGAGACACCCCTATTATAGGGTATTTAATATTTTGACTAACTTTTAGTTAATTACTAATATCTATGTTTCTTTTCTTTTTTTTCTTTACTTTTACAATAATTTTTTTCTTTCTTTTTTCTTTTGTTTTACCAAATTTAATATTTTTTTTTCTTTTTGTTTTACCAACTTAAATATACATGGTTTTAAAAAGGTTTTTAACATTTTTTTTTCTTTTGTTTGACCAACTATAAATATATTTTTTATTTTTTTTTGTTTTGCCAACTTAAATATGCATGATTTTAAAAAGATTTTTGACATAAAAAATAAAATTATATAATAGAAGGTAAGTGTTTAACATAAAAAAGTAGAAGTTAATATGTAAACATAAAGGTAAAATTTTATTCATCGTTAACTTCCATAAATTTAAAAACACAAAATTAGTCATCCTCTAGATTTATACGAGCTCTGTTTGTAGGTCTAACTTGTTTGTAAAATTCTAAACGTGACTTATACATACGTTCCCATCCAACAGCTATCGGAGTTTTGCTGCGGATCTATAAACCCGAAATACTAGGCATTGGGTATTGTCCAACTAAGTGCACCGTCACATAATGATTGTCATTTACATGTGCAATTGTAATGACCTGATGATGTTGAAACTCTTCAGGACCTATCCAGAGAGGAAAAAAAGTGATACAACCTCCATTCGTTAAATAATGAAGGGTCTATAAGACATAAAAAGACATTATTATTAATTTAATATGGTAGTTTATAATTAATAGTAGGGTCTATAAGTAATTTTGTTTATCATTTTAAATATACGTAAATAGTAGTTATTTTTTTAAACATTTTTTAAGTTTTTTGTTACTAAATTAGTGTATTTTTATATTAGAATGAAAATTGTATTTATCTTTAATTTTATATTATTTTAAAGATAATGAAGTGTATTTATCTTTTGGTGACGCCCTGTGGAGGATGCCAACCCTAACCCTTTAATTGCCTAGCTACTCCATAGATTGGTCGAGCTAGCCTTCATTTCCTATTTCTGTTATTAATTTTATTATAATAAAAGTAAAATGATGATAATAAATGTGCAATAATTAATGGGTTATTATTATTAATAGTTTAATTTATGATTGCATTTGAAAGATGATGGATTCATTATTAATTAATGCCAAAAGGAGGAGACGGAAACACCCTATTAGGGTGTCTCTTTAGCAACACCCTTCAAAAGTGTTGACAATTGTAATAAAAAGTGTTGTTAGAAATTTAGTGTGTTGATTACTTGATTTAACCTCTCATTTGTTATTACAATTATCAAATAATCATTTTTTAAAGTGTTTGAATTTGCGTTTTTACATGTAAAATGACCAAATAATTCATTATTAAGCAAATAAGCTATATTATCTAGAGAGTGTTTGAATTTGCGTTTGAAAAAGTGTTGTAGCGTAGAGGTGTAATCGAAACAACTCGTGAGCTACTCGGGATCAACTCATAAAAAACTCAAAATCAACTCGTAGTTAATCGAGTCGAGCTCGAGATACTCGAGTAGTAATCGAGTCAAGCTCGAGTGTTAAAATCGTCTAGTCGATAGGCTCCCAAGCCTAATCGAGCATAAGTTTACATGTTGACCTTTCAACTTTGTAATATTATATTTTTATCACTATTACATAAATCAAACTATGTAATCACAAACTTAAAATTACATTCTTACATTTTACTCTTCTTGCTTGTTGTTGGGATAAAATTAGATTGAATATTTTGTATTTATATTTCGATTTCTTTTATCCCGTATCCAATCAAGTCGAGTCAAGCTCGATAGTATTGAGCAGTTATCGAGTTGAGCTCGAGTCTCAAAAATAAGGCTCGGTCGAGCTCGAGCTCGAATTTGATTTTTATTGTTGTTAGGCACAAAAAGGCCTCAATCAAACCTATTCTATATCATAGGGGGAGATTATTAATCAAACCTGTTTGCTACTCTTAAATGGTATAAATTAATGTCTGTTATTGCCTTATTGAAACCTGATAAGTGATTTGCAATATTAGTCAAAACTGCTCACCCTGTTACATTAGTTGTAACTTAGGCAGATTGCCCAAATTGTCTTATTCTGTTGGACAGGCTGGACATAAATTGTCTACGCTGCTCATGCCTGTTGAGCAGCTTGGACCAAAACAAAGTGTTCTATTCTTTGTGAACAGAACCTGTTCTTTGTGAACAGGTTATACACATTATGGAAATTTGTTTCCATGTCATCATGTATTGTCTTGGACGAAAAGATCAGTTTGCAAGTCGAAGACAAAGTGGAAAATCAGAAGCTGCTTACACTGCCCAAGCTGTTCTGATACATGAAGACAAAGCAGATATGTGAAATGGGTGACAGACCATTTCTTATATCAAAATGGTTATACAATAAGAGGAAAGGATTAAAGTTGACATTCCTCTTTAAGGTAAAGCAAACTGCAACAGAGACAACAGGGAAAAAACAAAGATTCTACTACATAGGGACAAATGTTGTTTTGTCAGAATGTGCAGAAAAGCAGTTTTGTCTTTTTGGAAAGACACTCCACTATCTCTGCATCCAATGAGGAAGGTTCACCAGTATTCTCTGAGAGAGTATAAAAGGAAGCTTCTAAAGAATGTGAGATAACCAAGAGTGAAATATTCAGAATGTGCAAAGAAGTGTGTTTTCATGCATGTAAAGTCTGCTTAGAATAAAACAGTTGAGTGTGTCCAAGGTGTTCTTGTTCAAGCTGTCTGTTTGTCTTGTAAAAACAGTGAGTCCATCTTAGTGAGTGAATTCATTGTATCTTGTCTGGGTGTGTCCTAGATTAGTAGTCTATCTGTTGTATCTGTCATCTCAGCTTGAACCATTCCGAAGTTCAAGCTTGTTTGTAATTAACATTTGTTGATATATACATACAAACATTTAGAAAGTGTGTTGAAATTTTAAACAGCTGTATTCACCCCCCCCCCCCCTCTACAGCTTACAGCAACATACTAGGGAAACCTTTTGGGACCTAAAACTGGTATCAAAGTAGTTTAGAGTGTGTGTTAACTCTAGATCTCTCATTACTCCCTATTTCCCACCATGGACAACAGTGTTTCCAGTTCCTCTTCTTATTATGACAATGGGTTAATGGCAAAACCTCCCAAGTTCAATCATTAGAACTTTTCTGGCTGGAAGTGAAGAATGATGCTCTATTTAGAGAATCTGGATGTACAACTACCAGAGATAGTGATGGAAGGTCCCTATGTGTCAACTTCTGTTAATACTATAACTCCTGCTGCTGAAGGAGCTGTTCCTAAAATCAGGACCATTGCAAAGGCAAAAGCTCAATGGTTTGATGAAGACAAACGTCTGGTTACCCTTGATGCAAAGGCCGGGAATAACCTTGTTATCTTTCTACCTGATGATGTGTTCAAACAGGTTGAGAAGATAAAGACTGCAAAGCACATGTGGGATACTTTGTGTACCGTCTATGATAGTCCCACTATCACATTGGATAACAGGATCAACAATCTTGTTAGACAATATGAGCTGTTCGTTACAAAGCCAAAGGAGTCACTCACTGAAACCTACACCAGTTTCACTGCCTTGATAAATGATCTCAAAGCTGTTGGGATCACTAAAGACAACTTAACTTTGTTGAACAAATTTTTGGACATACTGCCTAAGGTGCTGCCTTAGTGGCCAGCGTGAGACAACCTGCTGGTCAGGTGTGTGATGTGTTCACACAAGCTAATCAACAAGCTGATGATGAAATGGAGGAAATGTCTGAGGAAGAGGACTGTGAAGACCTTACTGAGTTTGATGATTAGCAAATGGTTGTTATGCTTGTCAGAAAATTCAATAAGAAGAGGTTTGGTGGTAAGATGCTGCAAAAGAAATCAGGTGCCATATAAAAGAAGGCATTTGACAAAACTAAGATTGAGTGCTTTAAATGTGGCAAAACAGGCCATATAGCTGCTGACTGTGTGTCTAAAGTTGTTGGCTCTTCCTCCAAACCATACAAGACAAACAAAGATGATGGCTACAGGGTTAAGTGCCTAATGGCCATGGCTAAGCTGAGAAAGTTGGAAGACTCAGTGGCTTCCAACAAGCAGAAGGGACTCATGGCTGAAACTTATGACTGGGAGAAGTATGATTCATCATATGATGAAGAGGACAACAACTGTCTGATGGCCAACACTGATGTCTCCTCAACAAACAACTTCAAACAGGACCTGGCTGAAGCTGAAGCGCTCAACACCTTAGAGAACTGGAATCCCACCATGATGTATGAGGTACAAAATGTTAAGGATTACAGCTTTGAGGAAAAAGTTAAAATGTTTGATTATTTACTTGTTGATCTAAAAGTTGCTGTTGAGAAGCATGATGCTTTGAAGTCTGAGATCTCTAAGTTAAAAACTGATCTTGAAACAAAAACTAATGAACTGAACAGTTTTCATAAGTTGAAAACTGAGCTTGATAAAGTAAAACACATCAACACCATTTTATTAGAAGAAAATAGAGAGACAGACTCAAAGCATGCTAAGCTTCAAAAGATTGTTGACTCTTGGTGCCAGTCAGCTCAGAAAGTCAACCACTGTATCAGTCAGCAGATTCCTGCTCAAATCCAAGCCTATCTTGGAGGAGATCTTGACACAGCAGCTTCAATTGTTGAGATTAATAATCTGGAAAAAGACTTATCCACTCTTGGTGAGCTTCCAAGTACTTTTATCCAAAGAGTAAATAGAAAGCTGGTCTCAACAGATAGGTTTGTTAGGCCTCAAAACACTGATAGCTTGTGTGAAAAAGCTATAAAGACTGATGATGGAATGTGTTCTCCATCAAATCAACCTACTAAGTGCATAGCTAGTTCACATAAGCAGAAGAATGGAAAACAAGCTAAAGTTGCAGCTTTGGGAACTAAACCTGTCAACTAGACAGGTTCTGGATCTAAAGCTGATGGCAAGAAACCTGTTAATCCATTCAATGCTGAACATTTTGAGAAAAAAAATTTCAAAAGGGAAGCAGCCTGCTATCAACAAGGGTAAGTCTCATGTTAAAAGCAAACCAGCTGTGATTTCAAACAAGTTTTTAAAACATAGTGGAAAGTTGGTTATAAATGAAAGAAAATCTTTTGATAGAACGAGAAGTAGTGATCATGTTGATAGGCAACAGTTATCACATCTCAGTAAAGGCAAAGGCAAAGTCATTGCTCAACCTGAGAAAACTGGGAATAAGTTTCCCAAACCTGTGGAAGGACAAAGGACAATCAAATTACATGTGTTTGATCATTGTCCTCCCAAAAAGAGGAAAGAGGACACAGGCAAAGCTGTTGCTGTTGTATCTTCCACTCAAACTGTTGGTTCTTCTAAGACAAGTGATAAGTTTACTAAACCTGTTGAGAAGTCCAACAAAGATATCCTCGAATGTGTTTCTAGGGATACTTCTTCCAAAAAGTCTAAAAAGAGACAATGCTACAAATATGGGAAGAAGACTCATATGGCCAAAGACTGTCCTAAAACAGATGACATGAGGCCTGCTGACACTGTTAGCCCTAACATTGCAAAAACCATCAGTGTTGGAAGTAACATGGTCATTGAGGAGAGAATCTTAGCTGATACAATCCAATTTGAGAATATTAGTGTAGATCTAAGTGGTCCATCAACAAATGTTGATGAAGAAGGAGAGCTCATCCTTATGATGAGTTCCCCTAAAAACTAATATTTTCTCATGACACTCTGCAGGTTAAACAACCAAGCCAGGTTTGGTACTTGGACAGGGGTTGCTCAGGCCACATGACAGGTTGCAGAGATTTGCTGAGTGATCTCAGGCCTGAAAAGGCCCAAAGGTCACCTTTGGTGACAATGTACATGGATCCACAGAAGGATATGGAACCCTTCAAGCTGGTGCTGCAATATTCAAAAGAGTAGCCTATGTGTCTGGGCTAAAACATAACCTTGTTAGCATCAGCCAACTCTGTGATGCTGGCTACAACGTTAATTTTGATGAGCACCTGGGGTACATACTGGATCCCCAAGGCAAAGTTGTGTGTTGTGCACAAAGGAAGAAAGGTGTATACGTTGTGGACATGAAATCTGCGGATCCAACAACTGAAACCTGTTTCATCTCAAGGAGCAATGCAGACCTCAACTGGTTATGGCATAAAAGGCTATCACACCTGAACTTCAAGAATATCAACAAACTCTATAAGAAAGAGTTGGTAACAGGTTTGCCTTCTATAACTTTTGTTAAGGATAAACTCTGCACAGCTTGTGAGAAAGGTGCCCAAGTCAAGCAGCTTAGAAGTGATTATGGTACTGAATTCAAAACAGTACTCTTGAGTACTTCTGTGAAGAAAGAGGGATCTCTCAAAACTTTTCAGCTGTAAGGACTCTACAACAAAATGGAGTTGTTGAAAGGAGGAATAGATACCTCATTAAAGCTGGTAGAACCATGATGTGTGCATCAGGTTTGCCTTCATCATTTTGGGCTAAAGCTGTTAATACTGCCTGCTTTACCCAAAACAGATCCTTAGTGGTGAAAAGGTTCAATAAGACTCCATATGAATTAATCAAATGGAGAAAGCCAAATATAAGCTATTTCCATGTGTTTGGATGTCCCTGTTTCATCCTGAATCAAAGGGACCAGTTGGCCAAATTTGAACCCAAAGCTGATGAAGGTGTCTTTGTTGGATACTCTATTGTCTCTAAAGCCTACAGAGTATACAACTACAAAAGAAAGGTGTTAGATGAATCTATCAATGTCACCTTTGAGGAGTCTAAGAATGCCTCTACCATAGCTGTTCCTGAATCAGTTTCAGGAGAGGTCAGCTTTGATGATCTTATGCGTTACAATACCGAGGAAAAGGACTCAAAAGCTTCGACATCACCCAGAGTGGAACCTGTTAACCACAATGGACATGATGATGATTATGTTAGTACACCCTGTGTGAATAAGTGTACTGATATAGTTAATGCACCATGTCCAGAACCAATCAATGTTGATTTTCCTGAATCCTTTGCTGATGTGTTCCACAATAATGATTCATTCTCAATGGGTGAACAGGCTCAAGACATCAGTGTGTCTGAAAATCTTGAAAGTTGTTCTACAAGACCTAATGAGAATGAAACTGATACAGGAGAATCTTCATTGAAACATGATCCTAAGTGGATCAGGTGTCACCCCAATGATCAAATAATTGGTGACATCAACAAAGGGGTACAAACAAGATGGGACAGCTTAGGAAACTTTTGTATGTTTTCTAACTTTGTGTCCCTGATGGAGCCAAAGAAAGTAGATGATGCACTTAAAGATGCCAATTGGATCACTACCATGCAAGAAGAACTCAATCAGTTTGAGAGAAACAAAATATGGAAACTGGTCCTGTTCCTAAAGGTAAAACAATAATAGGCACCAAGTGGGTTTTCAGAAATAAAATGGATGAGCAAAGTCATGTTATTAGAAATAAGGCAAGACTGGTTGCTCAAGGCCATAGGCAAGAAGAAGGCATAGATTATGATGAAACATTTGCTCCAGTGGCAAGGTTAGAAGCAATTCGTTTGTTTCTAGCTTATGCAGCCCACAAGAGCATGAAGGTATTTCAAATAGATGTCAAGAGTGCATTTTTGAATGGTAAGCTGCAAGAAGAAGTATATGTCAAGCAGCCTCCAGGTTTTGAAAGTGAACAACATCCAGGCATTGTCTATAAGTTGGACAAAGCTCTCTATGGTGTGAAACAAGACCTTAGAGCCTGGTATGACACTCTTACTGATTTCTTTATGAGCAATGGTTATTTCAGAGGTAAAGTGGATACCACATTGTTCATAAAGAATGTGAAAACTGACATTATGCTTGTTCAAATTTATGTGGATGACATAATATTTGGTTCTACTAATGAACAGTTATGCAAGAATTTTTCACTGCTAATGAAATCTAAATATGAACTGAGCATGATGGGTGAACTTACTTTCTTTCTAGGATTACAGGTTAAACAATCCTCAAATGGAATTTTCATAAATCAAAGAAAGTATACATTAGCTCTTCTTAAAAAGTTCAAATTTGATCAATGTTCTCCCATCAAAACCCCAATGGCAACCAATGTAAAGTTGGATGATGATGCCTGTGGCAAAGCTGTTTCAGTAACAGCTTACAGAGCCATGATTGGGAGCTTGCTATATTTAACTGCTAGTAGACCAGATATCATGTTTTCTACATGTTTGTGTGCTAGGTTTTAAGCTGATCCAAAAGAATCACATCTAGCTGCTGTCAAAAGAATCTTCAGATACCTAAAGGGTACACCAGGTTTGGGTCTTTGGTATCCCAAAGACTCCAGCCTTGAACTAATTGGTTATTCAGATTTTGATTTTGCAGGTTGCAGGCTAGACAGGAAAAGAACAACAGGTGGATGTCAACTCCTTGGTGGTAAGTTGATCAGTTGGTGCAGCAAGAAGCAAAATTTTGTTTCTACTTCTACTGTTGAAGTTGAGTACATTGTTGCTGGAAGCAGCTGTGGGCAGATTCTATATCAGTTTGAGGATTATGGCCTTGTATATAGGAAAACTCCTATTCTGTGTGATGATACAAGTGTCATAGCTATCTCCAATAATCCAATCTTTCACTCTAAAACAAAGCATATTGAGGTCAGGCATCACTTCATAAGGGATCACATCCAAAAAGGTAATGTGGAGGTAAGTTTTGTTTCCACAGAAGAACAGCTTGCAGACATTTTGACCAAACCTCTTGATGAAAATAGGTTCAATTACCTTGTAAGCAAGCTGGGTATGTTAAATAGAATTGAATAAGTGTCCTTGATGTTCAAAAGTCACTTGTTCAAATCTGTTAAAATTTTTACAAAACAACTTGGGCGGAACAGGTTTCACTTGTTCTGTACTTAGCCAGTTTTTGAAAATTTGGACAGCTTGGACATATAAAAAACTTGACAAAATAAGTTTTAATCTCAAACCTGTTCTATTGTACAAAATTCCAACCTGCTCACTCTGTTAATCTGTCATACAAGGCAATGCCTTGTAACCTGTTCAGCTATTGAACGGGTTTCACAACGAAACATGTTCTCATATAGCCGCACAGGTTTCATGAACAGCTTACAGAATGATCAGTATCTGATGAAACCTGTTCATCACAGGTTTGGACAACAGCTTAGAAGATCAACTCTTATTTAACATTACTTCACATGTAAGTTACTTACTGCGGATAATGTTTGTTACGTGTGTTAGTAGTTAAAAAGGTCAAGTTGGTCTGACAACCGTTCTGAGATGGTAAACCGTTCCGTTTTCTGTTAGAAACATTTCAAATCAACCGTCCAAACCTTTGTCTCTCCTACTCACTCACATTCAAATCCTATAAATACCTAAAACACCGTTTCATCTTCTTCTTCTTCCCTACTACTTCCATAACTTCCTGATAAACCCTAACAGACTAAGTGTCCAACTATCGTGCATCCCTACTACTTTCTCAAATGGCTCAACAAAACAATCCCCTTCTCCCTGTGTTCGTTGGTGATGATGTTATGAAGCACCCCTCTGTCAACACCATGCTCACAATCAAACCCACCAACTACATTACAAACTTAACCATTCTCCAAAACTACATTGGTAAGGTTATGAACCTATGGTGGAGTTCCTTCAAGCCCATCCTCTGCATTATGCTATGACAACCTCTCCTAGTGTCATGTACCAGGAGATGGTCTATGAGTTTTGGTACACTTGCTCGTATGATCCATCTACCAAAACCATCAGGGGAACTATTCTCAATGGCACTCAAACTATTGAGATCACTACTGCTCTCCTCGGGGAAGTACTTCATCTTCCAGGGGCTGACACCTATGATAAATCTCAGCCTGAGGACGAACAGATGGGCAATCTGCTACGCTTCTGTGGTGTAGTAGAACCAAAAGTGGGTGCTACCTTGTTCAGACGGAATCTATCTCCAACCTACAGTTTTTTCTTTGCCTCAGTGGTGATGAGCCTGAGCTGTAGGCTCATATGACCAACTCTGCAGAGATGAGATTCCTATTGTCCTACAATTTGTGGATGAGACAACTCTGAACATGGCAATGTGGATTTTTCTGAACTTAAGGAACCTGGTGCAACAAGAACAGTGTCCAGCTGCTGTAAGATATCCAAGGTTCCTGAGTCTCATCTTCAAGCCTGTATGTGGTGAGCATCTTTACACATCTCAACCTTACTTGACAAACTGCAGTACTTCCTGTAATAGGAAACAAAGTTTTCTATACCTCAGTTCTTGCTGATGAACCTCCTCTAGTAACACTAATGAGGAGGTTGCTTGGTTTAGTGGAAGGACTTTCTACTAAGAAGGCTAAAATAGCTAAGTCTGTCCGCAAGAAGGCTAAAACAGCTAAGTGAAGCTGAGCTTGTCCGCAAGAAGGCTAAAACAGCTAAGTCTGCCCCATCAACCTAAGTGGCTGAGGGGGAGCAGGCTGGTCAACCTGGTTCATCCGTTGAACCTGAAGCCTTTGTGGCTGGTGCCTCTGTGGCACCTGAGACTATGGAACAGGAACAACCTCCTGTTTCTAGGCTAGTCTCCCCACCAGTCTAAACAGAATCCCCTATCACTTCTCCACAACATCCATATTCTACATCCTCCCTCAAATCCTATAACAGGCTAAGAAAAAAAAATCCATAGCCAAAAAGAAACCCTCCTCTCAAACCAGCCCCTCTGACCACTCCCAACAGGAGTCACTTGAAAAAGAAACCCCTGCTGCTTTTGCTTCTCCTATTTTGGGAGAAAGTGCAGCCAATTTGGAGCAGGCTTCACTCCAATCTGAGTCAACCCCAAGTCAGCCTAGGCCCTCTAGTTCCTCACAACATGAACCAGTTATACAAATGGAGACAACCACATCAACTGTCCAAGTCTCTCAACAGGCTGAAGACATTGAAAGACAGGAGCACTCTCCACTCCACACTGAGTCCACACAGTCACCCCTCCATACTTCTCATACACAACCTGAGTCTGCACGAGGTGCCAAAGCTGTTGGAACAGACCATCCAGCAGATCAGCATCCCTCTTCTGCTCCTTATGACACAGCTGTTAAAGGGCCACAATCCCAAGCTGATGAACCTCAGGGAATGGAACATCCCTCTGGTGAGGCTGCTCCCCAAGTGCAAATTCCTTCATCAGCCTTCACCACTGATGATGTTAAAATGCATATCCCCTCTCCCTCTGAAGAGGTGCCTGCAAACCAAGGTACTACCGAGGGATCCACCCAAGGTTTTGATGAAGGAGCTACAATGCCACTAACATCTGAAAGGCCACCGTCCCCCACTGCATCACCTCATGATGTAGCTACAGCCACTGCTGAAGGTCTCCTTGATCCTTCCAAGCTGGGCCACTTAACTTATGCCCAAGCTATGGAACTTCTGTCCAAAGTATCCCTACCATCACCTTCTGACCCCCATACTCCACAATCCTCACCATCACACTCATCCCTTTCAACCCAATCTAAATAGTCTACCTATACACCTTCATCCCTCAAAGAACTCTCTTTGAAGGATCAGCTCTTTGAGCTATCCAACAAAGTTGGTTCCTTAGAAACCACTATGACCTCCCTTCCATCCATTATTTCAGACTCTGTGTCTGCTCAGCTTTAGGGGTTTTTTGATTCAATTAGGACCTCTTTTCCAACCCTGCTCCTCAAGCTGACCACTCATCTCAGCTGCTTGCACACACTACACAGCTGCAACAACTCTCCTTCTCCATGTCCTCAATTCTTGTTCTTCAATAGGACTCTGTGTCCAACCGGGCAGCTGTTTCCCAGCAATTGTCAGGTCTTGCTGAGACCTGCTCTACCACCTTACCCTCCACTCAGGCTTCTCTAAATACCTTAGTGGTATCTCTGTCCAATTATGTGTCCTCAAACTTTGATGATATGCAAGATTCCCTTGAACTAACTCTTACACAACTTCAAAGTTTGGTGTTCACAGAATCTGACAGGGCTGCTATTTCTCAGCAGTCATCCCTTGCAAAATCTCATTCCTCTTCTCTTCAAACCTGTGTTACCCATCTAGCAGAGGTCAAGGACAATCTGGATTTCTTAGTGCATAGCCTGGTTGGTTCAAGGCCTGCTGCCAAAACTGCTGCTACCTAGCCTGGTGGATCCGTTCCTTCAGGCAGAACAGATGTTGAAGGCTCTGTTTCATCTCCTTCAAAGGGGGAGAAGAAATCGGCCTCAAAGACAAAGTCTAAAAGGAGAAATCTTCATCTCCCTCTAAGGAGAAATCAGCCTCAGTGCGGCAAGTAGCAGGTCTTTCCCAAACTGGCACTGTTGTAGGTTCTTCCAAAGTCTCTAAAAGTGCTCAGCCTACTCAGGTTGGATCTCTGAACCCTGCATCATCTAAGGGGGAGGAATCCATTCCTGAGGACAGGCCAAGCAGAATGAGGCATTTAATTTTGGAACAGACTGAGGAAGAAGAAGAGGAGGAAATGGAAGCTGTTCAGACTAGAGCAGCAAAGGGTAAAAGGAAAGCCTTTGTGGACACTGACTATCTCAAAGCTGCTCAGCTCAAGTTTGATAAATCCCAGGCCAAAGATATGGGCGTTTCACTAGAGACTTATTATACGTTCAAACAAGAGAAGCTTGAGATTCTTGAGAGACAGAAGAAGGAAGCAGCCTCTGCCAAAGCTGCCAAAGCCTTTGCAGACAAGGAGGCTAAAAAGATAAAAATGCCTTCCTTGGATATACAAAGGAAACTAATGGAGGCTGCAAATGAGTCAGTGGTTGCTAAAGAGGGAGAGAAGGAACAAAGTACACAGGTCTTAGTGACCAAGTCAAAGCATGTATCCTCATCAGATAAAGCCCAATTCCACTTTGATAATGTGGCAAGGAAAAGGTTCTTCGATGTTGCTAACAGAAAACTTGCCAAGGAGACTATTATCAAAGTTGTGCCAATCTCAAGGAAAGGCAAGCAGTGGAAGCTTCAGATCACCAAGCTAGGTGCTGAGGGTCCTGAATTGGAAGCTTATGAGTCTGCTCTTGTTTCCTGCATTGGGTATACGGAATGGGTTGAATTGACTGTTGCCTTGAGCAGATCAAAATCTGATACTGCTAAAATTGTCAGGGCATATGTCAAGACACTGATGGAAAAGATGAAATACCTGGGCTTGATCCCTGAAGAATAAATCAAGGGTACCTCACTGGTGGAAACCAAGATTAAACCCAGGAGGAAGAGAAAGGATACAGAGCTTGAAGAGCTAATCATGATGATTGAACAGGGGATGCACGCTGTTGAAATCAAAGGGGTAGATCATAGTCTGCCAAGAGGAGTTGAGCCTGAGGAAGGCAAATTCATAGAAGAGCCTGAGTTAGGGTGGTTCTTTGTGGACCCCTTATCAAAGAAAATGTGTTTCCAAAGGGCATCTGATCTTCATAAGGCTGGTCTAAAGCAGGTCATAGCCTTCAGACTCTCCAATACTTTTGGACAACACTCAAGATGGAGAGCAGTCATCTGGGAACAACTCAAATGCTTCTATGAAAGAGGAGAGCTTCAACATCCTGACTTCATGTTCCTTAGGCACGAAGTAGAAGAAATTGAAGAGACTATGGAACATTTCAAACACCTGTTTGAAGATAGACCACAACTTGAAGGCCCATCTACTACTGAGTAGATGAAGAATGGAAGTTGTCCATAAGTTGGATAGACTTGCCATTACTTGCTCCCAACATCAACAATCCAAACTTGTTGAAATTGTCTTCTTGTACATATGTTGTACTGTATTACATTAGTTGTAATTTACTTTAGTAATTCTTGTAATTCTGTAAAAACATGTGTTGTTTAAATCAATGTCAGTGTATATAATTTACTTCATTGTTATATTTTCATTTCAGCAAATGTAATGTAAAAATATATAGTGATCATTGATATAATCATCTTAGACTAATTATTTCAAATAGGGGGAGATTGTTAGGCACAAAAAGGCCTCAATCAAACCTGTTATATATCATAGTGGGAGATTATTAATCAAAACTGTTTGATACTCTTAAAGGGTATAATTTTAAGTCCTGTTAATACCTTATTGAAACCTGATAAGTGATTTGCAATATTAGTCAAAGTTGCTCACCCTGTTACGTTAGTTGTAACTTAGGCAGATTGCCCAAACCGTCCTATTCTGTTGGACAGGCTGGACATAAATTGTCTACGCTGCTCATGTTTGTTGAGCAGCTTGGACCAAAACAAAGTGTTCTTTTCTTTGTGAACAAAACCTGTTCTTTGTGAATAGGTTATACACATTATGGAATTTGTTTCCATGCCATCATGTATTGTCTTGGACGAAAAGATCAGTTTGCAAGTCGAAGACAAAGTGGACAATCAGAAGCTGCTTACACTGCCCAAGCTGTTCTGATACATGAAGACAAAGCAGATATTTGAAATGGGTGACAGACCATTTCTTATATCAAAATGGCTATACAATAAGAGGAAAGGATTAAAGTTGACATTCCTCTTTAAGGTAAAGCAAACTGCAACAGAGACAAAAAGGAAAAGACAAAGATTCTGCTACATAGGGACAAATGTTGTTTTGTCAGAATGTGCAGAAAAGCAGTTTTGTCTTTTTGGAAAGACACTCCACTATCTCTGCATCCAATGAGGAAGGTTCTTCAGTATTCTCTGAGAGAGTATAAAAGGAAGCTTCTAAGGAATGTGAGATAACCAAGAGTGAGATATTCAGAATGTGCAATGAAGTGTGTTTTCATGCATGCAAAGTCTGCTTAGAATAAAACAGTTAAGTGTGTCCAAGCTGTTCTTGTTCAAGCTGTCAGTCTGTCTTGTAAAAACAGTGAGTCCATCTTAGTGAATGAATTCATTGTATCTAGTCTGAGTGTGTCTTAGATTAGTAGTCTATCTGTTGTATCTGTCATCTCAGCTTGAACCATTTCGCAGTTCAAGCTTGTTTGTAATTAACACTTGTTGATATATACATACAAACATTGAGAAAGTGTGTTGAAATTTTAAATAGATGTATTCACCCCCCTCCTCTACAGCTTACAGCAATATACTAGGGAAACCTTTTGGAACCTACAATTGTCGAGTTCGAGCTTAGTAATACTCAACTCGGCTCAATTACACTCCTACTGTAGCTTTTTAGAAACTAATAATCAGATAATAGTTGTAACAAAAAGTGCTGCCGGAAATGTAGTATTAGATTTAGCTATCATAATTATCAAATAATCAATTTCTAAAGTGTTTGGATTTGCGTTTTAACTTGTAAAATGACTAAATAATCACTTATTAGGCAAATAAGCTACATTTTTTAACTTATGAAATAGTGTGGTTTAAGTAATCACTTATTAACGTATACAATCCAAACACTTTAAACCAATTATTTACGTTATTGTAACGTAATAAGCTAATAATACCGTTAATAACGCAAAACCAAACACCCTTTTAGCTTATGAAAAACTGTGGTAGAATTAGTTCTAAACGCAAATAATCAATTATAATGAATGTAATCCAAAAACTTCAAACTAATTGTTTACATTATTGTAACGTAATAATCTAATATCATTTTATCGTATTTGAAAAATAATATCTAAAGGGAATTACATAAAAATAGAAAGGATAAATAAATTAAATATATCGATAGATACTATAAAATACAAAGTTATCTATTAAATATACATGTTCCTTTACTATTTTTTAAGAGTATTACGATACAAAATCATCTATTATTCTAATATTTTTAAAAGCATAAAATACTAAGTCATCAAAAATAATAAACTTATTAATATAAAAATAAAACACATATATAAATTGTAACAATAAAATTTTTATAATAATAAGGAAAATTATCACTTATTAATTAAGTAATATTAAATATATAAATAACTGAATATAAATCCAAGATCTAATTAATTGTTTAGGGGCCAATACTGAAATGTAATTTCAAAATGTAAATTTGGTATTTTTGGGATAATTGTCCAAACCCCACCCAATGCTTTATTTCTTTCCTAGTTGATCCTGATTCGACCTTAGAAGTATATTGATTAAGGATCCATAGAATTAATTGTGGACCCAATGTGAAGACCACCCCTCACGGGGCAATCCTCACGAGTCTAGGTCCCACATCATGCAACACGATATCAATCACAACTAAGATAGAGTAATTAAGTGCGGAATTATAAATTACAGGTACAAACATATTAGGATAAGTTTAATACAGTTTTTAGTTTTCAAATTAAACTTATAAAGGGCACAAGTCTAATCTAATTCATGTCATCATATAATCAAGATAAATCTACCCAGACCACCATATTATCATCCTCCAATTAGTACCAAAAAGGGTTTGTTGAGTAGAGGTCTATGAAAACTTCTGTCTTGATCTTTGTTAAGACCTAAGAACTAGGTCCAGCAGGTGACTTTCCTTTATCTTTTCCTGTAAAAAAATGTAAGGTAGCAACTGTAAGCAATGCTTAGTGAGTAAATAGATTTTCAAATTAACATGCATTATCAAGCAGATCATAAATTCTAGCGTGATATGTCTTGACTGCCGCTACAGGCCTCATGATTAAGACATAGTAGTCATAGAGTCGGATGATGTTCAAGCCACGCTCACGCTTAAATTGTGGGGATCAGCCACATACTGGGCTAGCTACCAGTAAATCAACATGGCGGAACATCGGAGGGTCATTACCAAGTTCAATAGAACTAGTGAAATAGCCAGGTCTAGAACAATAGACCGACAAGGCTAATCAAGCTGAATCAATATGTCAAAGTATATGCAATGATGAAGTATACGTAATCAAAGTCATGATAGCAATAATCTCATACAATATCAGAAATGAATAGTAAATCTCAAAGTCATATGAAGTGATAAATCAAATAGCTATCATGATCTACTGGGCAACACCGAACCATAGTGTGCACAGATCTCAATCCAGCTGATAATATGAGTGTCAAATTAATCTAACATCAACAATATGTCTCAACCGGAAATCTAGCATGTTAAATCTGAATATCTATAACTCACTGATCTGGGGTCTTTTATCAAGCAGATGTATATATCCACCACCTGAGTTATCTCAGGATTTAATCTTTGTCAATCTGTTCTCTGTCAATTCTTTTCAAATCAAAGACCCGCTTTCAATCTTTAAATCTTTGTATCTATGTTCAGAATTTCACTGAACCTGTCCAGAATTATCATATCAATATCATCATCTTTTAGCTTTAAATTCTTATTTTCTATCTGATTCTGATAACTGATCATTCGTAAATCTTTCTTTCATTCATAATCTTTTTTTCATTAAATTCTCAAAAGATCAGTATATATATATATATATATATATATATATATATATATATATATATATATATATTATATATATATATATATATATACACACACACACACACACACACACACACACAACAACACACACACACACATATATATATATATATATATATATATATATATATATAATCATTTTGCTAATTATTTTGATTAATTTATGCGTTGTCCATGTGTTTTATTCAATATTTTCGAATTTAAGAAGGGGGTTCGAATTTATGTAACAAATTCGAACATGTATCATCAAATTCTAACTCCATGGCTTCGAACATAGCTAAATTCGAATTCATAGTCTCGAATTTATGGTCAAAAATCGAACCCTCATTCGAATTTAAGGTCAAAATCGAACCCTTGGTTCGATTTTAGCTATAATCGAGTTTGTTTTTGGCATCTCGAATTTGTTCATGTTTTGCAGCTTTTAATCATGCATTTCTGAGTCTAAAATCATGAATATGCTAAGTATTAAGGCTAGGTTCGATTCTATTATACATAATCTATCATAATCGAGATAAAACTTAAGCAAAATAGCTTTAATCGAATGAAAGATGGACAAATTCGAAAAACCGAAAATAAGGAAACTTGAAATGTCGATTCTTACCTCAAATTCGTATGAAATCGCACATGTAATAGCAGATTCTTGTAGTACTCTTCGAAACCTTTCCAATGACGTATAGAACTCGATAATTGGCCGGTCGGTTTGGGAGAAAAACTAGAGAGAATGTCGATTTTAGAGAGAGAGTAGAGAGAGAGAGAGAGTCAAGTTTATTAATGGTGATTAATGACCATAATTGGGGTTTATATACTTCAATTTATCTATTTTGTGTAATTAACTCACTTTTACTTTTGTATCTTATATTTCTTTTATCTTTAATAATTTATTAAATCATAATTTAAATATTTATATAATTTAATTAAATATTTCATAACTTAATTAAATTACAATTCAAATAATGTAATAAAATTACATTATTGGTTCAAAATACTGAAATTAAGTTTAGCTAAAGACTAGGTTGTTACACCCAACACAAAAATCGAAAGATTTGAGTTGTTCAGTCTTCGAGCTTTTTTTTGAAATTTTCTGTATCTATATAAGTATGTAACTATCTAAAATATATGCATGTTGGATTCGGCCCAATCTTTTTTTGTGATTAAAACCCCAAACCATTTTTCGTTGCATAAAAAACTCGAACTAACTAAAAATCAGTAAATCAATGTTTTATCAATGGGTAAATAACCTACGTAAGAATAAATTTTAATTGTTGAAACTCGTTGTCAAATATTATACATCATTTAAACTCCCGTTGATAATTTTTAATTGTTATTTTTAAACAAGATTACATCATCAATGGAGATTTAAATTATGTGTAATACTTGATAACTGGTTTCAACAATTAACATTTATTCAACGTAGGTTTTTTATCGGTCCACATAGGACTAATAACCGGTTTCAACCGGTTACCTCTTGATAAAACATTGATTTACTGATTTTTAGTTAGTTTGGAGTTTTCTATGTAACGAAAAATGGTTTGGGGTTTTAATCACAAAAAATTGACAAGTTTGTGGTTTTTTTTTTTTGCGTAATTATCCCTTTTTAAAAGTTGAGTTGTTTAGGGACTAAAATCGTAACAAAGTTTAAAATAGAGACTACTAGATTGATATTTCTCATTTAATTAGAGTGTCAATTGGTGTTGTCTTCATTTGATATGTGTAATTTATTTACAATCTATATATTATTATGATAACCCTTATTTTGGTAATACAATTCAATGAATTAGTTTTAAGATTTTTAAGATTTGTTATTTCCTTTATAAAGATTATATGAACTTCTTTTCAATAATTTATAAATCTTGATAAAAAAAAGTATATGCATATGAATTCAGCATAAAATATATTTATCGAAATAGAATATACTTAAAAAGTAAAATAAGCATGTAAATAATTATAAAAATTAGATATAAGAAAGATGAAATATAATTAAATAATTGAAAAACTAAATTAAATACTTAATTTTTAAAACATTCTTAAATGTTCTTAAGAAATAGAGTAAATTACAGAAATGGTCCCTGTGGTTTGCATAAAACTTTGGATACGGTCCCTGTGGTTTCAATTTTGCATAAACGGTCCTTATCTTCACTGTTTACTTGCAAAATTGGTCCCTCTGCTGTTAACTTTAACCATGAAATGGTTAAATCTTTTATAATGACCATTTTACCCTTTTCATTGATAACATTTTGGTCCCTCAAGTTTGTTGTTCATTTTAGTTTCGGTCCCTCACTCTATTTTACTTATTATCATTATTAAAACTATTATAATTATTATTATAATTATTATTTTTTATTTTTATTAATCTTTTTACATATTAATTTATTCGTTTATTAAGTTTTTTTATTTTAATATATTTTTTAATTTAAATTACAAGCTTATTTATTTCTTTTATTATAAACAATTGTATCAAAGTAGAATCCATTTTCTTTTTTAGTTTTTTCGAATGAAAAAAAATACAAACATTTTATATTGTAGTTTACGAGACCAAAAAATTTTGAACCTTAAACTTTTATTAGTTTTTTCAAACGAAAAAAAGTTGCAAACCATTCTTATTTTAAGTTTTTTCATTTTCTAAACGTAAAAAATATGAAAACCAATCCGTTTTTTATTCTTTTGCACAAAAAATTTCAACCATTTCTGGTTTTTTGTTTTGGGAAACGAAAAAATACACAAACCATTTGGTTACTAGTTTTTGCAAACGAAAAAACTAGGAATAATTCTGATTTTCAGTTTTTCCAAACAAAAAAAATTATTTTATTTTTCTAGTTTTTCGAACGAAACCATTCCCTTTTATTTTTTTCTCCAAACGAAAAAACTACGAACTATTACATTTTAAAAGTTTTTTCTAAATACGAAATAGTGTGTAGTCTTTTTGTTCGGAAAATCTAAAAAATGGAATGACTTGTATTTTTTACGATGGGAAAAAATTTAAAACGTAGTGGCTAGAATAATCTAAAAAAAATACGAATCATTCCATTATTTAGTTTTTTAATGAAAAACAACAAACCCTTTTATTATTTAGTTTTTCCGAACAAAAAACTTCTAACCATTAATTTTTATTAATCTTTAGTTTTAACTATTTCATGTCGTAAAAAATACAAACCATCCCGTTTTTTTAGTTTTTCCAAACAAAAAGACTACACGCTATTTCGTATTTAGGAAAAACTTTAAAAACATAATAGTTCATAGTTTTTTCGTTTGGAGAAAAAAATAAAAGGGATTGGTTTCATTCGAAAAACTATAAAAAAGAATGATTTTTTTTGGTTTGGAAAAACTGAAAATTAGAATTATTCGTAGTTTTTTTCGTTTGCAAAAAGTAATAATAGAATAGTTTGTATTTCTTTTCGTTTCTCAAAACAAAAAATTAGAATGGGTTTTGGTGCAAAAAAAAATAAAAAAACGGATTGGTTTTCATAATATTTACGTTTAGAAAATGAAAGAACTTAAAACAAGAATGGTTTGTAAGATTTTTTTGTTTGAAAAAACTAATAAAAGTTTAAGGTTCAAAATTTTTTGGTTTGAAAAACTACAATATTTAATGTTTGTATTTTTTTTTTCATTTGGAAAAAATAAAAAATAAAATGGATCTATTTTGATACAATTGGTTATAATAAAATAAATAAACAATTTGTAATTTTAATTAAAACATCATTTAAAATAAACAAAATTTAATTAAATTAATATGTAAAAAGTTAAATTAATAATAATAAATAATAATAATAATAATCGTAATAATAATAATAATAATAATAATAATAATAATAAGTAAAATAGAGTTAAATAAAAAAATTTACTTGAGGGACCAAAACTAAAATGAAAAACAAACTTGAAGGACCAAAATGTTATTAAAGAAAAGGGTAAAATGGTCATTATAAAATATTTAACCATTTCATGGTTAAAGTTAACAGCAGAGGGACCAATTTTGCAAGTAAACAGTGAAGATAAGGACCGTTTATGCAAAATTGAAACTACAGGGACCGTATCCAAAGTTTTATGTAAACCACAGGGACCATTTCTGTAATTTACTCAAAGAAATAACTGCAAGTTATTATAATATTAACTAAAAGTATAGAAAAGTACATGTGAGAGCACAATTATTATAGAAAGAAATAATTTTAAAAATGATGTATTTTAATGATAATAATAATTTTAATTTTAAATTATAAATTGGTTTGAACATTTTATTGTGTTTTGTTTAAACATATCCTTTTCTCAATTGGTTTGAATAAAAAAATTTAAACATATCCTTTTCTCAATTATTTTGTTTTCCTAAACTTAGAATGTTACGCATTCAATTTCATATTATAGATTTAGTAGTTTTTTGAATTAAGTTTAATATTAGTGTTTTATACATACATGTATGTATGTATACATTATTTTTATTAATATTTATTTACTAAACACGTTTCATGTAATACATTATCCGTAGACTAATATAAACTAGAGAGAAAAATTATTAGATTAAAATTTTCAGTTTCCAATTAAGATATAAAGTTACAAACATTCATTACACTTTTGTCTATATTTAATATTTAATAATTAAATATTTATTTTTAAATTTCATTTGAATTTTAATATTAAAAATCATAAATTGCAATTGTATTTTATATATTAATACGATTAGCTAATGTAATATACTGTCATACAGATATATATGGTTAAATGTATAGTTTAAAACTACATATTATTAAACATAAAACGTATATTAAATTTTTTAACATTTGCATCATTTATTTACAACATTATCTTACTTATTGTTTACAACAATTTTTTATAATCCTTTATAACGTACGGGTATATAACAAACATATTATATATGGATTATTAGATTTTTATGTTACAATAACGTAAATAAATCGGTTTAAAGTGTTTTGATTGCATACGTTAATAAGTGATCATTTGCTTTTACAGTTAATCCTACCAAAATTTTCATAAGTTAAAAAATGTAGTTCTTTTTTTGGCTTAATAAGTTATTATTTGGTCATTTTACAAGTTAAAACGCAAACTCAGACTTAAAAAACTGATTATTTAATAATTATGATAGCAAACAGCGGAAGTTAAACTCATATTACTTAATTCGGTCAGCCATAAGCAGTGTTTGTTTCATTTAGTTTAAGACGCTCGGTCAGCCCTTTAAATCAGAAACAAGGGCTCGGTCAGCCTTTTGAGTCAGACTCAAAATGGAAGTAGTTTGTGTTCAGACATGATATTTTCCATTTTATTCCAAGTTTATCCTCCTCCATATTACCAGATCTTGCTAATTGCTCTTCCCTCGTCTTTGAATTACACAAATCTTTACAGCCGGTACTCTTATCTTTCCGTTATTTGACCTCGTCCAGAGTTCCGGTCCGCCTGATGTCTCCTCTCCTTTACGATGATGCTCTTGCGGTTCTCCTCTCTGTCACCGTCTTTGCTCTTCCAGGGTCCTCGTGTCTACCCCCGTTGTATATGCTACGGCCCCTCTTTCGTTGTCGATATTGTTTGTATAACTCCTCTATCTTAACTCTTTCTTTTTGCAGCTCATCGACACTGACAGAGACTAAACATACAAGAGAAGTTGGTAATTTGGAGTATCGGTATTAGGAAGTGGATGCCTAATTCCAAAAAAGAAAAAAAAAAATAGGAAATAAGGATGAAAAGACAGAGGAGACGATGATCCCTTTTTAAAAATCCTATAAAGCCCAACAAGCTCTAGTGCTATATTGTTTACTAGTTTATGACCCACGTAATTCGTGGATTTTTTTTAATAGAACTTACTTATATAAAATATGTATAAGTAAAAATAAAAAAAAGTAATTCTTAATTATTTAAAATAATATAAGAATACTATTATTATTCATGAAATATTTTTTTAAAAGTTTATTTTTAAATTAATATATTTTAATTGATATAAATTGAGATTTTAGTTTATAAATAATATAATACTTATATATTTTACTACAAATTAATAGTTATAGACTAAAAATAATAGAGTTATTTATCTTTTTTAAAAAGAATAATTGTATTTATTTTTTATTATTTAGATAAAATATAATAAAATGTATTTATCTTTTTAAAAATGATAAATTGTATTCATATTTAATTAATTTATAATAATAAGTTGTATTAATCTTTTCCGATGAAGGTGACACATGATATTTAGTGTTTCTTTTTATTATATAACTTTATTAACCAAGGTGTTACATGAATATTTGAATAACTAATTATTTTTTGAGAATTTAAACAAGTACACAATTGTTATATTAATGTGATATAAGCATATATCAAAAGTTCAATTCAACCTAAATATCTATAATGTTTCTCAACTATAACATTTTGTATTTGTATAATACCAATGTAGGATGTCATAAAACAATTATTCATAAACTTTTAACACAAACTTAATTTTATTTATTATACGCATTTGAGATCAGTTCAATATAAAAAAATGTGTGCTCGATTTAAATTTGAACGTTTTAACCATTAAACTCGTCGAACTATAAAATTTAAAAAAAAATCTAGTTGTATCTAAATATTAATAGAAAAAGATCAATAATTTTTTTTTTCTAAATAAGAAAAATCCAAAATATGTAGTCTAAATCCAATTTATAAAAAATAACATAAACACTAACCTTTAATTAAAATATTTCACGTACAATTACAATTTTTATTTTTCGCTCACCGTTGGATATATTATAAATAAATAAACATGAATCCTCAGATTACAATTCATGATTTATAAATATTTTTTTATACCAAGAAAATATCATATTTGTAAGATAAAATTTTTATATTTTTTAATTATAGTTTGATCAAAATATCAACTTTTTTATCTTAAAGTAAGTATAGATTAGTATTAGAATATTTAAATTATTTTTTTAATTACATGGATTAAATACAAAAGTATTTGAATTAGATTTCATATTTCTTTTAATAACGATTTAGTAAAAGTAGAAATCTAATTATGGAAAAAAGACGGGAAATCAAGAATTTAAAGGGACGTGGAAGTAACACGTGGCAATGATGGTTTTCTTTTATTAATATACTAGTTTATAAACCCACTAGATTAATACACATGTATTACATGGATTGATGTAAAAGATTTGTTATAAATTAAATATTAATAAAGAGTTGGGATCCTTTAAAAACCATCAAAAAAATTTTAAAATTAAGATACAATAAAAACCAATAAAAAGATGACATACATGTAAAATCATTGAGTCAATGGTAAAAAATGATAACTCTAAGTCAATGTTTAAGTCAAAGAATTCAACTAAAATGTGATTCAAAATATTTGAATTATTGATTCAATGGTAAAAAATGATGACTCTAAGTCAATCTTTTAAAATTTTTTATTATAAAACTAAATTTTTTATTTTACCGATTTTTTTAAATTATTTACTTTTTAGGACATTTAAACATGAAGTTTATTATTTTATTGATTTTTAAAAAAAAAATTATTTTAGCTTGTTAATCTTGAAAAATTTTAATGAATATTAATTGTAGTTTGAATTATTTTAGGTAACAAATATAATAAGTTTTAACAATAAAATTTAAATTAAAGAAATTAAATGATAAGAATGTTACTTAAATTAATGTTAATATTTATTTATGGAAAAAGAGCGGGAAAATGAAAAAGTGGTGTATTAGAATGGTGACACGTGGCAGAAATTGTTCTCAGTTATTATAATATATAGGTTTTTAACAAAATAATATAGATACTTGGTTCTAAGTTACTTTTTTTAAACAATTTAATTTGTTATTCATTACATGGGCAAATGACCAAAAATAGTAACAAGTTTTGACATTTTAATCATTAATAGTAATATTATTTATTTTTTATCATTTATAGTAACAACTTTTTATTTTTCTATCAATAATAGTAATTGGTGACCTGCAAACCTGTTTAGCAGGTCACCAACTTTTCAGTTATAAAAAATAGTAACATCATTTCATATTTTTATCAATAATAGTAACATATCAAATTAAAACATATTTTTATTTTATTAAGTTTTCTAATATTTATAAACACCAAAATAAACCAAATTTATATTCTGAATATTTATGTATAGATAATCTTCGATTATTTATTCACAATTATATATAATATGAATGAAAAAAATACTATGAAACATTTCATTTTTCGTTTTTTCCAACTAAAAAACTACGAACCGTCCTTTTCTTAGTTTTTCCGAATTAAATAATACAAATCGTTCCATTTTATAGTTTTTTCCAATCTAAATGAGTCACAATGAGTCATGGTTTTTCCATTCATGAAATAACTAAAAAATGAATGGGTCAAACATTTTTTCATTCGTAGTACTTTACATTTGGAATAAAATAATTATAAATTAATCGGCTTTTTAATAATTCCAAACGAAATTGATTACAAACCATTCAACTTTAGTTTTCCCGAATGTAAAACTACGACCCAATCATGTTTTAGATTTTTTTTTTACAAATAACTATAAATCATTTTGATTTTTCGTACAAAATAATTGCAACTCATTTATTTTTGTGTTTTTAACAACGAAAAAAACTATGAATTATTCCAGTTTATAGTTTTGCCGAATGAAAAATATTGCAACCCATAAAAACGATACATAACCACTTGCAAAGACTTGCTAAACCAATTTCCATAATTTAGCAGCTTATAACACAATCAACTCATTTAAATTAGAGGTTTCTTGCCTTCTCAGATTAAAAAACACAAGCCAAGATGAAGATTAATTCCACAGCTCAATTCGATCCGTTACGATTTTTTTCCTTCTGTTTGCTCTTACAAACACACATAACACTTCTCAATAGTTTTTGGATTGAATGAAAAGGAAGCAAAAAGTTAAACGTGTTATACATATAAACATATCGTTTATAACGCGGGTTCGACACCGATACCCGACCCCGTTATCAATATTTCATAATTAATATCAATATTCCCATTTAATTCTGTGGTCTCATAATTATTAATAATCCGCTAGAATTCCGACACGTGTTCATTCCAATAATCGGCATACCATTGTCCCGACGCAATATTAATAATTTAATCAACCAATAATTAAAATCCACGTAATATTTCTCAAAGACGGGGTGTTATAATTTTTAACAACACAAAAAATTATGAATAATTGTGGTTATAGTTTTTCTGCTTGAAAAATATTGCAACCAATTTTTATTTTTAGTTTTTTATATAAAAAAAGCTACAACTCATTTAGATCTAAATAACCAAAATAGTTCATATTATTTTGTTGGGAAAAACTAAAAAAAGAATGATTCTAGTTTTTTTCGTTTGAAAAAAGTGAAATTGAAATGATTCGTGGTATTTTTTTCGTTCATATTATATATAATTGTGAATAAATAATCAAATATTATCTAATCGTAAATAAATATTCAGAATATATATTAAAAATTTATAAGGTTATGAAAAAATAAAAATTGTAAATATATAAATTTAATGAAATTAAAAAAAATAGTCACCGAAGATAGTAGTAATGTAATTAAATAAATTGAAACATAAATTGAGTTTATTTTGGTGTTTATGAAATCTTAGAAAAACTTTAAAAAAAAAAAAAAGTTTGGTTTAATTTTGATATGTTACTGTTATTGATAAAAATATGAAAAATTGTTACTATTTTTGATAACTGAAAAGTTGTTGGTGACATGCTAAACAAGTTTGTAGATCACCAATTACTATTATTGATAGAAAAATAAAAAGTTGTTACGATAAATGATAAAAATTAAATAATGTTACTATTAATGATATAAATGTCAAAACTTGTTACTATTTTTGGTCATTTGCCCTTCATTATATTATTTATTCAACAAAAACAAATAAATTTTAATCTAGACAAAAGGTTAAAATTGTTATTTTATACCATTCTTATCATTTATTCAGTAAATTATACAAACACTTATTATTTATTATGTCCTTCTTCCAGGCTGTCATGTTTAATTCAGACAGACATTTATATCTAGTCACTAATAAAAAAAAATGTAAACAAACAGCCACTAAATAAACGTTAATTGATACAAGGAGAAATCAGTTATTATGAAAAGCCGGTGATTTAATTATTCAATTAGTTTTAAAACATGTTCTTAAGCCCTTAAAAATTTAGGGGGCGTTTGGTTCGCAAATTTTTCTCTCTGGGATTTGCATTTTGTTAAAGGATTTGCATTATGCAGCATTTTCATTTGTCAGGATTTTGTCAAAGAATTTGCATTATCTTATACAAAAAATTTGCTAATCAGAAAAACGAAGGTAACTGAGATTTAAAATCCTAGGGGGGAGGTTGAGATTTTATATAACAAAGAAGAGAGAGATTTAAGAAATCCTGAGATTTTAAATCCTTACCAAAATCTACAAACGAAACACAAGATTTTAAATGCAAATCCCAGTGAATCCGCGAACCAAACGCCCACTTGAAGTTGTCCCCAAGATAAAATCCAGCAAACATTAATTGTTTGTTCTTCATTGTGCAAGATTTTGTTGATAGTTTATCTGAAGACACATACAAAACTTGCAATTATCATCGCATTATTTAAGAAATAACATTAGTTTCATCATAATACAATTTTATCAAGGTCTACGACGATAGAGGATTTCTATAACAATGGCACCATCCTTTAACACAATCGCAGTTGTCTCCACATTCGTTGTCATATAGACATGGTATATCATTTGGCGTTTGTTTTCGACCATCGGTGACGATTGTTGGAGCCAACGATTGACCTTCTTCTGCTATTGCAGTAACAAACATAACATTGCTATTGAGCATCGATATGACTATGAATACAACTTTTAAATACGTATTCATCGTATCTTTTTAGTTAATAGTTATAGATGTGTTTGTGTTGTGAACTTCATAGACCTTATATTTATAAAAATTTATGATCATTAAATAAGATTGTTTAAATAGGAATTGAATTTATGTAATCATAAAGAATATTATAAACATGATGTTGTTTGGCTTGTCCTAGAATATAACAAAATACATCCCAATTGATATATTATCGTCATTTTAAAACGAGTTTATTATGAAAAAAAGTAACATGCATGTTTTCATATTTTTTATGTTTTTGTCCTTCCAACTTATTTGTTTTCCAAAAAAAATTCTCAAGTTAATTTTTTTATTTTTGGTTTAGTGAAATTTGCCTGTTAGATACCGGTTTTTCAATTAACTAAGATTTCCTCCGCTTAATGGATAACCATTTGCTACCAATGGAGAATTGCTTCTCATCTTGAATAGTTGAATTGAGGTGGATTTACACCAATAGAAACCATAAAACCCCAATTTACCAATTAACTTAGAGAACTTTTTTTGAAAAAAATAACACTGAGGGACTATAATATAAATTTATAAATTATAGTACCTATGAAACAAATTAAAAAAATGGTGATTTTGTGATCCTGATCCCATCCTACGATCTCGATTTTGTTGAGGTACGAAAACGATTCTAAATAAGATCTTGATCTTGACAATTTTAGAAAAAGACCATCGTGTTGCGGTGGATTTAAGAAATTGTATTGATGAATAATAATAAAACTAAAATGCAAAATCAAATTGCCACCAACGAGTCCAACGAGCCGAACAGTTTGATTGACCCATTGTAAAAAACAAAGAGAGAACATCAATTTTTTTTTAAAATGAAAATTTATAAAATGGTGTATTAAACAAATTGTTCTTTGAAAAAAAAATTCAAAATTATGTAAATTTTATGACTTTTGTTCGTCAACGCGTTTGCTTGAATGACCTGAAAATGTCACCCTTGGTTTTGTTACATACATTTTCTTATAAATAATTAATAATTATAGTTGAAAAAATAATAATTAATAATATACTAAAAAAGAAAATATAACATACAATGATTTACATATTTATTCGATGATAAATGCAAACAAAAAGAGGACATGTACTGATGTACAATCTTATAAATGTGGAAATTATTCATTTAGTGAGAGCATTTAATAAAAAAAAATACATTTTATTTAGTGGTTGAGGCTTAAATTCTTTAAAAAAAAGTTTTGAATCCGATTCCCATAAATTGCAATTTCTTGGGATTACTTGTCTTTAAAAAAAATAGTTATATATTATTTTTATTAAACATTTTAATCAAAAACATAATAACAAAGTAATTGTATTATTATGCTTATAAAATTCAACTATACAAATGAAATTGTGTATTTTTATCATGAGAAATATATCAATATATATATATATATATATATATATATATATATATATATATATATATATATATATATATATATATATATATATGTGTGTGTGTGTGTGTGTGTGTGAGTGAGAGAGAGAGAGAGAGAGATTATAAAATACAATTAAATGAATAATTACATGAATAATATGTAATCCATACACACATCACATTTTACTATAGAAATTTATTGATTTTGACATTGCTTTGTTAAACCTTTATTACATCAATATTATCATGTAACATTAGGATCAAAGACATGCATACATAAATATATTTAAATAAATATAAGTGCATTACCGTAATTTAAAAAAAAAAATCATAAGATAGCAAAAATATAAACAGATTAAAATATAAAATTTATTATGAAAAAAACCAACATGTTTTAACGATTTTTGCGTTTTTGTCCGTCCATGTTTTTTTTTCCAGAAAAGGCATCAAGTTATTTTTTCTTATTGGTTTTGTAAAATTTAACTATTAGAATTCGGTTATAATTAGTAAACCGGGTTTTTAAAAATTGAAAAACCTAACATGTATATAAACTAACAATTAGTCATCCATTCATGATTTTATGCTTCTCATATGTTTCAATTAACATGTAATAAAGCATATAACAATAATAAATCATATAAAACCTAAATCTGTAATTGTAAAACTATGAATCAGATTTTATAAAACTAAATCAAGAACTTGACTGAATTGAACCGGTATCAGTATCATAAAATCTTATTTATAGTTCTGAGTTTCTTAACCTTTCAGTTCTGATACATGCTGCTTTTTAATCGGTAAAACTTCTACTGGCAGTTAAATGTGTGCATGGGTCGGTTCGGTTAATAGTTAAAATGTGAACCGTGTTTTCAGTTTCGGTTATCCGCAGTTCGGTCCATTGTTACCCGTTATATGCTGAAAAGCAAAAAAAAAAAAAAAAAATTATAGAAATATATCTTTTTTAAACACGAATTTTTTTTTTAATACAAAGTCATACTAAACTATTTGATTATAAATCTTAAAGTTACACTAACGTATTTAACAAAACCATTAAAATAAAAAATCATCAAAAAATCTAGTATTTAATGTATTAGAATGACTAAATAAAATTATAAATAAAAGCTACTAACTTGTATATATCGGTTCAGTTCATTCGGTTATCCACGGTTTTCTAAAAAATGAAAACATAAACCGTCTCGTGATGTTTTGGTTTTGGATCAAGCGGTTTAAGTGGTACAACTCGATTTTCCGGTTTTGTTTAAACACCCCTACCTACAGTAACATGTGGCCATTTTGTAACTCGTTAAAAACATTTATGAAGTAGAACTAAAATTGGTGAGTTGTACTTATTGGACAAGTGAAAGTTATGGGGCGAGAATGAAAACTACCGTTATATTTTTTTACTTTTTCGTGGGTTTTTTTAACAAAAATGAAACTCCCTCCGTCCCAAAATAATTGTCCACATGTGACTTTTGAAGTCTTTCTTTTTCAACTTTGACCTCAAATATATTAGTTTGTGTTATATAATACTTGATGAAAATTAGACCCAATGAAAATTCCTTTAAAACCAAATCCTTTCATATATTTTGCTATCACATATTATATAACACTAAGAAAAATATTTAATGTCAAAATTGAGAAAGAAATACTTCAAATGTCAAATGTGGACAATTATTTTGGGACGGAGGAATTATAATTCTTCTTTTTACCTTTTTATTTAGAGATTATATATACTTATAAGTTTATATCCATCAACATAATTTTATATATATTAAAAGTACAAAATGGGTCACGAGAATGTCGAAAGGACTTGCAGTTTTTCATAGATTAATTTATAATTTTAAAATATAAAATATAGGTTGTGATTAGTCGATAAAATTTTCATTTTATTTTTCATAAAAAATAAAAACTTGTTTACTTAACAATAATTTCATAAAATTTTCATTTCACTTTTTAAAATATCATTTGTCATACTCTTTCTTCTAATACCTACCATCTATTTCTTTATAATACTCTCTTTTACTTTTCTATCACATAACCTATTTTTCTTATTTTATAATCACACATCTTATTTTTCTTAAAACAAAAATTCATCATCTAAACAAGTTTTCACTTTTTTATAGAAACCTTTGTTTTTTTTTTTTCCTGAAAACTATGACTTGAAAGCTGAAATTAAAAATTGACTAGTTTTTGTTAACTAAACACAACCATTAGTGTTTATGAATTAAAAAAAAAAAAAAATAAATAACCAATTCTAAAATGTAGATGATGCAAGAAAATAAAGGCGTAAACATACATCAAAATAGACAAACTGTTCAATCAACAAATAAAGGTTTATTACGAAAAAAACCAACATTTTTTAACATTTTTTGATTTTTGTCCCTCCATATTATTATTTGAGTAAATTACAGAAATGGTCCATGTGGTTTACATAAAACTTTGGATACGGTACCTGTAGTTTCAATTTTGCATAAAGGGTCCTTATCTTCACTGTTTACTTGCAAAATTGGTCCATCTGCTATTAACTTTAACCATGAAATGGTTAAATCTTTTATAATGACCATTTTACCCTTTTCTTTAATAACATTTTGGTCCTTCAAGTTTGTTGTTCATTTTAGTTTTGGTCCCTCACTCTATTTTACTTATTAGCATTATTATTATTGTAACTAGGGTTAATATCGAAAAAACCCAACCAACTTTTCTTATTTTATCGTTTAAGTCCCTAAACTTTTTTTTCAACTGTTTAAATCCCTAAACAAATTTTGTCTTATCTGAACCTATATAAATGACTGGTTAATCAAGTTACATACCAGTAACCTACTCATCTTCTTCACGCCTCCGCTTTTTATTCTCCATCTCGATTTCTTTCTGCTCCAAACAACTACTCTCCTCAAGGTTAGGGTCTTTACTGTCTTCTTCATCAAACTTCGTGTATAGATCGATCAATGCAAGTGATGAAACTTAATCTGCTGGTGTAGACAACCCATCTTACAATGGATGATTTCATGGACAAAGGAGAACCCGATAAGGAGATTCTATGGATGTCCTAATTTTAAGGTAAATCTCATTGTTTATTTGAAATAGGTATTGAAAATGAAAATCTCTCTGATTCATCACAGAGAAGGGGTTGTAACCATTTCAAGTGGATTGATCCAGAACTACGTAATGTTTGGTATCAAGATATAATTTTTTAGATCCATAGCAGTTTGGAAGTCATGAAGAATGAAATCAATGTTCTCATGAAGTGGATTAGAAGAAGCAAGTGGAAAAATGAACGGTGTTAAAATTGAACTGACCTGCTCTTCCGGTTGCCCGTCTCAATTATATAGGTTCAGATAAAACAAATATTGTTTAAGGATATAAACAATCGAAAAAAAAGTTTAAGGACTTAACCGATAAAATGAGAAAAGATGATTGGGTTTTTTCAATATTTAACTAATATTATATTTATTATTACTAATATAACTTTTGACATATTAATTTATTTGTTTATTAAGTTTTTTTATTTTAATATATTTTTTAATTTAAATTACAAACTTATTTATTTGTTTTTATTATAAACAATTGTATCAAAGTAGAATCCATTTTCTTTTTTAGTTTTTCCAAATGAAAAAAAATACAAACATTTTATATTGTAGTTTTTCAAACCAAAAAATTTTGAACCTTACACTTTTATTAGTTTTTCCAAACGAAAAAAAAAAAGTTGCAAACCATTCTTTTTTTAAGTTTTTTCATTTTCTAAACGTAAAACAGATGAAAACCAATCCGTTTTTACTTTTTGCACAAAAAAATTCAACCATTTCTGATTTTTTGTTTTGGGAAACGAAAAAAAATACAAACCTATCTGTTATTAGTTTTTGCAAACGAAAAATCTACGAATAATTCTGATTTTCAGTTTTTCCAAACAAAAAAATCATTTTATTTTTTAGTTTTTCGAACGAAACAATTCCCTTTTATTTTTTTTCTCCGAACGAAAAAACTACGAACTATTACGATTTAAAAGTTTTTCCTAGATATGAAATAGTGTGTAGTCTTTTTGTTCGAAAAAACTAAAAAATGGAATGACTTGTATTTTTTACGATGGTAAAATTTTAAAAACGTAGTAGCTAGAATAATCTAAAAATAAAAAAAATACAAATCATTCTATTATTTAGTTTTTTTTAATGAAAAACAACAAACCCTTTTATTATTTAGTTTTTCCGAACAAAAAACTTCGAACCATTAATTTTTATTTATATTTAGTTTTAATTTTTTCATATCGTAAAAAATACGAACCATTCCATTTTTTTAGTTTTTCCGAACAAAAAGACTACACACTATTTCGTATTTGGGAAAAACTTTAAAACATAATAGTTCGTAGTTTTTTCGTTTGGAGAAAAAAATAAAAGGGAATAGTTTCATTCGAAAAACTAGAAAAATAGAATGATTTTTTTGTTTGGAAAAACTAAAAATTAGAATTATTCGTAGTTTTTTTCGTTTGCAAAAAGTAATAACAAAATGGTTTGTATTTCTTTTTGTTTATTAAAACAAAAAAGTAGAATGGGTTTTGGTGCAAAAAAAAAAAAAAACGGATTGGTTTTCATATTTTTTACGTTTAGAATATGAAAGAACTTAAAACAAGAATGATTTGTAACATTTTTTTGTTTGAAAAAACTAATAAAAGTTTCAGGTTCAAAATTTTTTGGTTTGGAAAACTACAATATGAAATGTTTGTATTTTTTTCATTTGAAAAAATAAAAAATAAAATGGATTCTATTTTGATATAATTGTTTATAATTAAAGAAATAAATAATTTGTAATTTAAATTAAAAATGAATTAAAATAAAAAAAAGTTAAGAAAGTTGAATTAATAATAATAATAATAATAATAATAATAATAATAATAATAATAATAATAATAATAACAACAACAACAACAACAACAACAACGTTATACTAAGAAGTAGTAAAATAGAGTTAAATAAAAAAAATTACTTGAGGGACCAAAACTAAAATGAACAACAAACTTGAAGGATCAAAATGTTATTAAAGAAAAGGGTAAAATGGTCATTATAAAATATTTAACTATTTCATGGTTAAAGTTAACGGCCAATGGACCACTTTTGCAAGTAAACAGTAAAGATAATGACCGTCTATGCAAAATTGAAACTACATGGACCGTATCCAAAGTTTTATGTAAACCACAGGGACCATTTCTGTAATATACTCTTATTATGTTTATAAAAGTCCTCAAGTTAATTTTTTTTCTTTTGGTTTGAAATTTAGAAATTGGAACCCGGTTTTTTAGTTATTAAAACCCGGTTTACTAATTATCACCGGGTTTTAATATCCAAATTTTAGTAAACCAAAAATAAAAAATAAACTTGAGGACATCTATGAAAAAAAAAACATGGAAAAACGAAAACGCAAGAAAATGAAAACGTGTTTGGTTTTTTTCATAATAAACCCTTATAACAACAAATAAAAAAAAAGTAAAACAAAGTCGAAGTAATCAGTAACATACATTATACATCTAGGAGAAAAAATATATATACATGTAGACCTGACAATACGTGTATTCGTGTCGTGTTGCGTGTCAGACACGAATTTTACACGACACGAATTTATAAAACACGAACACGACACGAATTATAAAACGTGTCGCGATCTGAAACACGTACACGACACGTAAAAAAATCGTGTGACCCGTGACACGACACTCATAAAACACGTGTCACACGAAAACACGCGAATTTTATATATTATCCAAACATTTCAAAATAAGTGAGGGCCCAATGTTTTAAGATTTTTTTAAAACCTAGTTTATACGTATTTATCCGTGTATTATGCGTGTCTTATACGTGTCATCGTGTAACACGAAATTTATACGTGTCTTACACGTGTTTATACGGGTAAATTTGTATTTTACCTGTATAAGACACGAAACACGAATTTTAAATTCGCGTTGACACGAATTTACACAAAACACGAATTTCTAAAACTCATATATGGAAAACTCATGTCGTATACGTGTCGTGTCTGTCGTGTACCAAATTGCCAGGTTAATACATCCTTATGGCTACGAAGGTTGACATGTGATGACTCCGGACTATCCGGTACCAACAACGGTGTTCAAAAATCCTAACGATAAAAAAGAATGCACCAGTTAAATGATGAAAATATACAACTATTACACGTCATTAACCCATAAAAGAAGTCACAAAGGCGCGACTTGATACAATTATGCAAGTAGCATGAATCTATCATCTTTATTTGTCGAAAACAAAATGAACCAAAAGGTATGTATTATTACAATAAGTGATGGAAAAAAAATTTCAACCTAAGATTAAATGAAGTAAATTGACAGATGGTACATAAGTCGCAAGAAGAAATAAAATTACACACAATAAGTTGGACTTAAGATGTTAGGCCAACCCCCAATTTGCAGCAGCAGAAGGGGACCAAAGATCTTTGGACTAAAGGGTGGGCAGAACAGAAATAAGTTTATCCAGATTCATATTTTTAACTGGTACAAACTTATCTTATCTATTTACATGGGTCGAAATCGGATTTGGATGGGCCAAAAATGCCTTACCAGAACCCGTCTTTTGCCATTTTCAGAAACTGGCAGAGTGTGATGGTTGTGAGATCGTTTTTGGCCGTTTTTTTCTTCTTGATCTTAGTCATCTTCAACACCTTTGTCCCTTTTGTCTCAGACTCCGTTGTTGAGACCAAGTTGTAGAACTATCAACGACAACAGAATCAAGATTTTCAGTTTATGGTTTTGATTGTAGAAGAGATAAAATTTTCAAGATCAAGATGGAGGTGAAATCATGATATTCATAATTGAATGTGAAGTAGATTTTTATATATTACCTCACAAACACCATGAAGTAACAACCTATGAAAAGGGTCCTGGACATATAGCATAAGAACCTCCTCGTTGGCTGCCTCTGAGACAAAGGCTCGTATGCTATCCTGAAAACGAAACATTGTTGCATAGTTAAGTGCAGAACAAGAAAGATATGAACTCTAAGGAGAACCTTGCAATTTGTGGGTTTTTACAAGATGTTTACTTACTCCATCCCATGAAAATTGCAAATTAAATTACAACATTTCATATCTGGGAAGATCTCATTTACAAATTTCCTATCTGCCATTGTCATCATTACACAAAAAAAGATCAACACAACATCATTGTTGAAGGGGAAGTACACGAAGTGCAAAAAAATCAAATGGATTTGAATTTTTTATAAGCAGTAGTCGTACTTAAGGCAGAACAAAGAGAATATCACAAAAGCAGTAACAATTTAGAAGCAGAAAAAGATTATTTAAGAGCCAGTGGGTTTGTATAAAGATGAAGGTGTAATATACCTCATAACCATGAACAAGTTCAGGAAGGAAGCTTCGACGGAATGCTTCTCTAGTCCTGCAATCCACCCTGTGCCACGCAGTCAATGCAGCTATCTTATCAGCATCCCCATGACATTTCCTCTTTGATGAGGAGCCTTTAAGAGCCTCTATTGCACCAGCCTGCCAGAGAGAAACAAAAACTTTGAATGTCTAAGCATGTTTAGCATTACTAGGACAAAGTGTTACATCATCAAGAAAAGCAAGATCCATTGTAGAAAGAAAGAAGCATACGCAGGAAAAGAAACACAGTAAGATTTTATTCTTGTTGATAAAATACTAACTTCTTTTAAGCCAACCTACCAAATTGAAGGCTGTACGGAAAACAGGAGGCAGAGTAAATTCAAATATACAGTGTCAGTAGAAACATGAGAGTAAGAAACCATTTGGTTTGCCTAGAGTACGTTCAACAGGAAGAAGGATTGGCAAACAAGAGAAGTGGAAAACCTCTTTATCCATGTCTATATTCCTAAACTTGTCCCACTCCCCCACATTTGTCATGCAAAATGGTGACGGGCGTACATCATCACCTGTAAAATGAACCTCAAATTAACGATACATCATGTTCACAAGTATAGCATATAAAGAGCATGAAATGGAGGTTAATCTTACTACTTGACCTACCAAACAATTAAATAGCTTGTAACCCACTAGACATATCTTGTAATGAATGTTTTAGTTGGACATCTTTTATTACAAGAAGCCTCATTTTCCAAAACAGTTAGGGAAAGCTTTAAAGAAAAGCCAAAAGATTCTATAGATCCATAAACACAAAACAAAACATAAAGAGGTCAGCCCCATGGTTCTGGACACGTAATAAGTGTTTTAGTTGACATCTTTATTACATAAAGCCACTTTTGCCAAACTATTTGGCCATTTGGGGAAAGCTTTAAAAAAATCCAAAAGATTTTATAAATCAGTAAACACAAAACAAAACATGAAGAAGTGAACCCCCTAGCCCCAAGGTTCTGGGAGAATGGTATATTTTCAGCATCCTTCCTACACACCTGTCTAAGACCAAGTTATTTAATAATCCACTCATGCAAATCTCACTTTACCACTTCCCTGATGCCAATCATGGTTGTGACCTTATCTTTCTTAAAGTCCCAGTGTCTAGTTCTTGCATCCACCTCAAAGTATGATGCTTCAAATTCTCATCAGCTTGCCCCATTCCAACATTCTTCCCTATTCCTTCACTGCTACCCTGATTGTGTAGCAACACATCTAACTAATGTTAACCCTCATTAATCACCCATTCACCCATTAATTTTCATAGTACCTACTTTCTTATGTCTATAACTTTAGCATCCTTTTGGTTAATAGAGCATGTGATGTAACAGAACTGATTTTAAACTCCTCCATCATTGGAATTGACTCTTATTTAAGCATATCATTTAAGCCCAAGTTCACTCATCTTTAACTGAATTGCATTTATTAATCTATACATTTCATTAAAAAAACTGGATTTACTTGTATAAATATCATAGTAACTAAATTAATTTATATCAAAGCCTTCATACATTATCATGTGCAATGGGTGTGCTTTTAATCAAATATCTGTATATACACTTTACATGAACATGAAACTGCCTTACCAAATGGTGGTGGAGCAAACAAACCCCTAATTTCATCTCCACTCAAACGTGGTACAAGCTCTAAAAGAATTCGATCATTTATCCATCTGCGTGCTCGTCTATTGCTAACCTGGAAAAAAGGAAATGTTGATTACATAAATATCTGAAACAAGAATTGGGTAAATTACAAGCACTTCAGAAATTCAAGCTCAAGAAACCCCATATAACTTGCATATAATACTTAGAACAGAAAATGGCTGAAATTTTGACTCATGCCTCCTATTTACAAAGTACCTACCATATTTGCATCAAATTATCAGCAACTTCAATAATCAGTTTCAGCATCAAATTACTTACTTTAAACTGACAAGCAGAAGCAATTTTTTTAGCATAAAACTTGCAAAAAGAAAACATTAAACAACTTCAAGCAAATCAATACATTTCATAAATGGTCAGCAAGATCATATCGAAAAATTGGGTTGCTGATTACATATATATCTAAAAGAAGGATTGGGAAAATACAAGCACCTCAGAAAGAAAGATAGGGTAAAGCCTATTAACTCAAGTTGCATGGAAGTATATAACCCCAGATAATTAACACCAAAAATGGCTTAAAATTTAACTCAAGTCACTTGTTTACAAAGTATCTACCAAGCTGCATCTACTATCTCACAACATTATCTGCAACATTCATCATCGGTTCAGTCTCAATATCTGAATTTCCACTTTAAGCTGACAAAAACGACCAAATTTCAAGCACAAAACTTCAAAAGAAGAAACAGTAAATAATTAGACAAACAACTCTGGTAAATGGAATCATTTTAAATTTTCAATAACTGGCCAGCAAGATCATAGCTTTCTTACTAAACTTAAACCCAAATAATGCTCAAATCCAAGTTGTCAGTGTATCAATCCAATCATAACATAAGCATCACATTATTTCTCTACAATAAAAGGAAAAAATATAAATCATGAAAGGAGTAAATTTAAATTACTTTGTCGTTCAAGCTCTCAAGATATTCTATTTTTTTCTCAATCGCAAACCCTCGAGATTTCGCATCGCCTGCAAACGTTCACAAACTTCACTTTTTTACTTACAAAATATCTCCAATTCAAACTATAAAAAAAAAAAAACGATTATATGCCATTAAATTACATGCCACTCGTAATCAAGAAACGACGATAAACTTAGGGCAAATATAGGTTACCTTTCTTATGATCAAACAGAGAAATCGATGAGAAGATATCGTGTTCGCCCTGCAAAAAAACATCCGGAGTCGCCATGATTGAAGTGTTGTGATGGATGAGAGATATGTTTGGGGATTGAGTGATGACGAAAGCTGCGAAATTGTTGAAGGTAAAAGAAGATTATTGGGAATCTGAGCCCTAATTTCTAGCAGACAATGAAGAATATGCTGTGGTGCGATGCAGTCGAATGCGGGATGCTTCTTGTGTGTATGGATATTTGGGGAGTTTGCCAATTTCGGTCCTCTAAAATATGAAAAAGTTCCCAAAACCCCCCTTATAGTATGAGGTTTCCATAAAAGTTCCCTATTGTTTGAAATTTTCCAAAAACACACCTCAGGCCTCTAATCTATTTATTCTACTAGTTATTAACCAACGTATTACGTGGATATTTTATAAATAAGTGTTTACTAAAAATCTACATAAAACGTCAAGACATACAAAAATGTTTACTTTTTCTAAAAAAAATACTAAAATAGTATTATATTTTGTTATTAAGGATAATTAAAACTTTTCTATTTTTAAATATGTATGAACAGTATTTATCGTGTCTCATCTTTTTAAAACTTTTTATTTTTAGATTTTTATGTATAAGTAAAAAACAAAAAAAATTGCTTTTTACATAGAATACATTTAAAAAAATTTAAGATTAAAAAAAATTATAAAACAACTCATTTTCAATGTTGCATTATTTTCACCTTTTAAAAATATAAAAAAATGCATTGTTAGGCGCTAACATTAGTAAAATCTGAAAGTTATTTAAATCAATTAAAAAGTTGTTTAAAAATAAACTTAGATTAATATTAGAATATTTAAAATATTTCCTTTTTTAACTGTATGTATTAAAAATGAAGGTATTTGAATTAGATTCTATAAATATTCTTAATAATGAATAAGTAAAATAAAAAATCTAATTATGGAAAAAAGGCAGGAAATCAAAAATTTAGAAGAATGAGGCAATGACATGTGTCATGATTAAAAGAGTAACTAGATGCCACATGGCACCTAGATAGAGCGCCACTTGGTTTCACCTGAGATTGCCACGTGTAACTTTGTAACATCCCACATCGGTGGAGAGGAGAAACCAATATGCCCATATAAGGGTGAGGTTGTCTCTATCTACCAAGACGCGTTTTGGAGCGGACCTATGGCTTGGCTTCCAGGAACAAAACCGTGCGGCATTTGCCAAAGCGGACAATATTGTGTCTCGGAGTGGTCTGGGCTGTTATAATTGGTATCAGAGCCAGGCACCAGGTCGATGTGCACAGCGGGGACGCTGTGTTCCCATGGGGGAGGGATTGTAACATCCTACATCGGTGGAGAGGAGAAACCAATATGCCCATATAAGGGTGAGGTTGTCTCTATCTACCCAGACGCGTTTTGGGGCGGGCCTATGGCTTGACTTCCAGGAACAAAACCGTGCGGCATTTGCCAAAGCGGACAATATCTTGTCTCGGAGTGGTCTGGGTTGTTATAAACTTACAATTTTGGCGTTTAATTTGTTTTTAAAATTTGTTTTTTCGAATCCATAAATAATAATAACAGAGTATCTATACTCATTCTTGTGAAGCCATGTGTCATTACCATGAATCGACACGTGACATTTATAGGTTTTAAAAATAATAATAAATTTAAGTTATATCTATGCAAATCTAATACAATCTACATTTAAATTCAAATAAAATCAAACAAAATCTAATACTCTACTAACTTAAAAATTATCATATAATATAATAAATGTTTAAACAAATATAAGAAAATAATTAATATTCTTATATATTTAGACTTGTATATAATTAATAGGTCATAATAGATAATAATATTATTCTTATATACTTTTGTTCAAAAAAATAATATTTATACATTTACATTTTAATTTATTATGTTATATATATATATATATATATATATATATATATATATATATATATATATATATATATATCCGCGTAATACGCGGGTAATAAACTAGTTATTATGTTATACATATATATAAATATCACTTGCTAAAATTAACTCATGTAATACATGGGTAATAACCTATTTATATATACATACAGTTTGCAAATTGGCTTGTCAAATTTGCCAGATATCCAACCATCATTGGCTTTTTTTTATTACTTTTCAGCTGAAACTAATGATCTATCGTTTGGTTTTAATATTTTCTTCAAAAAAAAATTCTCTAGAAGATACAAATACCACCTTTTATACATACATACATACACACACACACACACACACACACACACACACACATATATATATATATATATATATATATATATATATATATATATATATATATATATATATTTTTGGGTTCAAACGAGTACCATTAGTTTTGCAGAGTACCGAAAGTACCTCGCTTAAAATAATTTTTTTTAAATTTTTTTCATAATCATGTTTAAATTAATAATACAAGACTACTTGCAAAAATCACACATAAACACACACTAGAACTATGTGAAACATGTGTGTTCACATAAACTGTACTGTTATGAACGTGTGTTCGCAGCTAAGCATGTTCACATGAATTTTTTCACGTTCACATGACTTTTAAGATGATAGAAAGTCTGAATGTATATAATTTTTTACGAAGAGCCTTGTATTATTTGTATATAAATGAATATAAAAAACTTTTTTTCAGAGCAAGTTCACATCTGAAACCCGTGTGTTCACAGGTACTCACAGTACTCTGCATTTTTTAGGTACTCACACGAACCATATTCTATATATATATATATATATATACGTGTGTGTGTGTGAGTTCAAATTGGTACCACTAGTTTTGCGGAGTACCGGAGGTACCTCGCTTAAAACCATTTTTTTGAAATTTTTTTCATAATCATGTTTAAATTAATAATACAAGACTACTTGCAAAAAATCACACATAAACACACTAGAACTATGTGAAACGTGTGTGTTCACATGAACTGTACTGTTGTGAACGTTTGTTCACAACTAAGCATGTTCATATGAATTTTTTCACGTTCACATGACTTTTAAGATGCTAGAAAGTGTGAATGTATATTTTTTTACGAATAGCCTTATTTTATTTGTATCCAAATGAATATAAAAAAAATTCAAAAAAAAACTTTTTTTCGAAGCAAGTTCACATCCGACACCCGTGTGTTCACAGGTACTCACACGAACCATATTTTATATATATATATATATATATATATATATATATATATATATATATATATATATATATATATATATATATATATATATATATATATATATATATATATATATATATATATATATATATGGAGATTCAATTGAACACTTTTATGCATTGAGGTACAAAAAAACCTCATATCATCCATTAGATCAAAAAATTGTATGGATTAGATTAATGGCAAAAGAGTAAATAGTTGAACAATTTTATGCATCTTGTGCATTATAGAAACAAACAAGGAAGACATTTTGGGGAATGTGCATAACTCATTAAATTTTATATTTCAACAAATAATAAATGTTAAATAAATTCAATTGATACATTTCAAAATTTAACAAAAATGACACAAATTCAAAAAAGATGATGGAGATCGATGCATTGCATCGTTAATCGTGTTTATCTATGCATCGTGTTCAAAAATGACACATTCAACAAAAAAAATACACAAATTCATTTATGCATCGTGTTCAACTTGTTCATCATTCATCTATACATCTTGTTCGTCTTTCATATTCTTCATTAATCTATGTATCGTCATTGTTCATCATCCATTTATGCATCATCATTTTCGTTGTTCATTGTTCATCATCCATCTATGCATCATCATTGTTCATCATTTATCTATGCATCATCAATCTATGCATCGTGTTCTTCATAATCATCATCGTTGCATATTTTGTTCCTGTTCATCTTCAATATCGTTGTTCATCGTTAATCTTCGTATTCAAATCATCATCACTATGAAAATCATGAAGAACATGATTAGAGAGAGAGAGAGAGAGAAATGAGGAGGAAAATGAGGAATGTAGTTAATATGAGATTTTAATTCAAAATGTAACTCCTAATTATCTTTTAATGATTTTTAAAAATAAATTAATTACCATATCTTTAGTTTTCCCTAAATGCCCTTTGTGCACCATTGGTAGATTATTCGATGCACAAAAGTTCCTCAAGGTTCTCGATGCATAAAAGTTCTCAATTGAACCTCACTATATATATATATATATATATATATATATATATATATATATATATATATATATATATATATATATATATATATATGGGTGGGTTCAATGGAGAACCTCTATGTATCGATAAATCTTGGAAAACCACAATGAATCGCTAAAAAATCGTAATGCATCACGCGAAAGTCAATACATCATATATATATATATATATATATATATATATATATATATATATATATATATATATATATATATATATATATATATATATATATATATATATATAAAACGATGCATAAAATTTCTCAATTGAACCTCAATATATATATAGGTGATATATGGGTGGGTTCAATGGAGAACCTCCATACATCGAAGAACATTGAAGAACCTCCATGCACCACCACAAATGCATCACAATTTCTGCGTGATACACCATTATTTCCACGTGATGCATCAAATTCTCGCGTGATGCATCGACTTTCACGTGATGCATTATGATTTTCTAGCGATTCATTGTGGTTCTTCAATGTTATTCGATGTATAAAGATTCTCCATTGAACCCATCCATATATATATATATATAGTAGTGTACCCGCGCAAAGCGGCGGTGACAAAATTTTATTTTTTATTTGGCAGCATGTTTGTTGTGTTGCATATTATTTTTCAAAAGACGAAGGGAAAAGAAGATTGGATTCATAGATAAATGTCATTCTTCTGTATACAAAGAACTAATATATTTTAGATATTATTTATGTTTTCAGATAAACATAATTAAATTTTGGCTACAACTATCATTTACATGCTTTCACTAACCATTTAGCTAAAAATAGCAAATTCTTAAATTGATTAAAACTATTAATCTCCAAATCATCTAATATAATAATACAACAATTGATATATAAGGTAAAACTTGTTCAAGAATCTTGGCTCGCTTGCCATCTGCTCTTTTGATCTTCATCTTAGCCTTATGATGGAAACCGGCACCTCTCAATGCATCCGCAATAGAATCATCGAATCCAATTGTATTGTTGCTTCAGCTTTAGCACCATAATTAGATCGTCTGTAGACAAAAAAAAAATAGTATCTTCAAACACGAAAGACCCCAAGTACATTTTTTGCATAAAGATCGTTGACAACTAAAATATTTAGTGGAATATATGAGATGGAACCACAATAAAGAATTTGGTTGATGACAAGTAACCACAATATTATTCTAGACCTTTTACTACAAAACTAACTATAAAAAATTTCAACGAAACCACGTACAGTTTCACTCAGTTTTGACAGACATGAAATATTTTGTAACCATTTGAAGGATTGACAAACTAAAATAGTTAATGAATTGAAGTGGCACTTGGCACAACAGTATCAGTGGATCTCAAACCATCAATTGTGGTCTAACCTAATCAAGGACAATATCGCACTTGGTTGAGCATCTTTAAAAGAATCCCGATGAGTTTAGTCTACACTTATCCCTGATGAGTTCATTTGGAAAGGAGAGTTTAATGGGTCATTCCTGAAATTTATGAATTCTAAACATAGTCAGTTTACGATAAAGAATTTGTAAAGTCAACAAATAAAACTGAGCGGAGACCTCAACTATGAATATTCATAATAATGCAGGTGTCTATCTAAATACTCGCCCCCATAAATCAATTTTAGCTATTTGTTTGCAGTATCTAGCATTGTTTTTAGTGAACATGTATATAAAGTTAAAGATCCGCTTAAGATTGGAACCAAGCCATGGATGAGTGATACAAACACAAATTGACCTCAAGTTTTCTTGGTGATCATAAAGCAGCCTTTTGTACACTTAACAAGCACAAATTGACCTCAAGAAAAAAGGCTATGGCGTTCTCCATTTGGTAAATTTTAATTATAAAACAATTTCATTAAAATTTTGCATTATGCATTTGAGTAATAAAGTCTTTTTCGGCAGCAAGAGCTGCACAATTTGTTTGTGAATCTAATAAAGCAGCCTCAAGCAACGTTAACGTTGAATCGAAAGAGGAAGAATGTTTGTTATCTGATGACGGACGATCTTGTCAATTAGCTTGCAATCATAATGCAGGTCATCCAACTTCAAGGCGATCAAAGGAAAATGTCTCCACCTTCCTTGTTCAAGTAATAATTCTTTCTACTTGTTACGGTTACCAATTTCCGTATTGAGATTGTGCTTCTTGGCATTATCGAGTTTATCTCCTGAAAACAGGCTGGCATTGTGAAGAAAGAGCGCATCAAGATTCACGGTTTTTAAAACTGTTGTGGCAGTGGTGATCTGATTGTGTTATCATCGCAACTACTGCTGTATTTCATTATTCGTGTTATAAATTGTTTGTCATATCTATTTTTATTTATTTCCCTTTTATATATTTATAACATGGTTTGCAACTTTGCATGGTGTTTTATTATAATTTATCAGTGTTCTTGAATTCTAATATTATTGTTTTAGGAAAGTAAACCAATTAATCTGGATCACTCCATAGCATTGAAATCTGATAAAAGAATAATTATTTAATTAGAACATTGACAAAAAAAAATATTTGGTAAATTTTTTTCAAAAGAATACCTCTAGACCTTCATCAACATATCGATTTTTGTTTTTTTTTTTTTTTGGCCTTTTTTTGCACAAAGAGATCTACAAGCAGGAATAAAACAACAAAAATTGAATGAAATAATAATATTATGAAATTGAAAATTTCTAGTCCCAAGGTATCCTTGCAGTAGTCATATATCACCAAGTTCCTCGGAACCCAAACAAAATCGAACTTTTGGTCTTTTGTAAGGCGCCATGCTTCAAAATCCAACTTTTGGTCTTTTGTAAGGTGCCATGCTTCATATTGATCCCACCAATGTTCCGTTGTCGTCGAAACACATTCGGGATACGAGTCTTTCCATTCACACCCATCAACGTTAAAATCTTTATACGATGAAACAAATGGTGCCTTTTTCCAATCCGTTTTCTCAAGACCTCCTCGGGTGGCCCAATCATTGGCATTCCATATGCTCGAGTACAAGTACATGGGTTTTTGATCCGGGAAGAAGTTGTTCTCGTAGTTGGCATTCTTGTATACTCTCACTACACAAACAATTAGTAACAAATACGTTACTTAGAAATGGGTCGACTTGGACCCATAATTCAACCCATCTTTCTCAAATATATGATTTTTAAAATGGGAAAAAGAAGAATTCTTACATGATTTGGTGGGAATTCCATAAGATAGAATAAGTGTGGTAATCAAGAGTTGGATCAATCCAAAGCTTGTGCCTCATTTCTCTGTTGCCAGTGCCATTTTTGTAGACATTAGTCTGGATCAAATATGGTTCACCACTTCTGTTTCCTAAAAACTCAAAGTCTAGCTAGCTCATCTCTTGTTGGCCCTGCTCCATCCTCTGTACACATCTATTGTTTTTTTTTTTAAATTTAATTAATTGTTTTTTTATAAATTTGATGTTATAATCAAATGTAGCCTTTTCAAAGTGAAAAACTTACGTAATAAGCGGTAACGACGCCTGCGGAATCACCTCTGACCAACTTCAGCTTCATACTGAACCAACCGAATCGGTATCTTTGTTTTGTTTGAAACCCACATCCTGTTTCACCAAAACCATGCCAAATTCAGTGAAAGATGGAAGATTTTAACTACAATAGCAACGTAGTTCGAAATGAAAAAAAAGTATTGATCTTGAAAATTCAAAATGGTAGAAACTGTGATTAAGAGTAAAATTTTAAGATGTGGGTAGTGGGATTACCTGTGTCATTATCCAGGGAGAGATACCAGATCTGACCATCTTCAGAAGTTTTGAAATGATTCTCAGACCACATGATGCTGAAATTATCATCAAATGAAGACTTTGACGGTTGTTGCAATTCCCATATAAACAAGGATGCACCAGATCGTAGTCATTCCTATCCAAGAACATGAACATGAACATGAAGACTTCTCTTTCTTCTCCATTGTTTTGACTTCTGATGGAGGAGGAACTGGACTGGAGATCAACCCTTGTAAAACCTTCTCTCATCACCCTTTTATACATCTTTTTTATACATAATAATAATAATAATAGTAATAAACCGCTATGCTCCTCTTCCTTGCTTTCTTCTGGGGAAAACAAGGGGAACATATTGTTAGAGAAAAGCATGGAAAAGATAATTCTAGTTGAAACCGCAAAGTGGGCAACTTACTTTTACTCTCCCTGACCTCCTCTGCAAGCAATTCGATTATGCATCCAAATGATATCGCAAGATGTACAACCCAATGAATTTACATTATCCGCGGTGCTAAAGGGTTGTCCTTTAGAGCCCGGAAAACTACTTCATCCTCATGTAATTAAACTCGGATTCGAGTGGAACATGCACGTGAGGCCAGCTCTGGTTGATGTTTATTCAAGAGGTGGGGTTTTGGTTTCTGCACGCCAACTGTTCGACCCTATGCGGTTTCCTTGACCTCCATGATAACCAGGTATGCAAAGCTGGGCGAACTCACAAATACACGGGCATTGTTTAATGGAATGGTTGAGAGTGATGCCACATGTTGAAATGTCATGATCGGTGGCAAGCCAACCGCCGCTTTATCGCTCTTTCAAAAAATGCTACGTTTGAAGATGAACCCAGCAGAAGATAGTGAGAGGCAGGATTCTAGAGAAGAGGAAGAGTTTGATGGTTCCCAAGGTAGCATAAATATGTTGTACTTTGTGCTTAGTCTTAAAATTCAAGAAAATGCTTTGTCAAGTTGTACATTATGCATTATAAAGAGTAAAAAGCTAAATGTTTTATTAGTATATATATATATATATATATATATATATATATATATATATATATATATATATATATATATATATATATAGGGGAGGGTTCTTCTAAGAACCTTAAATAATGTGGGAACCTAAGAACTAATCTCATCCATTGATTTCATGAAATCAATGGCTTAGATGTAAGATGACATTTTTGAAATTAAGAAGGCTTTAGGGGTTTTTTTGTTGGAAAAATGGGTGGGTAAGGGATATATTGGGGATAACATTGAAAAAGAAACTGCACGTTTTTTCACACACAATTAATTCCCTTCTCTTTTTTCTCTTCATCCTTTTTTTTTCTCCAAAAAAAAACCACCAGAGTTTTTCTCTTCATCTTTTTTTTTCCTATGAATAATATACAACTTTATATGTAGATTAAGATATATTCTATGGAGTCAACATAATATTCTATGGTGAATATACAACATTCTATGACGGAGATACAAAGCAACACAATCCGATCGAACATTCGACAATCACAATCAATGGTGTCCATGGTAGAATCTTTTACAACCTGCATTAAAACAATGGATTCAAAACTATGATGCAAAAAAAATGTATAACATTTCTAGTAACATAGAATAGCAATATTCTATGTAGAATATGTGAACTATCTACGTAGAATATGTGAACAATCTACGTAGATTAGTGGTATTATATGAAAAATATGTGAACATTCTGCGTAGAATTGTGGTATTCTATATAGAATATATGACACTTACCTAAGATCTATATAAATTTGCATGCAACATATTCTACGTAGAATGCAACATATTCTACGTAGAATGCAACATATTCTACGTAGAATGCAACATATTCTACGTAGAAGAAACGTTAAATAAATTTGCAAACAATCTGTAAAAAACTATAAATGTGAGAAGATCTATATAGATTTACACTGACATAGAAAATATGAACATCATAAGATAACATAAAATCTGAGAAGAATACAAATTAAAGAATCCAAAATCTATAAATGTTTATTGAAGATCTATTCAAACAACATAGAATACAAAACTCCATATACAGACAATCTATAAAAAACTACGAAGAATACAAAATAATCTACGAACAATATATCTTTTTTGTCGTGCCTTTCCTATTGTCTTGCTCAGAGCCATCGTCGTTTAGCAAGGTCTTGAGCGTTTCATATTTACCCGATTCTGCGATTTTAAAATATAAAATAGACTAGAAAATATGAACATCATAATATAACATAAAATATGAGTAGAATACAGATTAAAAAATTCAAAATCTATAAATGTTTATAGAAGTTCTATTCAGACAACATAAAATACAAAAATATATATAGATTTACAGACAACATAGAATGCAAGATATTCTACGTAGAATGCAACATATTCTACGTAGAATGCAACATATTCTACGTAGAATGCAACATATTCTACGTAGAATGCAACATATTCTACGTAGAATGCAACATATTCTATGTAGAAGAAACGTTAAATAAAGCAACGAATACTCGAATAAAATATAAACATGACCTGGATTAGGAGAAAAACAATCGTCGACCTCCTCATCGGCTGCAAAACCATTTGGAAAAATATTATACGGTGTCTGTTGAAATGTGTCGGTCGACTCCATGGATTCAGGTGAAATAAAAAAAACGGAATGGAATTCCGGCGACGGAACTGAGCTTCTTCTTGCCGGAAAAAATGGAAGAAAAAGAAAAAATTAATGACAAACTCATTGATGATTGTATAGTTTAATTAAAGGACAGGTTGTTGGAAACTTTTCTGAAAAGTTGCATTAAATGAAGGAGGAAAAATGACTGATTTGCCCTTAGTGGACCCAACCATACTTGAAAATATTTACAACAATGCCATTGATTATCCACCATTGATCCCATTAATCCAAGGGTTGAAATTGGTTCTTATGTTCCCACATTATTTAAGGTTCTTAAAAGAACCCAATCCTATATATATATATATATATATATATATATATATATATATATATATATATATATATATATATATATATATATATATATATATATATATATATATATATATATATATATATATATATATATATGACATTTTTAAATAAGTTTCATTTTCAAATAGTTTTTTTATTTTTTTTGCATTTAACCTATACATCCAAACATAAATTTGTGATTTTCACTTTGAAACATGTCAAGTGATGATTGTTTGACTTTAAAAAAATTAATTTTTTTCTTCGTCAACTTTCATCGTAACATTATTTTCATTTTCTTTTTGCTATTTTTTCTTTTAAAAGTTTCAAATACCACTTCATATTTGTGTCATTTTCAAATAAGTCTCTTTATTTTAAATTAATTTTTATGTATTTAACAAATTATTGCAATATTTCCTTTATATCATACCTTAAATTTATTATTTTCATATAACCCTGCATATAACGTTAATATACTTAGAAATATTTGGAGCTGTCATTTGAACAATTAGGTTGTGTTTAGTATTTTGGTTACATGAAAAGTTTTATTATTTTATAATAAAAGTTATGATTTTTTGAATTGATGCAATGCACAAAAAAAAAAAATATGTAATGTATTTATTTATCATTTTAACTTATTGTAAGTTTCCGTTAATAATAATTAGTTTTTTCTAATGATTTTTCATGTAATAATGATGATGTCTTTATTTTAATATTTTGATCTTTAATTATATAAAATATATGATTTTTTGAACCCGCTGCAACGCGTTGGGGTTCAAACCCTCATTCTAGTATAAATTATAACATACAAACATGTGGTATAAAAAATTAATTGTAAAAACCTAGAGGTAATTTAGGAGAGTATCGTGACAAAACCAAACAAAAATCGAATATTACAAAAATTTATAATTACAAAAGACACATGTAAAGTGTGTGTGTGTGTGTATATATATATATATAGTCGGGTTCAAAAAATTACCTCTCGAAATCAAGTGCAACCGAAGGTACCAACCTTAAAAAACTTTTTTTAAAATTTTTTTCTCATAACCATGTTAAATTTAATGTTATACGCATAATATATGAATTTCACATACATTCACACTTTCTGTGTCCTTAAAAATTATGTGAATGCTCAATGCATATTAATGTGAATGGTCATCCATGGGAATGATCATTTCACACCATGTGAAAGATGTGAATGACCATTCACATGATCTTTTTTTACCATTACAAGATTTATGATGTTGCTTCTTTTGAAAAAAAGTCTTATAATGTTGTCTTATACATGTCTATTAAAAAAATATATGTGAATGATCATTCACATTAGGGTACGCTGGAATCTTACAGATACGCTGATGAACCTGATTCTATATATATATATATATATATATATATATATATATATATATATGGAATGGTTCTTTTAAGAACCATAAATATTGTGAGAATTTAAGAACTTTTTATAGCCTTTGGATAAATAGAATCAATGGTTGATATGTTGGATGACAATTTTGTAATTATTTAGAACTTTAATAGTGGAAAATCTTGAAAAGATGTGAAAAGAGTATTTTTGGAAGAAAAAATCTGCTTTCTCTCTCTTACCTTTTTTTCATTTTCATTTTATTTTTCTTTCATTAGAATTGATTTTTATAGTAAAAAAATGTTTTTTATAAAAAAAATATTTTTTTCTATATAGAAAATTATTTAATTGCTAAAAAATTAACGTATTTTATATAAAAATATTATGTGGCTATATAGAATGTTTATATACAATATTTTTTTTTCTATATGACGAACATATTCTATGTACAATCTACGTAGAATGACATGTAATCTACGTAGAATGTCGTGTAAAATGTCAAGTAATATTCTACGTAGATTACATTATAAAATATGTCAAAAACACATTGAAACAAAAAAAGAATATTTCATTTAGACATTTTATCAAACAATTGGTATGCAACTGATATAAAAAATATCAAAAAGACATTGAATAGTAATGTTAATCTACATAAAAAGATATAGAAATGTATAAAAAACATAAAAATATATGAAATATATAAGAAACATAACATTCTACATAGATTATGTGTGATTTTTTACAAGTTGTCTTGTATAATATTCTATGTAGATTATCAAGTAATCTACATAAATTATCATGTAATCTACATAGATTATCATGTAAAACATCTAATAACTATTACATTCATTATAAATCTAATATCTTACAAATAATCTTTATTACAAAACATTGAAAATGAATCTGTCATATTCTATGTAGAGTATCGACAAACATATTCTATGTACAATCTACGTAGAATGGCATGCAATCTACGTAGAATGACATGCAATCTACGTAGAATGACATGCAATCTACGTAGAATGTCGTATAGAATGTCAAGTATCGTATATTCTACGTAGATTACATGATAAAATATATCAAAAACACATTGAAACAAAAAAAGAAGATTTTATTTAGACATTTTATCAAACACTTGGTATGCAACTGATATAAAATATATCAAAAAAGACATTGAATAGTAATGTTAATCTACATAAAAAGATATAGAATTGTATAAGAAACATAAAAATATATGAAATATATTAAATATATAAGAAACATAACATTCTACATAGATTATGTGTGATTTTTTACAAATAGTCTTGTATTATATTCTACGTAGATTATCATGTAAAACATCTAATAACTATTACAACCATTATAAATCTAATATCTTACAAATAATCTTCATTATAAAACATGGAAAATGAATCTGTCATATTCTATGTATAGTATCGACGAACATATTCTATGTACAATCTACGTAGAATGTCATGCAATCTACGTGGAATGACATGCAATCTACGTAGAATGACATGCAATCTACGTCAAATGTCATTCAATCTACGTAGAATGTCATTCAATCTACGTAGAATGTCGTGTAGACTGTCAAGTATCATATATTCTATGTATATTAAATGATAACATATACAAAAAAGACATTGAAACAAAAAATATAAGATTTCATTTAGACATTTTATCAAACACTTGGTATGCAACTGATATAAAATATACCAAAAACACAATGAATAATAATGTTAATCTACATAAAAAGATATAGAAATGTATAATAAACATAAAAATATATGAAATATATAATAAACATAACATTCTACATAAATTATGAATAGTAGTGTTAATTTACATAAAAAGATATAGAATAATATAATATTCTATATAGACACATAATATTTGTATATGGAATACATTAATTTTTAGCAATTAAATAATTTTCTATATAGAAAAAAATTATTTTTTTATAAAAAATGTTTTTTTTAATATTAAAATAAATTCTGATAAAAGAAAGAGAAAATTAAAAAAAAGTAAGAGAGAAAAAGTGAAAAAGAGATGCATACAATAAAAAAAGTGGAGAGAGAAAGATAATATTTTTTATTCTAAAAATACTCTTTTGATCTAAGGGCTCTAAAAGGTTCCTAGGTTCTCACCTTCTTTGAGGTTCTTAAAAGAACCCTTCCATATATATATATAATATATATATAAAAGAAATCAGTTTGTGAATGAATTCAAGTCATACTAGACTGAACCTTGAATTGGTTTTTATAAAGATTCTAAATATACCCCGTTTCAATATGGTTCCTATTGGGTTTTGTATAATATTTTGATTGACAATTCAAAATAGGAATGACAATGGGGCGAGTTCGGGAAAAAGAATGAAAATCTCATACCCGTTTAAAAAAACCGCGGGTGTTAAATAGGGATTCCTATTGGGTACACGGGGAAACCCGCAGGGAATCGGGGATCCCATTTATAAGTCAATGATATGAAATTTAATCACATGATTCATAATTTATGTTTAAAAACGTCCATGTATGTTAAAATCACAATACTAATATTAAATTAAATTTGTATCACTATCAAATGACAAAAAAAAAAAACATTATTTCAATAAATTATATGTAAATAAATAAAATCTTTAAATTATACATAAAATTTTTTATGTATGATATATAAAATAGATAAAAATTTTCATCTTTTCTATAATATATATATATACACACACACACACACACACACACACACAAGAGATAATTGCGCAAAAAACCCTTAGCTTGTCAGTTTTTTGATATTAAAACCTTAAACCATTTTTCGTTGCATAGAATACCCCGAACTAACTAAAACAGTAAATCAAAGTTTTATCAATGGGTAACCGGTTATTAATTTTACGTGGACCGGTAAATAACATATGTGGAATAAATTTTAATTGTTGAAACCGGTTTCCAAGTATGACACATTATTTAAACCCCCGTTGATAATTTTTTATTGTAATTTTTAAACGGGATTACGTCATCAAGGGGGTTTAAATGATGTGTAATACTTGACAACCGGTTTCAACAGTTCAAATTTATTCCACGTAAGTTATTTACCGGTCCACGTAGGATTAATAACTACTTTTAACCAGTTACCCATTGATAAAACATTGATTTACTGTTTTTTAGTTAGTTCGGGGTTTTCTTTGCAATAAAAAATGGTTTGAAGTTTTAATAACAAAAAATAATTGGGTTATTCGGGGATTTAAATGAGTTATGTAATCGAGTATACGGGGCGGGTATCAATACCATACCCGCCCAATCCCCATTTAACTTAATCGGGTTCGGGGAAACCCGCCCCGATTAGATCGGTTTCCCCGTCGGGTTTGAGTTTTTTTTTTCCATCTCTACATTAAAATAAATATATAAAAAGATGACATTTTGGTTAGCTAACTCGTCAACAAGTAATCAACAAATATCTATGACAATTGTAGCTTTATTTGCAAAGAGAGAAAACGTATTTATATAGAATTTGTGCTTCAAATACAGACAATCACAAAGAATGGAGGGTGTTCATTGTCGGATTATCCATAATCCGAAAATCGGATACATGAATTTTACTATCCGAATCCGATTTTCGGATAAATATCCGAAATTTAAAATTTTTAATTAAACATAAAATCATAAAATGAATTCAAATATAGAAAATACAAATATATATACCTTTTAATATATAAAAAAGTAACTGTGTCGTAAACAAAATTATATCATAATTTTTTAAATTTAAAACAACAAAAAACATGTCAAAAAATAGTAAAATACATTTAAATGAGTTATAATTATGTTAGAGTGACATTATACATTTAAAATTAAATATTATAATTATTCTTATTCAAATAACTATGAAAAAAAAGTTTAAAAAAATATAAATTTTTCAAAAAAAAATTGGATTTCGGATTTTCTAATAATCCGAATATCCGAAATTATACAAAATCCGTATCCGAATCCGAAATTTCGGATTATCCGATTTTCGGATATCCGAAATTTCGAATAATTTCACTTCGGGTTTTCGGATCATCGGATTCAGCTTTTTTTGAACACCCCTGGGTAACACAACATCTGCATGGGTGATTCACATTCTCTTCTTTATGTTTGTCTTTGCTGATGGTATAAACTAGAATTATAAGTGAGCCGAACCACTCGTGGCCTAATCTATCTCGAATATTTAAAAGCCCAAAAAAAAAACTTGAGTCCAACGAATCTGAGTCTAAATTCGAGCTCAATTAATAAACGAGCTTGAGCCCCAAACTTTAGATGTCGAGCTCGTAGGCCTAAACAAGCCATATATAATAAAACTAACTAAAATTTTTATATACATGATAAACGAGCCAACTGCCAAGCCTTAACCGAGCTCGACCTGTAAAATCACGAGCCGAGCTTGACACATAAAGCTAATAAATTGAGCCCAAACATGATACTTTTACACGCACCAAACTCAATTTTTAATGGCACCCCAAGACTCTAAACTTTAAACGAATCTATTTTACTCAAATTTGAAAGCCAAACGGTCTGTGACCACCTAAGTTCAATGCAAAAACCCTACGTTTTATTAAGGGCGTGTTTGGTATAGAAAAATGAAGACAGAGAAATGAAATTGGAATGAAGTCTCTTTGTTTGTTTGGTTTTGAGAATCACAATGAAAAATAAACCAATTCAATTTTCCTATTTTTATTTCTTTTCCACATGCTAAGAATTGAGGGGATATGAAATTTCAACACCCCAGAGAATTGGTAAAAAAAAAATGGAGACTAATCCAGATCCCCCCACCCCACCCCCAACCTAGCCCAACCACCTACCCACACCCACCCACCCTATCCCAACCCCCTCACCTTCCCCACCCACCCCACAACCCACCCCCACCCACTTTTACCTTACCACCACCCTACCCGACCCCTCATTATCTTACGATGAAAAGCAGGTTTATTCCGTGGTAAACCACAACGAGTAAGCGAGATAGGGTGAGGTAAAGCCTAAGAACGCATGCATGATATTGTCTGTCGAAGGTTCGATAATCTATAAAAGGACATCTAAAGCTAAGGTTACGAAGTAAAAGAAGTCCAAGAGACGTGGTGATCTCATCTTGCTCCCCACCCTACCAAGCCTAACCTACCCCAGCCCCATCCTACGCCTACCACCTCCACCTACCTCCATCCTTAACCTACCCCCATCTTTTGGTTCAAAATAAGTTAGTACTTTTATAAGAGTCTGTCTTTTTACAGAATTTTTTAATCCGGTATATAAAACATGATTGTAAAATCTAGAGCACTTTTCTTAGTATTAACTCGTTATATATACAAACCACGTGATATTTGTTTATATAGAGGTTAATTTATATAAGTTTTAGTTGTATTAAAGACTTTTTTTTTGGGGTTTTGTATTTGAATGTTGTTTTTGAATTGATCAACATATTAAAAAAACATGTATTTTATAAAAATCAAAATAAATAATCGACACAGAACTGTAATATTAAATTATTTTTTCCATTGTTTGTAACAGCCAAACATAAGAATTGACCATATGTTGTAATTCTCTATTGAATTTTTTTGTTCTACAATCAATTCTCATTCTACAGACTAATTCTCTTTCTCTACAATTCCATTTACTGCTGTCATTTCTTTGCATTTTCATTCTCTTTACCACACGCACCCTAAATTTATCAAATCACTTCTAATTTCTCTCATTTATGCCATTTGCAAGAAATGAAAATTTGGAGTACAATATGATGCAAGGAATAAAAAAATGGAAATCACCTTCCCTTCTTGACATCTTAATCTTAATTTCATTGAAATGTGTGATTTTAAAATTTTAGTTACACAAGTTTATGTTTTGACAAGTTTCTAAATCTGAATTATCATCTGTCCATTTTAGTCATTACAGCTGAAGATTCTGGTCTTGCTAACATTATTGAAGAACACCATTCAAAATGAAGTTTGGGAAACAAACAGAATCTGTGCACAAGTTCATAAACACAACCAAAATGATTGATTTGTTTATAATATTAGAAAACACAAATGACTAAACTGCCTAACAAAACCCAAATTTAGTGCATCAAATGATTTGCAGTCTATTGCTGAAACATAAATTACATATGTATCTTACTTACAAAGTACAAATATAATTGGGCTGTGCTAGCATATCATACTACCATCACCACTAGTCAATGAGACAATGACCAACCCCCCACACCCCCCCCCCCCCCCCCCCCCCCCCCAATTTTTTTTTTTCACCATCCGATCTAAAGAAAAAACGGGTCAGCTACTATTCGTAGAGAAGTTAGAAGAACAGAAGAAAGTGCATCGTCATTTACAAATGTAGTTCAACAAGATATCTGTTCCGTTATAGGCTCATATCCCCCCTCCCCCCTTTTTCTCGTTCCGTGTTGATTTCCTGTCTATATAATAAGGTAGGTAGGTTTTTTCTTTTTTAGAATTGTGTGTGCATTAGTAGTGTTCTTGGCAACTTTCCTAGCTTACCTTATTCTAGATGGGGAAAGAATTTACAAAGAAGATTAGCGAATTAAACGAGCTCATCTGCAGTTGTGTCAACTCTGGATATCAGAGGTGTATGGAGACCGAGTGCTGAATCTGCTAAAATAGGCAGTCCGGCTGAGTCTGAATCTATGCCATCTATCTCGCCATTCTCAGCCAATGCTTTTTCCAGAGAAGCCTTTGCAACTCTAATGATGTAAACAATCATGAGCACTGGTATCACGTGAAATACAGGATGTCATCAGTCATATTTATCAAAAAATATATATGCTATTTATGCAGATCCTAAAGATAACGGGAACCATATAAAATTTGATTTACCTGATATCATGAGCCCAGAAACTATAAATATCTGCACTTAAAGAAATTGTTAAGAATTTTTCATCAGATTAGAAAACAGGGAAACATATGGTATGTGAAATAATTATAATTTCTAAGCACCACATAAGTGAAGTCTTATATTTCAGCATCTAGCAAAAAGTTGAATTGTAACACGATCCGGAGGAACTCCGTGTTTAGTTTAGTTAAGATTGTAGGTTAATATGATAAAATGTGAGTTTTTGCTCCATATACAGGTAAAAATGTAAAATACTAAAATGGTTGGTTTTGGCAGGTTGGGCAACAACAGGTCAAAGTAAGTTCGATCAAAACATTTGAAGTTTTAACATGACAGGTCGGAGTAACTCACCAACAGTTGCCTTTTAATTTATTTTTATAGATAATTATTGAATACAGTTACAAAAATTATGATGTTCAAAGTATACTATTCTGTGCTTGTGAAAAAAAAATTGTTTTTTATTGAAGGGATTTAGTAAGATATAAGCATTTAATACACTGTGAGTGACTTCCAACAATCCAACCCAACTCATTGATCCATTAGAGTAAAATAACTCACATTGTCTCAATATTTAGGTAAAAGGCAGAAATCATCAGCTCTAGCACAGAAGATGAATCATAGGTTTACAAATTTATACAACTTACAAGTGATAAATATTCATCACGTAAGTTGTAAAGCAAGAGGTAATAAAAAAATCCACCGTCCTCTCTACGAATCTACTTGAACTTAGTTTTAAGAAGTCCAAACACTCATATATAAATAAGATTTTATACAAAAACCTACTCGTCCTCTCTATGACTCTATTTGAACTTGGTTTTAAGAAGTCCAACACATTACAAAAATAAGTAAGATTTTATAGAAATGGCAATATATTTGTTCAAGCTAATGAACTAATCAATGTGGCCTAGTAGCCTACCCACAGGATAAACATTAAATTTAATACACAATGGTAACAGAGATAGTGATCTCACCCAACGAGTTTTTGATATCTCATTCCATCCATGTGTAACATCAGACAGGTCCTTGAGAGTCGTTCCAATATAGACAAACACAAATGTAATTGGCTGCAAGCAACAAAAAGATAAGATCATCAACCAGGAAACCAAGGACGTGTTAAAAAAGGTCGATCTACATTATAAAAGCATCAACTCCCTAGATACAGTGATGACATATTAAAAGAGCTGCTTGAGTACATGATAATTACAATTTTTTTATGAGAAGCAACATACAGTAGAATTAAAAGAAATTTTCAAAGAAACAAACCATCATCCCCAGCCAAGTGGCCAGCATATACTCCCACAAACGAACAGGAGTAACAGACAACAGGTAATTCAAGACATTAAATGGAAGCAAGGGAACAAAGCGAAGCAGCAAAACAATCTGCAAAGCCAAAGACAAAAGAGTCATTAGATATCTAGATAGAAAAAAGCAATACACCAATGGGAAATGGCTCGTGTAAATGATGTGGAATTCTATATCTGATGCTATCAAAAAACCAGAAATAAAAGCGAAAACAAAACATCCACTTTGAGTAATAAAAGAGAAATGAAACAGACGATGTCTTAGATGTCAAACATGTTCCCATATATAGGAAATCGCAAACCTTAGTATGCACTTCATAGGCTGTAAGTAATAAGCCTTAAGTCATTGATTTCATTTCGAGAGTGCAACTCAAAAAAATAATAAAATGATATTTACAACCAGAAATGAACACCTTGCAACCAACTGTTTTGGGCCTATTAAATGTGTTAGCAGAATGAACGGATTTAATTTGTCTCAGTTTAATATCGTCATTTTTTGGAAAAATGCAAAAAAAAAAAAAAAGAAAAAAAAGAAAAAAGAAAAGAAAAGAAGAGAAAAGGAATGCTCAGTATTGATTTGCTAGCTTAACATGCACATGTATCAAACCTTGAAGCCGGATCTCTGTATTGCAATAGCAATAGCCTGAAACTTGGGATATTTCCGTAACTTAGATATGACGTACGATCGTCCTATCTGCAAATAAAAAATCATGACAAAATGAAGTGAGTTATGGATGCCTGAGAATATATGCTTAAAAGATTATGATTTTAATAAAGAGGCCCATTTTATGGTTTGCTTGGATGGCAATGCAAATTATATCAATCTGCATACCGGATGTGCTTAAATATAAGAATAACAGAGACCGACAGTCCGTCCTAAAAGAAAGCAGACATGCATCTTATCAAATTCTGGGTTCAACTATTCATTGAACTTACTGTTTTGCCAACAAGAAAAGCAGCGGTTGCACCAAGGGTCGCACCAATTGAATCCGCAATAAACCCCACTGGCAATCCAAAGAGATATCCCCCTCCAAGCTGAAACATGCGTTAGAAACAAAGACATAAGGATGTAGTTACACGTCATAAAGAAAGTGAAAATAGAGAATGGCATCACAACAAAATCCCAATATCAGCGGTAACTTATAATCCATGCATGTTCTGGAATAACACTCCAAAATGCAGAATAAATTATATGAACGCTGCAAGATACAATCAATATATGCATTCAAGCACTCAAGCCCTTGACTGCAAGGCAGGTGCTCATCAATTATCACGCAAAATAGTTTATAGACTTATTTCCGGTCATCATCAACATATAAGGTGAACTTGTCAACTATTGCATCAATCTGAACCATCATTCTACTACATATTGAATGCATTAGAAACTTTGTTTGTCAGCCAGAAAAGAACAGCCCACATTAATTTAGACCTCAGCAATCAAAACCAATGTTCATCCCATGGCTATTAGTAGTGTTCTCCTGGGAAAAACAGTGTCTTCAGTTACTGCACTTTTTCGTAACTCTAGACTGCATGATAACAGCACAATTCTAGTTTTGAACACACTAGTCATAATATAAGACATTTGCTATATAATCATCTTCAAAGTTCATATAGATAAATGGGACAGTTAAGTTTTTACAAGTTGGTCAATAATGTCATGTTTACATGCTATGTCCTTATAAATCAAGTATTTGAACCCTCTAGCATGCCACTTCCTTATAGTTCTCCATCACATGATGGAGATATAGATTCTCCTACGTCCATTCCCTCCACATATTCCTTAATAAAGAGCCCAAAAACCACCTAGGGTAAACCTCACCCTCTGAGGATCCCTGAGTTGCAGAAACCGCAAACATATCCGGACTTCGAACCAAGACTTCTGTTTGCATGCTTTATGTGCCCTGGATCTCTGAGTTATCCAACCACTTCCACAAGTTCAGTGGTTTGACATTACATAACATTCCCCTAACTATTGGTATGGGCACAATAATTAGCTTACCTTCAATTAACAGTTAACATCAAGCCATCTTATTTAGTGGAATTAGGAAAATTACAAAAGGTTTTACATGTTTAGGTATGTGACCATGGTCTATGGATATCCACCCATAATCTTCATAGGTTCTATCAAGCAATTATTTCTTAAAATGTGAACATATGAAATAATTCTTAGTTATTTAGAGAGAGAGAGAGAGAGAGAGAGAGAGAGAGAGAGAGAGAGAGAGATTGATTCATGTACAAAATGAATTAAAAGCATGAATGAGTTCACTCTCACCGTAAGCACTGAAGCCGGAACAACAAACACCGTAAGAGGGATATAAGCAACGGCACTACAAAAAGGTTGCAAAGGAGAACAAAGGACAGAATATTAGATTAGATGATGTAGTGAGCCAATTAATATGAAAAACATGACAAGTTCTTATAACTGAGCTCACTGCAAAAGAATGTTTAAATAGTACGATACATTGGAAACAAAAGATGCCTTACAGAACAAATGGACCCCAAGGACCCAACTCTTCCTTAATCCACACTAAAAAGTTCTTCAAGATCTGCAGAAACACATCACATAAACACGAACACCAACATCAAAATGAGGTGAACATATAAGCTGCATTGATCAAAGATACAGCGCATAAACTCAGTAGACACTTTTGGCAGCCCCAGTTACACATGTATCATTTATCATTATACATAACAACCACCCTCCCCTCCCCCGCAACACACAAAACATGAAAAGTTATTTGCTTCTCATTACTCTCCCCATCCTAACTTGCATACAGAATAAAAGGACGCAACTCGCAAGTAAAGATTCTTATATTCTAAAAATTCCATTGGGAATCAAAGCTCATTCACTTCAAATATCAATTGTATCTAAACTGAGTATCCATATCCGCTGAATTGAAGCTCTAATACGTGATCTGAATATTATTTAATCGAATTCATTTTCCAAACTCCAAACCCTATATTTACAAGCAATAAACCTTGGGAGAAAAGCCTTCTTATTATTATTATTCTGAACTTAATCAAATACAATGTTCTAAAAGTAAAAGCAGATAACAAAAAGGTAAAATAAGCAATAACCTGTTCGACCGGGAGAGAGAAACATGCAAAGGCAAATACAGCGAGAAGGATGAGAAACACAAAGGCGCGAATGGCGGACGACCATGTGAATGAGAACGAAATCTTCATTTTCATAGACGATAATAACCGGCGACGCCAAGGCCGGAAATCCTCCTCGTCTTCGTTTCCGGTCAGGTCTTGCTTTAACGACGACCTTGCTCTCAATCCCACTGCGTTCGCCAGATCTATTGAATTCACAATGAAACTATTTACACATACCTTTGCTCAAATTCGGTATATTCAGTGCCTAGAAACGTAAAATCTATCCAATTATTCGGAAATGAAATTGAATCACAGAGATCTCGTTAAGAATATCAAGTGAAGATAACCGGATTTCGTCTCCGGCGATCGGCGGTAATCAGATTTCTCCCAAATATAGACTTCCGTGGCAAGTAAATTGTACACTTTCTTCGGTGGATCCCACCCACCTAAAATCTCAGCTACGCGGAGTCGATCCACCTCATCATGGGCCTGAACCGATAATAATATATAAACCTTCTTCTTTGTAAATGGGCCTAAAAATATAGCTTTTCATGAATATTTTTGAGTTGGATGTATTTGAGAATTGAGATAGGTTCAGGAGATATTAAGGTGCTATTTGTTTTTTAAGAGGTTAAACGTCTGAAGTCTGAAAACTACATTTGAAATTAAGAGGTGGTCTTAAAATCTGAAATCTGAAATTAAGAGGTGATCTCAAGATTGTTTGTGTTGTAATATGAAACACCAAAAAAAATATTACTTTAAAATTTTATATTTAATTAATTATATATTATAATTAATTAAATTATATAAATAAAATTAAATTATACAGAGTAATAATTAATATGATAAATATTTTTTAATTAAAATTAACTAATCTTAAATTTTAATCAACACATCAAAAGAGATAACTGAAATTATTATAACTAATATGATAAATTGTTTTAGATTGTGTTTGTAAACTAAAAATAAAAAAGGAACCTCTTAATTTGTTTTCAGACCTATTCCTCCCTCTTAAAATTAAGAGGTAAATTCAGAGGTTTGAGCCTCTTAACTCTGAAACTAAACAAACAATCTAAATGTATTTTAGATCTGAAGTTTAGACTTCAGACCCTTTTTAAGAGCATCTTAATGAAAAACAAACAAGGCCTAAAACCGATTCGATATAAAATCAATTCGAGTTTGAGTTATTTGAGTAGTTCGTCGAGTTTAGCTCGAATATTAAACTACATAACTCGTGTGACTCGCGAGCCTTATTGAGTTAATGTATTTTTACATATTATAATTTGTATATGAATAATTATGTAGATTAGTATACTGAGTCAAGTCTGAGCTTGAAATTTTACACTTTCACGAGACCTTCTAATTTGTTTTACTTCTTGTGTTGTATCTTATCTTCTTTTTCTCTATATCTCTCACCCGTTTCTCCTTTCTTCTTCCCTCGCATTTGCACATTGTGTTCCTCTCAAATAGGTGCAAATAGCATCTTATTATCAATTCACTAGTTCAACCATCTCCACCTTGTGTTTCCCTCACATGTTGTGTTTCTCTCAGAGTAGACTCATCATGTCATATGTCATGTCATGGCATTAAATCATAATACATTTCATTAATCCACCCATTTTACCAATTTCCTAGTTCAATCGATTCGACTAATTTGACTGGTCACAAAATAGTCACACATACATGTGTCTGTGTATATGGATTCAATGAAAATTTTTAATACTTCGGGAAACCGAAGAACCATCTTATCGTCATTGGTGTTATAATATGTGAAAACCCGTTGAGAGTGTATTGCATTGATTTATCAGAATATATTACACAAGAAGCCCTACACTATACATTAATAACAATTATAAATTATTATTTAACACACCCCCCGCAGTCTGAGCTGGAGGAGGGCGAATGCTCAGACTGTATTTAAAAGCTAAGAACAACTGTGTAGGTAGGCCTTTAGTAAATATATATGCAAACTGATGAGACGAGGGCACATGCAACACACGCACTTGCCTCAAAGCAACACGTTCTCTAACAAAGTGTAAGTCAATTTCCACATGTTTGGTACACTGGTGTTGTACTGGGTTATTGGCTAAATACATGACACTCACATTATCGCAAACAACAATTGTGGCACGTGAAAGAGGGAGACGTAACTCGACTAAGGATGGCAAAAAAAATCGAACCCGACGGGGAAAACCGATCTAAACGGGGCGGGTTTCCCTGAACCCGATTAAGTTAAACGGGGGATGGGGCGGGTATGGTATTGATAATACCCGCACCGTATACCCGATTACATAACCTGTTTAAATCACCGATTACTTTTAATATCAACATGCTATTTATATTGAATATATATTATATATTCAAAGATGAATATTTTTATCTATTTTATATATTATACATAAAAATTATTGTGTATAACTTAAAAAACTTATTTTGTACATATAATTTATTGAAATAATGTTTTTTCGTTATCATTTGATAGGGATACAAATTTAATTTAATATTAGTATTGTAATTTTAGCATACATGAACATTTTAAGCTTAAATTATGAACCATGTGATTAAATTTCATATCATTGATTTATAAATGGGTTACCCGATTCCCCGCGGGTTTCCCCGCGTACCCGATGGGGATCCCCATTTAATACCCGCGGTTTTTTAAACGGGGACGGTATTTCCATTCCCCGCTCCGAACCCGTCCCGTTGTCATTCCTAAACTCGACCATAAGATTGCGAAGCCAGGCAGACTCGACAACAGTGTTAGTAATACCATGATATTCGGCTTCGGCACTGGAACGAGACACAACATGTTATCCTTGGATGACCAAGAAACAAGAGTGTCACCCAAGAAAATGCAGAACCCATAGGTGGACCGGCGTGTTTCAAGACAATCGGCCCAATCAGCATCAGTGTAGCACACCAAACGATTAACAGATGAGGGACGGAGAAAAAGCGCATGAGAAATAGTACCCTTCACACATCGTAGAATGCGTTTAAGGGCATTCAGATGCGGTTGACGAGGATCATGCATATACAGACAAATTTGCTGCACAACGTATGAGATGTTCGGACGAGTGATCGTGAGCAATTGTAAAGTAGGGATGAGTTTGGTACTGGACCGGTACCGAACCGGTTGGTACCGATAATTTTTTGTACGACTAAAGGTACCGAAACGAATTTAATTGACCGGTACCGGTTCGGTCCCGGTATCGGTACCGGTTTTACGGTGCTATACCAAATTTGGTACCGAAAAATCAAGAAAATAAATAACAACAAATTCATTGATCAAAAGATAATTAGTCGTTTATAATTCATTCTAAATACGTATGATCTATTTGACCGAATATCCATTGTAGCTTTCAAATACACAACCCCCAAATAATTTAAAAATAATTAAAGTTAACAAATATATATGTGAAGTAACAAGATGTAAAACTCAAAACAAACATATGAAAATGAATTCGGTACCGGTACCGGTAGTACCGATTTTTTAATGGTACTGAAACGGATTAGTACCGATCCTGATTTAAACAAAAAACAAGAACCGAATACCGGACCTAATGTACCGGTACGGTCCCGGTTCGGTACCGGTATTCGGTATAAAAATCTCATCCCTACTGTAAAGCACCAGCAAGACCCCGATAAAGAGTCGGATCAGAGACCGGTGTACCAGAGGAGGGTAGTTTAGACTTTGTCTCTGCCGGTGTGGAGCAAGGATTACAAGTATCCATGCCAGCACGAGAGATGATCTCCTGCGCAAAAACTGACTGAGACAGAAAAAGACCCAAGGAGGAGCGTGTGGCTGAGACCCCTAAAAAGAAGGAGAGAGCGCCAATGCCAGTCATTTCGAACTCAGACGAGAGTCGAAAAATGACACGTGACCAAAGAATTGAGAGGAGGCCGTCAGAATGATATCATTGACATATAACAATAAGTATATACTGTCACGACCATGGTGATAGACGAATAGTGAACTGTCTGATTTGCTGGAATGGAAACCAAGAGAGGTAATGAAGACAGTGAATCGTTGAAACCAAGCACGTCGGGCTTGCTTAAGTCCATAAAGTGCCTTGCGGAGTCGACATACATGATGCAGATAGGAACGATGAACATAACCAGGTGGTTGTTTCATATAGACCTCCCCCGACAATTCGCCATTTAGAAAAGCATTTTGGACATCAAGCTGATGGATGGGCCAGTTCAGTGAGATAGCAATACTAAGGACCATCCGTACAATGACTGGTTTTACAACCGGACTAAAAGATTCATCATAGTCGAAACCAGGCATTTGAGAAAACCCCTGGGCAACCAACCGACCTTTGTAACGTTCAAGTCGGCCCTAACTATCGAACTTGTGACGGTAGAACCATCGACAACCAACAATGTTAGCTCGAGCTGGAGGTGGAACCAGATCCCATGTGTGATTGGAAATCAAGGCGGGCATTTCATCATCCATTGCCGCCTTCCAGTTCGAATCACGGACCACCTGAGTAGCCGTTTTTAGGATTGGAGAAAGAGAGTCAACCGTCGAGAGATTTAGTATCTGTCGAGGTTTGAGAGTTCCAGTATGTGAGCGAGTTGTCATGGGATGAGTAGAGGCAGAAGCAGGTGAAGGGGAAGAAAATGAAGCAACAGGAGCATTTGACGCAAATGAACTGCTAGGAGAGTGTGATTCTGAAGACGAGTGTTCGTGATCATCGCCTGCAGGAGACTCACCTGTCGAGGTGTTTGGGTCAGGAGTGGGAACAAGAGGAATAGGTGGAGATGATGCAGAGTGATCGTCAGTCATCAAGGTAGGTATGGTGACGTCATCAACGAAGACATCATAGTCGGAAATGGATAAAGGCACATTAAATGAAGCATACGGGAAATGATCTTCATCAAAAACCACATGTCGAGAGACAATAATACGGCGTGTGACTAGATCATAGCATCGATGACCTCGATGAGAAGGTGAGGGACCCAGGTACACACAAGCAGTTGAGCGAGGAGATAGCTTGTTGGGGGTGGTAGAAGAATGATTAGGATAACAGAAGCAACCGAAAACACGCAAGTGTGTGAACATAGGGAAGGTGTCGTACAAGATTTCACAAGGGGATTTGGAGGCTAGTGTGGTAGTGGGAAGAATGTTTAGAATGTGGACTGGCATGTTGAAAGCTTCAACCCAAAATTTGGGAGGAAGAGAGGCTTGAAACAAGAGAGTGCGAACAACGTTGTTAATTATGTGAATTGCACGTTCAGCTTTACCAGTTTGTTATGATGTGTACTGACAAGAAAAACGAACTTGAATTCCATGTTGTTGACAAAGTTCAAGTAATTTAGTATTATTGAATTCACGTCCATTATCACACTGAAATGATTGTATAACTGTTTTGAACTGATTTACAACGTAAGCACGAAATGTATCAAAAACCTAGAATACAACAAATTTCATACGCAAAGGAAACACCCATAAAAAGTGAGAGAAGTCATCCAAAAAAAGTATATAGTATTTATAACCACTCAAACTAGATACTGGGGATGTCCACAAATCAGAATGAACTAGCTCAAAAACCCATGAAGTCTTAGTTGTAGACTTTGAAAATGACAAACAACAATGTTTACCTAATTGACAAGCATGACACGTAGGTTACAATGCATTGGACAAGAAATAATTTACGAGAACGTAAGAAATTAAAAGAAGAAACGCCAGGATGACCAAGACGGCGATGCCACACATGAGGAGACATAGCCACTAGGGCAGCATCAGGTGACACAGACGGCGGAGAGGGTTGAAGTACGGGGTAAAGATTACCAACACTATCAGAGCGATGAGGAAAACGACCTGTATTAAGATCCTTTATGGAGAAGCCAAAAGGATCAAATTCAACAGAAACCCAGTTATCAAGAGTGAACTTGCGAACATAATTCAGATTCTTAACCATTTGATCGGAAACAAGAACGTTTTTAAGTGCCAAATTGTTTTGTGATAATGGAAGAAATGTATCACCACTACAAGAAACCGGAAGTAAGGCACCATTATCAACCATGATTACTTTTGACTTGCCACAAGGTTTAAGAGAAAGTAGGTTACCTTGGAAGAATGACATGTGGGAGCTTGCACTAGTGTCCATGTAGTAGTTGTTATCCTGATTCTATGTAGGTTGTTGAATAGACATCGAGTTGAAGAGTGAGGCTAAATCCGTGAACTGAGATGGAGCTGCAGGAGCTTGAGAAGCTTGGGAAGGCACAGCATATAGTGTAGATGGTGTGTGATACCCCGCATGGTTAGATGTGGGAGGTGCATGCTGACGATAATTGCCCCCATGCTGAGTAGCCTGAGACTGTTGCTGTTGCATGACATTCTGAAGTAACTGAATGAGCTGCGTATTGAAAGTCAGTGGACCGCTTGAATGACCTGCATCACGAGAATTACCTGTAAAAGTGCCAGTACCATTAAAAGTCCCCCTCCCGAATTACCTATAGATGCAACCCGACCCGTGTTTTTGTTTCCCCGGTTATTTTTATTTTTCCCTTTCCCATTATTATTAGTACTAGAGGCGGAATAAAGGGCAGAGCTAGGAGAAGATTGGGTTTCAAGGGTAGGCTCAGGTTGGCCTTCACGTGACTCATGTAAGAGTAACATGTTTTTTGGCTTCAAGAAAGGAGGGAAAATGTTTAATGTGAGTGTTAACATCAACTAAGCTTTGGTACGAGGGTGGTAAATTCTATAGAATTTGTAAGACAAGGTCCTGATCAGTAATTTTCGTGTCAACATCATCTAATAAATCAACTATACCTTTTAATGTATGACAGTAATCAGTGATAGATAGATCACCCTTTTTGGTGTTTCGAAAGAGATCGAGTTTGAAGTTGAAGGCTACGAGATAAATTATTATTCAAAAAATGAGCATCAAGGACTTCCCAAAGGTCTTTGTTAGAATATGTTTTAATTGATGAAAATCAAAGTCTAGGGACTGTTTATGTATTTTCTTAATAGTTTGTAAATAAGTATAAAATAGCCTTTTTGACTTTCCATAATAGATAGATCTGTCAGAATATCCTTTTGTACGGATAGTAATCAGGAATAGAAGCACTGTACACGAAGATATCAACATACATTTTGTAATCAACAAAATCATCAATCGAATCATTTGGTTAGTGTTGATTAATTTCTTTGTTCTTATTAATTGCATATTGTTGATTGAATTGTTAGAAACTAATATTCACAATTGGTATCAGAGACTTAGGGATGAATCATTCTGATTGAGATTGAAATTTTTTTTACGTGTTCTTGAGTATTTTTTCGGAAAAACCCTAAAATTACTAGGGGTTTTGATTCTGTTGATCATTGTCAGTGATAATTGGATCGAAGGTTAAGGATTCAAAGACGAATCAATTGAATATAAACTTGTTTTGATTTTCAAAACACAGAAAAAGATCTAAGCAATTTTCTGAAATTTTGAAAAGTTCAAAAACCGGTACTGTTTCATTGAAAAAGTCAGTTTTAGATCCATTTTTGCATAAAAGTGCTTTACACAAAGTGTTTGTATTCAAAAACCTTACCTTCGATTACAATTTGAGTGAAATTGGGTAAATTTGGATTTAATCTGAATTTCAGAGTTGAAAAAGCTGAAAATACTAAGAAACTCGAAATATACACATCCTGTGTGTAAATCGAGTTGAGTATCTTAGTTAATCGAGTTGGGTATATTAGTTAATCGAGTTGGGTACCTTAGTTAATCGAGTTGGTTATCTTAGTTATTCGAGTTGTGTTTTACTAATACTCGAGTTGACATATTGTGATATTCGAGTTGACTACAGTCTGTTAACAAACTTGAATTTCAGAACAACATCATTCGTGTTTTATATAAGACTCATTCGAGTTTTATATAAGACCCATTCGAGTTGTGCAAGACTCATTCGAGTTTTGTAAAAGACTCATTCGAGTTTTGTATTAGACTGATTCGAGTTTTACAGAAGACTCATTCGAGTTTTTGTATAAGCCTCAAGTTGTCATATACTTAATCGAGTTTTGTCATATACTTGATTCGAGTTTGATCAAACACACATTCGTGTTTGATCAAACACACATTCGAGTTTGATCAAACACACATTCGAGTTTGATCAAAGACCCAATCGAGTTTCACTGAAAGAATCAATCGAGTTTGGTAAAAGACACAATCGAGTTTAACCATAAACTCAATCGAGTTTTACACTACGTTCATTCAAGTTTCACTCATAACACAAGAACCATTCAAGTTTGACACACACAGCAATCCAAACACAATTCACTGTCTGAGTTAAGCTGCTTACTACTACTAACAAGTCATTGTGTTGTAGATTTCAGTACTAATCTGTGTTTCAAGGTGTGATCAAATTTTTCAATCTCATTCGGAGTTCATTTGATCTTGGTCAAGTTTCCCAAAGATCAATCAACATGTCTAAAGATGCACTTGCTATGGGATCAGAAACCAAACCCCCAATCTTATACAGGGGAGAATATGTCCAATGGAGGGAGCGGTTTCTTGAATTTATAAGTTTCCATGATTTATCTGAAGAAATGCTGAAATCATTAAATGAAGGACCAGCAATTTTTATGGAAACGATCCCAGGAGTACCAACTGGCAATCCCCCAATACCACCAAGAACTGTTGAGGTCACAAACCTAACAGAGGCCCAGAAAAAGAGAAAGTTAGGGGACAAGACTGCCAGAAAACTATTGTTGATTACAATCCCCAATGATATATACACTTGTCTGACAAATACAAAGATTGCTAAGTCTATCTGGGATGAAGTATGCAAAATCATGAGGGGATCAGACAGAGCTGCTACTAATAGGGCTAGGAATAGCCTAATGACGTTTGAGAACTTCAGAGCTCGTGAAGGTGAGCTTTTGGAAAACACTTACCTCAGATTTGTGAATCTGGTAAGTGAAGTAAAAAGAAATGGAGTGACAAAGTCCAACTTGGACATCAATGTCAAATTTTTAAATGTGCTAAATACAGAATGGGAAAAATATGCTATGATCATCCAACAAACGAAAGATATTGAGGAGATGGATTTTCATATGCTATTTGAAAACCTCAACAACTACCAAGAAGTTGTATTGAGGAAAATATCTGGAAAGAAGAAAGCGGAAAAAGAAACTGCTGATCCACTAGCTCTACTGGCGGAGAAAAAGTATAAATACAAGCTGAAAAAGGAAAAAAGAGCAGTAATCAGCAGCACATCTTCTGAATCAGAATCATCAGATTCATCTGCAGATCCAGAGATAGAAGAGATGAAAAAGCAGATGGCACTGCTTACGAAGGCATTTCAGAAGAAATTTTACAGGAAGCCAACCAACAACAAAAAGCGCTACAAAACAGGTTCAAGGAAAGTTGAGAAAAAGGATAAATATGAGAAAACTGGAGAAAGTAGTACACGAAAGTCTGACAAATATGAGAAGTCAGATAAATCAGCCAAGAAGGAGTCGGAACAGAAATGCTATAACTGTGGAAAACCAGGTCACTATGCCCGGGAATGCAGATCTCCTGTAGTCAAAAATTCAGGCTACTATACAAGAAAGGCACTCTTGGCCAAAGAGAAAGAGTCAGGCAAAGCTCTTATGGCAGAGGACGATCATTGGTTACAGTTATCAGAAGACGATGATATCTTGGATGAAGATGCCCATATTTGTCTAAAGTCAGAAATTTTCAATGAATCTGAACTGAGTGAATCAGCTATGATAGCTGAAGATGAGGTGTGGGTTGGACTGACTGATGAAGAGGATGCAGATAGGAGAGAATCTGAGTCTGATGAAGAAGAAGCAACAGAAGAAGTTGCATTAATGGCATCTGGCCAAAGTGAAGCTGAAAATGAGGAAGATTCAGAGTCTGAAAACTCAGATGATTCAGAAGGACCGGAGGTAAATTCTAATTCAGACTCTGATATTGATGACTCATGCATCTTAGAAGAAAAACTAACTAATATGGCCTTCATGCTTAAAAATTTTGAAAAATCCTTCAAGGCAGAAAAGAAAAAGGTTCATTCTTTGGAAAACAAACTTCGAAATGAACACAATTTAGTTCTAGATTTTTCCAAAGATAAAGCCTTAGCTTTACGAGCTGTCTCAGACTTACAAGATAAGGAAAAAGAACTTCAAAGCAATATACTTAATCTGAATCACAAAATATCTGATTTACAAGAAAGTCTGCGAATAGCTGAGTTAGAAGCCTCAAACTTTTCTGTAAAATATCATGCCATATTTGAAGAGAGAACTAAACTTTATGAGAAAATAAAAAAGATAGAGGATGAATTTATTAAAAGAGGGCAAACAGATCAAACAATATATTTAAATCAACCAAAAGATACAGAGTTTTATAACTCTAAATCTGGTATTGGTTGGGAAAATCCTAAGTATCTGACAAAAGCTATATCAAATTCACCAACACTATACGATGTCAGATACATGAATTTAGGATTAAAAATGACATTCATGAAAGCATCTGAAGAAGTAGAATCTAGCGAAGAAATAAAAAGATTAAGATCTGACAAAATGCAAAATTATGTTGATTATACAAAGATAAATGAAACAAGCAACATTATTGATACTAAAGAAGAGTTAATTCAAACTTATTCTGAAAAGAATTTGTCTGAATTCTCAACTCAGTCTCAAAAATTATATTTACCAAATTCAATTTTAGAACAGATAAATTCTGATTTAGAATTGAAAATTAAAAATTTTGAGACAGAGAATGGAACTCTCAAGGCAGAATTAATTAAAATGGAACAAATGTTGCAAAATAAGCCTAAACACATAAATGTGTCTGATCCACAATCAACTACTTCTCTAGACTCTATTAATTCAGAGAAAGAATTTGATCTGTACATGCACTCTGATGATAATTCATTAGATCAAATGTTTGGTAAAATTGGTGAATTTATCAAACCTTTGACTAATAAACAATCAAATGGTAATAAAGCACCTGTTAAAATTCTGCAAAGAATGGCTACAGCTTCTTTAAAACCATCTGAAATTTCACCATCAATACAACAAAAGAAGGAGAAAACAAAATTTTTTGTTCAGTCTCCTGGTTTTGAAAAGGGTGAATCATCCTCATCAACGGACTCTATTGCACGTAAAGTCAAATCTTCAACAGGTATGAAAAACTTACAGAAGAAACGAGTTTCTAAATCCACTAATTCTCATACTTCTTTTATGCCAGATATCATTGTGAACGGTTCGAGAAAACAAGTATGGCGAAAGAAGAAAAGAGAAGAGAAAAACAAGATTATAAAACAAGAATGGCGCGTGAAAGAAAAAATTGTTACAGATAGAAATAGCAAAATTGAACATTCTGTCTGTAATAATGATAAACTTGTTAATAATTCTTGTATTAAATTTTCAAGAACGAAATTAATTGCTTTGAATTCTTATGTTTGTAAGCCTGAAACTGTGAAATATAATAAGCTCGTATGGCAACCAAAGAAAAAGGACCCATTTTATGAACAGAAAAAGGTTCCACAGAAAAATATTTCAAAAACAATTTGTAACATCCTCGGAATTATTTTATTGAAATTTGGGCTAATTAAGTAGAAAAAATATATATTTAAGTTGAAATTTGAGCAATTATTATGTATTTTGGATATTTAGAAAGTTTGCTATTATTTTAAGAAAATTTGAACTCGGAATCATTGTTAAGGAATATTATGAATTATAAAAGTTATTAATGATAAATTAAGAATAAATCAGTATTTTATGGAACCGGTTAAGATGAGGGGTGAAATGTGCAAAATGATGAAAATGGGAATAAAAAGGCCAAGCCCTTCATTTTTTACCATTTCTCTCTCTCTAGACTCTCTCTCTAGAAGTTTTCTCTCTACATCTCTCTAAGATATCTCACAAACCGACCGGCCGATTATCGAGATTTATACGTCATCGGAAAGATCTCGAGGTGTACAACAACAATCTACGGTTGGATTTTTGATTTCATATGGATTAAGGTAAAAATCGACTCTTTTAAGATTTTGTGTTTCGGTTTTGAAGAACATAAGTTCGAATCTGTCATTTTTATGCGATTTAAAGCCGATTTTGCTTGAGTTTTAGCTAGAATATGATGGTATATGTGTAATAGAATCAAACCTAGGTATAATACTTGATATATTCATGATTTTAGGCTTTGAAATGAAGGATTTAAGTTGTAAAGATGAACAAACTCGAAAATACCAAGAACACAATCGAAATGCAAGAACAAACTCGATTTTTGTACTAAATTCGAGCAGGAATTCGAGTTTGACACCATAGATTCGAATCTAAAGCCCTAGATTCGAATATGGTTCGAATCTATCCTTAGGAGTTCGAGTTTAGTCATTAAATTCGAAGGAAATTCGAATTTAACCCCTGAAATTCGAATTTGATGCCTAAAAATTGAACACCCACTCTCTAAACTCGAATATTTTGAATGAAACACATACAATGACAAGAGTTATACAAATGACAAGATGTAAACTTGAGATGGGTTCAAACTTAATTGTGTTATGAATTTGGACATAGACCCGAAATGGGGGGAAAATATTGCAAAACTTACAAAACTTGGTTTAATGGATTTAAACGGTTTTTGACTCGAGGTATTGTTGCAACTAATTTAACAGGTCCCTTGTGGTGTTGTTTAACCCACAGTGGGGTACTTGGTGGATCCGGTTGAAAGCCCGAGGAGAAATAATGTCGGTTTAAAGTTTAATTACGCACCCACTGTGAGTATAGTAGATTTCGCATGTTTATATCTGTTTTATGTTAAGCTTTGCCTGCTGAGACCTGTTGCTTCATGATTTGTTTGGAATTCTACTAACTTGCATAGATTTAGATGCACATTCTTACTTGTTGCATGTGCGTTCGATTGTTGTGCATCTAGTGATGGACCGGTGGGTCGCATCGATTACTCTGATATTATTGTGCTATATGACCTGGAGCTAATCCCTCCTAGGCCCGGTAGGCAGTATGTCATCCCCGATCGTACGTTTGTCTCAGATGGTATGTTTAAATGCCGAGCTTTGGGCTCGAAGGGGCTGCGGCTCTGGTCCGTACTTCGTGTACGAAGAGGATATCCGATGTTGGTCATCTGTGTTATCCTTGGGCTTCATAAAAATTTATAAAATGCGCAATCTTTGTATTCACTAAGCATCCGCTTATTCCCCAGTTGTTTATTTTTATTTTACAGGAAAAGGGAAGTCTACCGCCGGACCTTCTAGTTAGGTCGTGTGGGAAGATTTGGAAGATATCTGCTATTTAATCGGTAATTATGTTGTGGGACAAATGTTATAATATGTTTGGGATGATTGTAATAAACTTTTGAGTCTGTAGACTTAGAATTGGGTACCTTGTAGCACCGTAGGGTGTTTGTCACTGTTGCACTACTTTATTTATGTATATTAATGCTTCCGCACTTAAATTAGGTTATCAGATCATTATGTAATTGTGTTTGAAACAGGAAAACAGGAAAACAAATTTATACTCCATTGATTTAGCCTCGATCAATCTGAAGAAAGATGTCTGCTTATTGTCAAAAGCAACATCTAAAACAGCATGGCTGTGGCATCGTCGCCTTTCGCATCTGAACTTCAATGAGCTGACCAACCTAGCAAAAGGAGGGTTAGTTAAAGGGCTGCCGGCGCTCAAATTTCAAAAAGAGCAACTATGCGCGGCATGTGAAAAAGGAAAGATGACAAGAGCCACACATAAATCCAAAACAGAACACTCATCCACGAGAGCACTGGAGTTACTCATATGGATTTGAGTGGACCAATGAGAGTACAAAGTATAAATAAGAAACGATATGTATTGGTAATAGTTGAAGACTATTCACGATACACATGGGTGTTTTTCCTAAGATCCAAATCAGATGCAACCGAAACCATTATAGACTTCATCCGGAAAATACAAGTAAAGTTGCAACTCCCAATACAGACGATCCGCTCAGACAATGGAACAGAGTTCAAGAACAAATCACTTGACTCGTTCTTGAATTCAGTAGGAATTACACATCAGTTCTCAGCTGCTCGAACTCCACAACAAAATGGTGTCGTTGAAAGAAGAAATCGGACACTAGTGGAATCAGCTAGGACGATGTTGGCCTACTCCAATTTACCATTGTTTTTGTGGGCAGAAGCGGTTGCAACAGCTTGTTTCACACAAAACCGTTCAATAATAAATAAAAGATTCGGAAAGACTCCGTATGAACTGATTAATAAACGAATACCTAATATTAAATTTTTCCATGTCTTTGGTTGCAGATGCTTTATATTGAATGATAAAGACAATCTGGGAAAGTTTAATCAAAAGGCGGATGAAGGAATCTTCATCGGGTATTCAAAGGAGTCGGTTGCTTTCCGAGTGTACAACAAGAGAACCAAGACAGTCAACGAGAGCGTAAATGTTAAATTCGACGAAGGAGTGGTAATGGCTTCTGAACACACCAGTTCAGGACCCGAACCTAAAATGCAGACTTCATTGGAGTCAAATGGACAAAATGCTGAACATTCTGAATTAAATAAGTTGTTTGAGAACTTTTATGACGTGTAACAACCTAGCTTTTTGCTTGAACATTAATTATCTGATTTTGAGACAATAATGTAATTTTAATACATTATTTATTTTGTAATTTAGTTGATTAATGAAAATTTAAAATTTAAATGATATCTTTGTAAAATATTATTGACTAAAATAAAAAGATGTATGATACAAAAGTTTAGTGGGTTAAATAGCAAAAAAAAAAAAAAAGATAAATTGATATATATAAAAAAAAAAAAAATTAATGATCAATTAAGATCATTAAACATCAAACCACTCTCTCTCTAATCTCTCTCTAACCTCTCGGCCAAACTCACAAATTTCTCAAGATTGTTCATTTACTTGCATTTAATTGAAGATTCAAGATCAAATAAACTTACAACAATCATCAAACATCATCAATTAGCAAGAATTTGAGGTAAATACACTTTTAATTTCAATTTCTATGTATATTTGGTTCGGATTTGTGAGAAACCGAAACCAAGAATTTTAATTGTGAAAAATGTTGTTGCATGTGTAAAATTAAGATAGATTATGATGAATTGAAACTAATAAATGAAACAGAAATAAAATTTGTTGCTTAGATCATCCAAAACATTAAAAAAATCGGAATTTTGATGAAAAATGTGTTCTTGAGGAAATTATGAGTTTTTGGATGATCTTGATCAAATAATGATGTTATTGATAGGAAAATTAGTATAAAAACACTCAAATAGTGATATTACATCAATATATTTCATTGCATGTTGATAAAAATGAAAGTTTGATAATTATTGATAAAATCCGTATGAACAATATGAAGAACAACAAGAACATTTCTGGAAAAAAATATAAACTTAAGGATCCGAATTCGGTAGAACCGAATTCGGATGATGCTCAATTCGGATCTTAATTTCGGATCTGGCCATGGTCCCAATTCGGATATAGTATTTCGGATCTTGAAAGATCCGAATTAGGTGCCCAATTCGATTATGATCCTAATTCGGACTATGCTCAATTCGGATGTCTAGGACCGAATCCGGATGATCCATTTCGGATGAATCCGAATCCGGATGACCCGAATCCGGGTGGATTCGAAATTGAGGGATCCGAAATCCAATTTTAAGTATTTTGATATTTAAATTAAATAAATGATTTTATGCATATGCTTTTAGTTATATATATATATGATATATATATTTATATATAGATAACTTTTGGAGAATTTAAAGGAATAAAGAATATGAGCAAACAAAAGATTGATGAACTATAAAGTTATCAGAATCAGATAGAATTAAAGACTTAAATGACCAAAAGATGATGAAACTCCATGATAATGACATGATATGAATGATTTTGAACAGGTTCAGTATATTCTGAACAAAGATTTAAAGACTTAAAGACTTAAAAGCGGGTCAGAGATTTGATTGACAGAACAGATTGACAAAGATAAAATCCTGAGATAACTCAGGTGGCGGATTTTTATATCTGTTTGATAAAGACCAGACCAGTGAGTTATAGATATTCAGATTGAACATGCATAATTCCGGTTGAGATATATTGTTGATGTTAGATTTATTGACATTCATTATATCAGCTGGATTGAGACCTGTGCACACCATGGTTCGGTGTTTCCCAGTGGATCATGATAGCTATTTGATTATCATTTCATATTGCATATAAGACTTCTTCAGATATTGCTTTATGATTCATTGCTATCATGACTTCGATGACTAAAGCTTTCATTATTTAATCAGACACTTGATAGACTTATTCAGCTTGACTAGCCTTGATGGTCTATTGTTCTAGACCTGGCTATTTCACCAGTTCTTGTGAACTTGGTTATGACCTCCGATGTTCCGCCATATTGACTTACTGGTAGCTAGCCTAGTATGTGGCTGATCCCCACGATTTAAGCGTGAGTGTGGCTTGAACATCATCCAATTCTATGATTCTATATCTCAATCTTGAGGGCTGTAGCGGCAGCCAAGACATATCACGCTAAGACTGATGATCCGCTTGACACGCATGTTGATATTGAAAATCTATAAACTCACTAAGCTTTGGTTACAGATGTTGCATTAATATTTTACAGGAAAAGCCAAAGGAAAATCACCTGCAGGACCTAGTACTTAGGTCATTCAAGATCCAAGTTTTGAAGCTTTCTTAGACCACTACTCAACAAATCTTCTGGTACTGATTGGAAGACAGCAAATGTGGTGGTTTTGGGTAGACTTGATGTGACTTATGATGTTATGACTAGATTATATGTTACCCTTTTATAACTTAATTTTGAAATATGTAACTTAAATCCTAATCTGTAATGTACATGTAATTATTAATTCCGCAATTAATTACCCTATCTTAGTATGATTGATATTGTGTTGCATGAATTGGGACCTAGACTCTGAGGATTGCCCCGGAAGGGGAGGTCTTCACAGGATGGTATCAGAGCCCATAGTTTGAGTGAATCAAGTATTACGTGAGTATACTTGGTCTCAAACTGAAGCAATACATATGTATCAATCATTTAGGTGGTTTGAACTGAGATAGGATGTACAGACTATTAGGATGGGAAAAAGGGTACATAGATCTAAGTCTATAAACTGATAGTTAAATGCTTGTAATTTTCAGTAGAAGATGTCAGGATCAGGATCAGGTGATATTCCCAGCAACATGAACCCACAACAAATGTTTGAAATGATGCAACAACTTCTAGCCCAACACTCAGAACAACAAAACAAAATAATGCAAGAACAGTTTCAGGCTAGAGATGAGGCCGAAGCTAAAAGACATGAAGAAAAGAAAAATAAGAGAAAAGAAAAGCAAGTCCAGACTAATGAATCTGATTCTGATAAATCTAATCCAGAAACCCAAACTGCTCAGCCAAAAGGCTGCAAATTTAAAGATTTCAAAGCGAGCGGTGCCCTGAATTTTGAGGGTACAGTGAATCCAATTCAAGCGATGGATTGGATCAGTCATACCGAAGAGATCTTTAGAATCTCTGACTGTTTAGATTCAAAGAAGGTGAGTTATGCGTCTGCACTATTTGTGGGAGCTGCCCGTGCCTGGTGGAAAACTCAGAGGAGTATCTATGGTGAAGAAATAATTCAGACTCTAGAGTGGAACCAGTTTCTTGATATGTTCAATGTGAAGTACTGCCCGATCGACCAACAAGATAAGATGGAAGTACAACTGATGCAGCTGACTCAGGGAACGAAGACAGTTGACGAATACGAACACGAGTTTTCACGACTATGCGGTTACTCCTCATACCAAGTAGCTACCGAAGAAAGAAAGATGAATAGATTCCGTGTAGGACTCAATCCTAGATACAGACATCCGATGAGCGCTATCAAATACAAGAGTTATTTAGAAATGGTAGAAGCAGCCAGACAGATTGAGAGAGGATATCTAGAGTACGGCGATCAGCTATACGCTCCAACGACTAACCCAATGAATCCGTCTCCTCCGAAGAAACAAAGATTTGGCAGATTTTTCAAGTCAAATAAGTCGCAATCTCAGCAATCCCATCAGCATAGTTCACAGCAGAAAGCACAAGTTTACTCCCTCACGAACGAACCACGATTCTGCAAGCGATGCAGAAGATCACATATGGGATTGTGCAATCCAGATGATGTTACTTGCTTTGCGTGCAACATGATCGGTCACAGTAGTGAAGAATGTCCACAGCAGGGACGTGGATGCGTAAAATGTGGAAAAAGGGGACACTTTATGTATCAGTGTCGTAGCGGGCCGCGTTATCAGTATCAGTCATCAGCTGGAGGGTCTACAGTTAAGAGTTCTGCTGCAATGCCGACTGCAAAGACTCGAGCTTTTCAAATAACAGCCGAGGAAGCAAAAGAAACACCTGACGTAGTTACCGGTATGTTCCTGCTTAACTCTATTCCTGCCCGAGTACTATTTGATTCCGGCGCAAGTCGTTCTTTCATATCAACATCTTTTGCACAAAGATTACAAAAGTCTCCATCAAAGTTTTCTGTGATACTAGACATTGAGACAGCTAGTAACAATTTTGTTATGGCTGATTCTGTTTACCGTAATTGCACACTACTTATTGGCAACATCGTATTCAATCTCGACCTCATTCCTATTCCGTTAAAAGAATTCGACGTCATCCTCGGCATGGACTGGTTAATGAACAACGAGGCTACAATCATCTGCAACCGTCGGATCATCAGAATCAAGTCCTCAGACGGTCGAGTATTGGAGATCAAGGGCGAGAAGCGTAAAGGTGCTCACTGCTTTATTTCTATAGAAAAAGCTCATAAATATGTATCTAAGGGTCATGAATCCTATCTGTGTTATGCTCTATCCGAATCCAACTCTGAAAAGAAATCTCTGTCTGATATTCCGATTGTCTGCGAGTTCCCAGACGTCTTTCCTGATGACATTTCCGGAGTGCCACCAGAACGTCAAGTCGAGTTCAGTATTGACTTGGTTCCTGGTGCGGCTCCTATTGCAAAAGCTCCTTACAGACTTGCACCTGCAGAAATGCAGGAAATGTCAAAGCAACTGCAAGAGCTGTTGGAAAAGGGGTTTATCCGACCGAGTTCATCTCCGTGGGGTGCACCTGTCTTATTCGTTAAGAAGAAAGACGGTACTTTTCGAATGTGCATTGATTACCGCGAGTTGAACAAGGTTACCATAAAGAATAAATATCCTCTACCCAGGATCGATGATCTGTTTGATCAGCTACAAGGAGCCAGCTACTTCTCGAAAATCGATCTTCGTTCTGGGTATCATCAATTAAAAGTCAGGGATGAAGATATTCTAAAGACAGCCTTCCGTACAAGATACGGTCATTACGAATTTCTCGTGATGTCGTTTGGCTTGACAAATGCACCAGCAGCGATCATGGACCTCATGAATCGCGTGTGCAGACCAATGTTGGATAAATCAGTTATCGTATTCATAGACGATATTCTGATTTACTCCAAAACGGAGGCTGATCATTCTATTCATCTGCGGCAATTGCTAGAGTTATTAAGAAAAGAAAGACTCTACGCAAAATTCTCTAAGTGCGAATTTTGGCTCAGACAGGTATAATTTCTATTATATATGTCTTGAGCTATTTCCTAAATATTCTTTGATTTACATCAGAACTTGAAATTTCTACTTTGATTCTTATAGATTCAGTTCCTTGGCCATGTTGTTTCTGGCGAAGGGATTTCCGTTGATCCTTCGAAAGTTGAGGCCGTTCAGAAATGGCAAACGCCTCGCAATGCCTCCGAAATAAGAAGTTTCCTTGGATTGGCCGGTTATTATCGGCGATTCATAAAGGATTTCTCGAAGATTGCTGTACCTCTCACGATGCTAACACGAAAGAATATTCCTTTCGTTTGGACCGATAAACAGCAAGAGGCATTTGACATTCTGAAACAGAAACTTATCCAAGCGCCGATCCTAGCCTTACCAGAAGGAAATGACGATTTCGTCGTTTACAGCGACGCATCTGGTACTGGCTTAGGATGTGTTCTCATGCAAAGAGGAAAGGTTATTGCCTACGCTTCAAGGCAATTAAATAATTACGAGAAAAGTGCACCAACTCATGATCTTGAGTTGGCTGCCGTCACCTTTGCTCTGAAAATCTGGCGGCATTATCTTTATGGGACTCGATGTCAGCTCTACACCGATTATAAGAGTCTCAAACATCTTTTCACTCAAAAGGATCTGAACATGAAACAGCGACGGTCCTTAGAGCTTATCAAGGACTATGATTGCGAGATCCTATATCATCCCGGCAAAGCTAATGTTGTCGCGGATGCTTTGAGTAGAAAAGTTTATCCAGAAAAGTGCTGTTATGCCCTAACTCCGGTTATATTCTCTTCTGATCTTATAGAAGACATCCGAGTTGCTCAAGCTGAAGCAATGAAAGAAGAGAATATTGATTCTGAAAATCTTAAAGGGCAGCTACAATTTCTAACTCTGAATCATTTGGGACTTCATTGTCTCAAGGGAAACCGAATCTGGATTCCTAAGTATGGTTCAATTCGCAACACTCTTCTATCTGAAGCTCATCAGTCCAAATTATCTGTTCATCCTGGCAGCTCAAAGATGTACTTCGATCTGAAATCTGACTACTGGTGGCCAGGAATGAAGAAAGACATCGGTAAATGTGTTGAAAGCTGCAGAGTATGTCAGATGGTTAAGGCAGAACACCAGAAACCCTTCGGGGATATGCAACCACTGCCAGTTCCCGAGTGGAAGTGGGAGCATATAACAATGGACTTCGTCACGAAGCTGCCGAAAACCAAAAGACAACACGACTCCATCTGGGTAGTCGTGGATCGATTAACGAAGTCAGCTCATTTCATACCGATGAAAGAAACATATTCCCTTGATAGATTGGCCCAGCTATACATCACTGAGATAATTTCTCGTCACGGTGTGCCAAAGTCTATAGTATCAGATCGTGATAGTCGTTTCACATCCAGATTCTGGCAAGCTCTACAAAATGGGATGGGTACTCGGATCTCTATGAGTACTGCTTATCATCCTAACGCAGATGGCCAGAGTGAGCGTACTATCCTAACTCTAGAAGATATGCTTCGTGCCTGCATTCTTGATCTAGGTGGTAACTGGGATGACCACTTGTCGTTGGTCGAATTCTCGTATAATAACAGTTATCATTCATCGATCAAGATGGCTCCTTTTGAAGCTTTATATGGAAGAAAGTGCAGAATTCCCACCTGTTGGCGCGAAACAGGCGAATCACCAATAGCAGGACCTGCCCTTCTGCAGCTGACTCATGAAAAGATTCAGCTTGTTAGAAGGAATATACTTGAAGCTCAAAGTAGGCAGAAGTCATACTATGATAATCGTCACAGATCAATAAGTTTTGCGATTAACGATTGGGTGATGTTAAAAGTATCCCCAATGAAGAATGTGGTGCGGTTCATTAAAAGAAACAAGCTAGCTCCGAGATTCATCGGTCCGTTCAAGATTGTTGAAAAGATTGGAAACCAATCTTATCGTCTTGAACTACCATCTGATTTAGCTGGAATACATCCTGTATTTCATGTTAGTCACTTGAGAAAGAGTTTAGCCGATGAAAGAGAAGTTCAGATACCACACGTTAACCTGCAAATTGATGAAAAGCTTCGAGTGGTTGAAGAGCCAGAACGTATTTTGGACTCGAAGACCAAGAAGCTTAGAAATAAAGAGATACAGATGGTGCTCGTCCAGTGGAAACACCACAAAGGTTCGCATCAGTCTTGGGAATCGAGTGATGTTATGAAAGCTACATATCCCAGTCTGTTCGAACATAGCTAACTTCGAGGACGAAGTTTGTGCGTGGTGGAGCCCATTCTGTAACAACCTAGCTTTTTGCTTGAACATTAAATATCTGATTTTGAGACAATAATGTAATTTTAATACATTATTTATTTTGTAATTTAGTTGATTAATGAAAATTTAATCTAAATTATATCTATATTGTAAAATATTATTGACTAAAATAAAAAGATGTATGATACAAAAGTTTAGTGGGTTAAATAGCAAAAAAAAAATATGATAAATTGATATATAAAAACAAAAAAAAAAATTAATGATCAATTAAGATCATTAAACATCAAACCACTCTCTCTCTAATCTCTCTCTAACCTCTCGGCCAAACTCACAAATTTCTCAAGATTGTTCATTTACTTGCATTTAATTGAAGATTCAAGATCAAAGAAACTTACAACAATCATCAAACATCATCAATTAGCAAGAATTTGAGGTAAATACACTTTTAATTTCAATTTCTATGTATATTTGGTTCGGATTTGTGAGAAACCGAAACCAAGAATTTTAATTGTGAAAAATGTTGTTGCATGTGTAAAATTAAGATAGATTATGATGAATTGAAACTAATAAATGAAACAGAAATAAAATTTGTTGCTTAGATCATCCAAAACATTAAAGAAATCCGAATTTTGATGAAAAATGTGTTCTTGAGGAAATTATGAGTTTTTGGATGATCTTGATCAAATAATGATGTTATTGATAGGAAAATTAGTATAAAAACACTCAAATAGTGATATTACATCAATATATTTCATTGCATGTTGATAAAAATGAAAGTTTGATAATTATTGATAAAATCCGTATGAACAATATGAAGAACAACAAGAACATTTCTGGAAAAAAATATAAACTTAAGGATCCGAATTCGGTAGAACCGAATTCGGATGATGCTCAATTCGGATCTTAATTTCGGATCTGGCCATGGTCCCAATTCGGATATAGTATTTCGGATCTTGAAAGATCCGAATTAGGTGCCCAATTCGATTATGATCCTAATTCGGACTATGCTCAATTCGGATGTCTAGGACCGAATCCGGATGATCCATTTCGGATGAATCCGAATCCGGATGACCCGAATCCGGGTGGATCCGAAATTGAGGGATCCGAAATCCAATTTTAAGTATTTTGATGTTTAAATTAAATAAATGATTTTATGCATATGCTTTTAGTTATATATATATATATGATATATATATTTATATATAGATAACTTTTGGAGAATTTAAAGGAATAAGAATATGAGCAAACAAAAGATTGATGAACTATAAAGTTATCAGAATCAGATAGAATTAAAGACTTAAATGACCAAAAGATGATGAAACTCCATGATAATGACATGATATGAATGATTTTGAACAGGTTCAGTATATTCTGAACAAAGATTTAAAGACTTAAAGACTTAAAAGCGGGTCAGAGATTTGATTGACAGAACAGATTGACAAAGATAAAATCCTGAGATAACTCAGGTGGTAGATTTTTATATCTATTTGATAAAGACCAGACCAGTGAGTTATAGATATTCAGATTGAACATGCATAATTCCGGTTGAGATATATTGTTGATGTTAGATTTATTGACATTCATTGTATCAGCTGGATTGAGACCTGTGCACACCATGGTTCAGTGTTGCCCAGTGGATCATGATAGCTATTTGATTATCATTTCATATTGCATATAAGACTTCTTCAGATATTGCTTTATGATTCATTGCTATCATGACTTCGATGACTAAAGCTTTCATTATTTAATCAGACACTTGATAGACTTATTCAGCTTGACTAGCCTTGATGGTCTATTGTTCTAGACCTGGCTATTTCACCAGTTCTTGTGAACTTGGTTATGACCTCCGATGTTCCGCCATATTGACTTACTGGTAGCTAGCCCAGTATGTGGCTGATCCCCACGATTTAAGCGTGAGTGTGGCTTGAACATCATCCAATTCTATGATTCTATATCTCAATCTTGAGGGCTGTAGCGGCAGCCAAGACATATCACGCTAAGACTGATGATCCTCTTGACACGCATGTTGATATTGAAAATCTATAAACTCACTAAGCTTTGGTTACAGATGTTGCATTAATATTTTACAGGAAAAGCCAAAGGAAAATCACCTGCAGGACCTAGTACTTAGGTCATTCAAGATCCAAGTTTTGAAGCTTTCTTAGACCACTACTCAACAAATCTTCTGGTACTGATTGGAAGACAGCAAATGTGGTGGTTTTGGGTAGACTTGATGTGACTTATGATGTTATGACTAGATTATATGTTACCCTTTTATAACTTAATTTTGAAATATGTAACTTAAATCCTAATCTGTAATGTACATGTAATTATTAATTCCGCAATTAATTACCCTATCTTAGTATGATTGATATTGTGTTGCATGAATTGGGACCTAGACTCTGAGGATTGCCCCGGAAGGGGAGGTCTTCACATGACGACTATTTTGAAACGCCCAAATCTAATGTTCAAAATTTGGTGCCTGACAGGATAACTGAAGATCCAGTCGTAGTTTCAGATCTTTCTCAACAACAAAGTTCAGAAGAAACTGGAGAAGCTTCAACAGCAAATGTGCAGTCAACTACTGAGATCGTACAACCAATTGAACCTCCACATTCTTCTGAAACCCCCATTACTTCTGAACAGTCAGAAGCTCCTACCTCAGATGTTCCACCTACAACATCTGCAGTAACTCCCGAACCATATCTAGATATCAATCCCAACCAAGACCCAATAGAACCGTTTCCACATACAGTTAAGTGGACAAGAAATCACCCAATAGAGAACATCATCGGTGATCCATCTGCGTCAGTCCAAACCAAAAGTGCTACAATAAATGAATGCTTATTTTCAAATTTTTTGAGTAAGATTGAGCCTAAAAATGTAAAAGAAGCCCTTCTGGATGCTGATTGGATTGTGGCGATGCAAGAAGAACTCAACCAGTTCGAACAGTTAAAGGTCTGGAGACTTGTTGAGCGCCCAAAAGACAAATCCATAATAGGCACGAAATGGATCTTCAAGAACAAGAAAGATGAACATGGTGTCATTATTCGGAATAAAGCTCGTCTCGTGGCCAAAGGATACAGCCAACAAGAAGAAATTGATTATGATGAAACATTCGCACCAGTTGCACGAATTGAAGCTATAAGGATGTTTTTAGCTTTTGCCGCTCATAAAAATTTTACAGTATATCAAATGGATGTCAAAACTGCGTTTTTAAACGGGGAGCTAACAGATGAAGTATATACATATCAGCCCGAAGGGTTTACTGATCCTTCAAAACCTGATCATGTATATATTTTGGATAAGTCACTGTATGGCCTTAAACAAGCACCTCGTGCTTGGTATGATGCACTTTCAACATATCTGTTGAAATGTGGATTTACAAAAGGTGCAGTTGACACAACCTTGTTTATAAAACGTCAGGGGTCAGATATCATAGTTATACAGATATATGTAGATGATATAATATTTGGGTCTACAAATCCAGATTTTGTAAGAAATTCGCATTTTTAATGTCCCAGAAATTCGAAATGAGCATGATGGGTGAAATAAATTTTTTCTTAGGATTACAAGTAAAACAATTAACTGATGGTATTTTTATCAATCAGTCAAAATACATACAAGACATGTTAAAGAAATTTAACATGGTCAATAGTACTCCTATGAAAACTCCCATGGCTCCGGATTCAAAATCAAAACTCGATGCGGACATCTCAGGGAAACCTGTAGATGTGACTCATTATCGAGGTATAATTGGGTCATTAATGTACTTAACAGCCAGTAGACCAGATATTATGTTTGCTACATGTGTCTGTGCTAGATATCAGGCAAATCCAAAAGAATCACACTTAACAGATGCAAAACGAATTTTAAGATATCTCAAAGGAACTCCAAATCTTGGTTTGTGGTATCCTAGGGAGTCTTCATTTAATCTGACTGCTTTTTCTGACGCTGATCACGCAGGTGATAATATGGACAGAAAGAGTACGTCAGGAGCAGTACAATTCTTAGGTGACAAACCCGTATGTTGGTCATCCAAGAAACAACATTGTGTTTCATTGTCTACAACAGAGGCAGAGTACGTTGCTGTATCTTCCTGCTGCTCTCAAGTGTTGTGGATGAAGAGCCAACTGCGTGATTACGGGTTTACACCAAAGAAAATTCCAATATACTGTGATTCTCAGAGCGCAATAGCTATTGCATCAAATCCGGTGCAACATTCAAAAACAAAACACATCGACATTCGGTATCATTTCATAAAAGATCATGTAGAAAATGGAAATATAGAATTATATTTTGTACCTACTGAATATCAACTAGCTGATTTGTTTACCAAAGCGTTAGATGAAAAGCGGTTTAATTTTTTGGTATACAAATTAGGTATGTTGAATCATTAAGATTTAATAATTCAGTAGTTTCAAAATATTAATTTTAAACTTTTCATTTTTAAGTGATTTTTATCTGATGTTAAATTCATGAATCATAACAAGTTTATATTCTTTAAAATTTAACAAGATCTGGATTGTCATGTGCAGGGGGAGCAGAAAAGAAAATTATCTGATTTTGAATAATTCTGATAAAACTTATCTGGTATTTTGTAGGGGGAGCAGAGCTGAGCAATTGAATATTAAGTTGAGGGGGAGCAACTTTCAGAAATTCAAGGGGGAGCAAATGCATTTTGTTAATACTTTTAATTTTTTTGTTTTTGTGTGTGTTTTTCATTTATTTTGTGATGTGTATGTGAAAATTTTTTTTTCAAGTATAATTTTTTTTAGTTCATTTTAAATTTTTTTTGTGCTGTTAAATTTTTTTTAAATTTTTTTTTAATTCAAATTTTGTTTAGTCACAATTTTGTTGAAAAATGGATATGTGGGTTAAGTTGGTTTAGTTAATGGGCCGGATTTTTCAAAATTTGAAAATTTAAAATGTGGGCCGGGTGAAATTTGAATATAAATTTGAATTTTCATATTCAAATTTACTTTTTCGGATATTCACTTCTCTTTCATCTTCTCCAAAAAGCTTCCTTCACTTTCAAGAAAGCTAAAAACCCACAACCGACAAGTTCATATCATCAAAATTGTGAGTAAAACTTTGTTTTTCTTTAATATTTCAGTTAGTATGAGCATATTTTCAGTATATTTGTTTGAATGTGAGTATGTGTTCGTATTTTTAGTTTTTATGTTCATGGCCGTTAATGGCAAATTGTTGGATTCTTACTTGAAACTGAAATTAATTGTGTGATGATGTTTGTGTGGGTATTATGACTATGAATCTGAAATTTTCTAAGTCATTTGTACCTCAAAAAAACAGAATCATTGATTTGTTAATGGAACAGTTTTGATTTTTTTTTAATAAACTGAAATTTGAATTTTTAACAACTTAAAGTTGTTTTTGTTCAAAGTTCAGTAAAACAAATGTGTTTAAAACACATTTTCGAGGGGGGTACAAGTTTTAAAACACTGAAACACATCTCTGAACTCAAATTCATAAAATCAGTGTGGTTTAGACTTGTAGGAAAATAAACAGACATTTCTCGAATAAAGAGTCATTCGAGTTGCATCACAGTGTTATTCGAGTTTTATTATAGTGTCATTCGAGTTGTATGGCCGTTTCATTCGAGTTGACTTAAGCATAGTTCGAGTTGCATGTGTCAGTTATTCGAGTTTCATGATGACTCATTCGAGTTGATGTATATTAAACTCAGAGTTAATCGAGTTTAATACACATTACATTCGAGAAAGAGGAGTGCTTTAGGCGAGTTGTCAAGTGTATCTAACACTTAGAAAATTTTCAGCACATAAGTACTTAAGGCTTATTCGAGTTTAAGACATATATAATTCGAGTTTTACATGTCATCATTCGAGAAAATTCAAGACTGATTCGAGTTGAGTCAAACTTCATTTTGAGTTGTATATAGACATATTCGAGTTTCATAGACTCATCATTCGAGTTTTACAGAGACTTATTCGAGTTTCATAGACTCATCATTCGAGTTGTCTCTAGGCTTATTCGAGTTGTCTCATGTATCATCCGACATAGTTCAAGTATGATTCGAGAAAGTTACAGTTTAATTCGAGTTACAACAGAAAATTTTTCTAAGTGTGGAATTTTTTTGTTTTAAGAAAAATGTCACATTTTTTAAGAACTTGTTATAAATTTGTGTTTTTCTAACATTGGTCTCTAAACGATTGACTCTGGAGTCCTTTCAATAATTTTCAATTATTGTCAGGATTCCCGATGCTTTAAATAGAAAATCACAAGTTTTTTCAATTTCTATTAAAATGTTACAATTTTTCTACATTTTTGACAGATGTCATTTGAATATATGATATGACTAACATGATGTTATTTTTTGTTACAGGTGTTCAAATGGCATCCCCAGTACAATCCCAAAATTCAAATTCCTCTGATTCCCATTCATCGTCAAACCATACCCTTGTATCTACCCCAGTCAGATCTACTTCAGTGGCCCGTTCATCACAAACACATATTATCCCAGATAACCAACTTGTCAAACCAAAACATTGCCTTCCTTTCCGTGACAATAACCATCGTTTAGATTCCAAAGTCATTAAAGTAAGCCATCCTATAATTGTGGACATTCTGAAAGGTCATCCACTCGGTTATCTGCTTCAGTATAAACCGTCTATTCCACAAGTATATTTACAACAATTTTGGCACACTGTCAAATTTGTTCCTGCTGACGGTAATCATTATTTTAAAGTGACAATTGATCAGTTCAAGACGAAAATCACTCTTGCAAGGCTACGTCACAATCTATTTCTTCCGCGACGAATAGACACTGTGAACTTCCCAGAGTTAGCAGATTTTGAAGATTTTGTTTCAGATGAAGAGCTCGTCCATGATTTAATTTGCCTAGGCTACTCAAAGCCACTTCCGAAGAGCTCAAAGTTTCACAGAAATGGTTTAAATGGCGAATGGTATACACTTTTTGGTATCATAAATCGGTGCATGACTTCAAAACATACTGGTATTGACAGATGTAGCATTCATTGCCTGAGGATATTTCATGGGATTGCATTCAACAAACATTATGACTTTGCTCAGTGTATATGGGAAGATTTAAAGGAGATTGTGCTTGCTAAAACTACAAACAGAGCAAGGAAGTTCGTTCCACTTCAGAGGTTTATACAGATTCTTATCCGAGGGATCTTAAGGGCCAATGAAAATATTCCAAAGCGAGCCAATTCTCAGAGATGCCCAGATTATGTCATGATGAGTTTGCATGAAGTGCCGGACTCCCCAAATGCCAACATAATGCCAATTCCAGAGTCGTTGCTCAAATATGCTGATCAAGAAAGTGAACATGTGAAATTATATAGAATAGATCATGCTCCGATAGAGACCCAGGAACCGGGATCTCTTAGCCCAGGAGCTTTAAGGATAGAGGAACCTCAGCAAGGGGTTGAAGTTCAGGTTGCCCGTTCTGAGAGTGAGGGAGAAGGCAGTGTGAGGGGTGGTGAGGAAGAACCTGAAAAATCTGATTCTGAGAGGACATTATCTGATATTCAAGAAGAAGAGGGAGAAGGTGATGATGATGATGATGGTGATGATGGTGGTGATCATCATGAGGGAGGGGGAATGATGATTGATATTGTACAAATGGCTGTAGAGAGTGTGAGGGAGACCATAACCCCAGAAAGCCGGGATGTAACCATGTCTCCTGTTAGCTCTCATATGGGAGTTAGCATTGAACAAGTCAGTATCCCACTGACGATTGCACGCCCAACTATCCACTCAGTCTCCTCTCAACAGGAGACTGTTTCAATTGAGCATAGGGATGAGCCACATGATCTATCCGAAAGTCACTTGGACTTGATGGATATTGAAACTAGTACACAATTGCCCGTGTGTATGACTTCATTTGAATCACTGAGTCTAGCTGATATACACTTTAGGACACTTGAGTCAACTTCATGTGTTGAAGTTAGTGTGGTTGAACTGAGTGTTCCCACTGGAACATCCTTAGTAACGGAAGCATTTGTTGCTCCGTCACTTGAAGAGGGTGGAAGTCCAGTCAGAGAAATGCCAATATCAACTCTGAGCTCTGGCCACACAGAAGTTCTTTATACAAGTTCGACTGTTGTGTCAACTGGAAGTCTCCGTGACCCAGTGGTGAGTTTATCCCCGTTTGTGACTGAGTCAACCTTGACAACAGCTTTGAATGAAGTTGTTTCTGGAGTAAACACGCATGTATCTAATCAACTGGATGAGGTAATGGCTCAAATGACCAATATTCAGAAATTCTTGAAGGGAAAGGATGTTGCGGAGGAGTCAGTTAAGACAAATGAGTCAAAACAAGCAATTGAAGAGTTGAAGGAAGAATTGAAAGATTTTGTGTTTGAGCAGTTTGACGAAATGCGAGAACGTATGATCAGTCTGGAAAATACAGTGGTAACGGCATTGGGTAATCTTTCAGAACGAGTGGCTGCAGTGGAAGATACCTGCAAGGCTCAAGCTTCCTCATCAAAGAGGAAACATGATGAGCATGATGAAGACTCCGATGATGCTCCTCATGAGGGGGAGAAGAGGAGAAAGCTTGATCAATCAACGCCAGGGATTTTAATGCTAACATATCCAGAGAAGGAGCCGGAAACTCAGGAGAAAGAAGCTGGGGGTTCTAAACAATCAGCTGGTGAACAGAGAGAACTGGGATTGATTCTTTATGAAGATGTTCCAGTTCCTTTGAACACTCAGCCCGATATTTATCAGTTTATTGAATATATTGATTCAGAGGAAGATGTACAAGAGAAAGATAAAGAGCCGAGTATTCAAGAGACAGGAGAAGAAAGAGAGGAGTTCATTGAAGTGTCTGAAGATGATGACATAATTGCGTTGACAGATGTACACTTTAGAGCTGAAAGAATAGAAGAGGAGGAAGTGTTAGTTGAAGAAATATTGAAAGATGTTGAATCAACACCAACGGTTGAAAAGCCTGAGGTGGTTGTACAGATTAAAGAAGAATTTGAAGAATTTCCTGTTGAGAGCAGTATGGCTCAAGAAATAGTAGTTTTGAATGAAGTGGAGGTGATGGATAGATTTTTTAATGAATTTGTTCTTGCTGATGAATCAAAGAAGCAACACAGACTAAGATTTCAAGCACAACAAGTGATGCAGAGGGAGATTCAAGATATGTTAACTCTGTTGAATAAGGATGAAATAAGTAAGAAGAAGGTGAAAAAGCTTGAACTGCCAGAGAACAGGTCTGCTGAGTTTATAAGGAAAAGAAACAAGATGCCGTACATTGAAGACATTCTGGAGAAACGGATCTTTTGCAAAAAGCAAGCTCCATGCTCTTTTCACAAGTTATTCCGAGTTCTAGAGTCGAATATGCCCAATCTGGTTAACTATGCCAGTTTCCTGAGAAATAAGACACAAGATATTGAGAAAGTTAAGAGCGAATTCAGGATAGTGGATCTGGTGAAGATTGATAAAGAAAGATTTGTCAAGATATTTAATCCAAAATTTACAGTCACTAGGTCTGATGGAAATACGTATGTGTTCACTGAAGCTGACATGTTTAACATGCACTTGGTCGATATTGAAGATCTTTTTGATGAACTGTGCAGAAATAAAAGGAATGAACATTGTAGATTTGCGCTAAAGACATTGTTTCACTTTATGCATACCAAACTGGTATTAATGTCAGTGCAAGATCTACAAATTGGAGTTGAAAGAGGCATGAGGAAGATAAATATGACTGCACCTCACAGAGATATTAAATTTGCTGGTGAGCTGAAAGAGTTTCAAGTAATAATGGTGAAGCATCCAGCAGTCATATATAAAGATAGGAATAAAAGGTTGTATTTTCTTAATAGTTTGTAAATAAGTATAAAATAGCCTTTTTGGCTTTCCATAATAGATAGATCTGTCAGAATATCCTTTTGTACGGATAGTAATCAGGAATAGAAGCACTGTACACGAAGATATCAACATACATTTTGTAATCAACAAAATCATCAATCGAATCATTTGGTTAGTGTTGATTAATTTCTTTGTTCTTATTAATTGCATATTGTTGATTGAATTGTTAGAAACTAATATTCACAGTCTTGTGCGGTGCAATTATCTTTTTTAATAAGATTAAGTAAATTGGATTCACAGGTAGAGTAAAACCAGGATTTAATACGAGAGTCAATGGCTTCCCAATCCTCATCATCAACACTTTTAGGTTTGGATTTCCCAGTAACGTGACCTATAACTTTTGCCCCTTTACACACATCAGTAAAAATTCGACGCCACAATTTATAGCGAGACCCGTCAGTTGTTAATTTGAAACTGAACTGAGGGTAAACATTACCGATAGCAAAAACAAGTTGGGAAGCTGTGGGGTTGGGTGTCGGTGGGGGAGTATTTCGGGTCATGACTAATAATAATGTTACTTACGAAATATAAATGTAACAGGAAAAAGAAAAACAGGAACGTGCTCACCAAAGGAAACACGAAGAAGAAGGGAGCAATGTCTGGAACGCAGCAAATAACATGTGTAGGTGACGGCAGTACAGCAGCGGTCGTCGATCAGGTTGAACAACCTCAGCGAGAACAGTCGGCGCTGGCAGATGGGTAGCGGCGTAGGGATTGCGACGGCCAGAAGAACAGTTGATGGCCTAGGGTTAGGTGATCGGCGACGTAGACGAGCGGCGGTCGTGGAGCGATGATGGCTTGAAAATAGCAGTCGGCAATCAAAGTTTCCAGCGACAGCGGCGATCCAGATTAGAACAGGCGGCGATCAAGCGACGGCCAGAAGATGGGAATCTGGACAAAACGATCGGCGTAGAAACACAGACAGACAGTCAGCGATCAATGAGTAGTGACCGATATCTGTGGGTGACGGAAGCGTGATCGGCGATCAGTGGATCGAAAAAGAAAACTAATATCAAGGATTAGGTTCGGCTTGATACCATGTTAAAATATGTGGAAACCCGTTGAGAGTGTATTGCATTGATTTATCAGAATATATAATACAAATATTTACACAACGAGCCCCACACTATACATTAATAACAATTATAAATTATAATTTAACAAATGGATCAACTTTATCTCATTGTGCATCACTTAATGCAACGTATCTCCTACAGCTCGTGATGCAACATATTGAGTGCATCCCATGGAGGGTAGTTTAGAAAAATTATATATGTAAACATATTACTTTCGAATTTAATATTAATGAATATTTTCCATACAATAAATCACACATTAAATATTAAATACATTTATACAATTTACTTTCAAAATTAAAACAAAATTCAGTTGAAACTGAGATGCATCATCGCTCATCATCATCTTTATCGTTCATCGTATTCAAACCGATATGCATCATTGTTCATCAACACAAAAACCGAACCACCATCCAAAGCTTCGAACCAAGATGCATCGTGTTCATCTTCATCATTTCATCACGTTATGCATCATTGTTCGTCGTATTCAAACCAAGATGCATCACGTTCATCGTTTGTCATGTCTTCATATTCATCGTGTTCATTGTTAATACGATGTTCATCGTGATCACTTCTTCATTACTTCATCATCGTTCCTCATCATCGTGTCCATCGCTTCTTCATTGTGTTGATCTTCATTGCATTATCATGTTCATTATTCATGTGCATTGTTCGTGGCAGTAGTCGGTGGTGGTGCCGGTGGCCGAGATTGAGAAAGATGGAGGCTGAAAAAGAGAAATGGTAGGGATAGATAGTGTGGGTATGTGTAACGACCTAAACTTAATCAACGATCATTAACAAAGCTTAACGTTAACTATAAGCTAAATGATAATTATTTTAAGAGATTTAAAATATAAATTTAATATAAATAATAAAAAAAATCATAATTAAGTCAAATGGATTAAATCATAAGTTTGTTATGATGAGTTAAAAAAAAAAGTAATTTATGTGGTTTAAATTAAAAATAATGAAATGAATAAATAAATATGAAAACTTGAGATAATATATAAACCCAAAATGAGGTCATTTGATTATTTCCACCCAACTAAATATATATATATATATATATATATATATATATATATATATATATATATATATATATATATATATATATATATATAAATCATCTGCTCTCTCCTTTTCTTATACGTTTCTTCATCTTCATTCATCATCAAGTTCATCACCAAGAATTTGCAACATAATTCAAGATAGAAGTCAAGATTCAACAAGCAAGCACCCAACAACAAATCTTATAAAGACTTAAGGTAAAATCATCATCTCAAAACTAGATCTTGGAATTTCATTTGAAGCCCACGGGTTCTTGAGAAAATATGTCTTTCATTTTAAAATTTATCATCAATAAATGTTTTGATCTTCAAAGCAAACACATGCATGTCATCTTAGGCCTTTAATTGAGCATCCTAATAGTTTGAAACCAAGAAATCAGTGGCCTTCGGCCATACAATGGATATGTTTGTGTGTGTGTTTTGTTCATTTAAAAGCATCAAATACCCTCAAATATCATGGTTTTGCTGCTGTGATTTTAAAGAAAACAGAAAGGAAGAAGTGCATCAATGTGTGCGTGAATTTCTGCATGAGTACCGAAACCTTATGGTTTCGGTATACTCATTACCAAAACCACCGTGAATACATGCTGAGATGTTGTAAAACCCATAGCAAAAGAAACTGCAGTGTGGTGTCGAGTGTGTTGCATGGCTACCGAAACAACACCTTGAAACCACCACCGAAACCTCAACCTATGAAAAACTACCGAGACCCTTGGCTACCGAGACATGTATAATACCGAAACCATGAAGAGCACCTCATCCTACCGAAACCATCAAGACCCATAAACCAATACCGAAACCTTTGAGGTTTCGGTAATCCCTTCAATACCGAAACAGAAACATCATTTTCCCTTTTTGTGTGATCTGTGGGTTGCGAAAACAGAAAGAAATCAATACCAGTATTTAATAAATATATATATATATATATATACACGAAGTGTGTGCTGTGTGTGCACAATATGTGTGCAGAATTATACAACTATGTATGTGTGTATCGATATATATATATATATATATATATATATATATATATATATATATATATATATATATATATATATATATATATATATATATATATATATATATATATAAAAGTAGGTGTGTGTGTGTGCAGAGAATATGTGCATCATGAGTGTGTCTGCAGCAATAAAGTAAAACAACAACCAACCTTTCTCATTTTCTTTTACTTTGCATGAATTTAGTGTGTGTGTAGAATTAGGTGTGCAGTGTGTGTAAGCCAAGCCCCATTTATTGTTGTATGTGTGTCAATATATATAGGCATAAAACAGAAAGCAGGAACTTAGCATTGATTTTTATTTGATTCTCATAAAGTCATAGTAAATTGATTAATTATGAAGCATAATTGTGTTTTGGGCATAAGATACATATATTATCAAGACATATAAGAAGTATATGAGTATATGTGTGATCATATATATAATTAGATTTCAAAATGCATATGTATGATCATGAATACGTACTTGAATGAACATATAATTGTCAAATAAGTTCATTAAATGCTCTTACATGTTTATGTATATTGAGGAATAAAATACATTTAAAAGCATAATGATCATTATATTGCATAATGTCATGATCATATATAAATTTTTAAATGAAAATACATGAAATCCTATGAACATAGAAATATCTAATAAATTCATGGCAAATCATTATATGAATTCTTACAAGTGCAAGCAAAGCCTAAAAGACTTAGTCCAATCACACATGTCCATGAAAAAGGACATAAAGCCTTATGAGTTATTTAAATCATGTTTATAATTCATATATGGCAATTATAATCATTGAACCTTGAATAAAAGATTCTTATGAAATTATTGGACATATTCATCTCAATACAATTAAAGTATGAGACTTTGAATTTAAAGACCAACGAATGAACACTGAATATATTTCTCACATGATTCAAAGGCTAATAAATATCAGAAATGATATGATTAACAGATTGAGCAACAAGCAAAACTAAAAGGCATTAAAGAGCATCAGTGAAGGCAAAAGCAAAGTGGCAAGTCGTCTGTAAGTCTAATATAAGTTAGATTGTGGTTCTAACCCACTACAGATTGTGAGCAACAGAGCCAGAGCCAAAAAGCACAAATAACCAGTAACAGTGAGTTGTAGATTTCACTTTAACTGCATATTATGTGAATTGAGACTTTTGTTGCATGATTCTGATTTATTGACATTCTGATCTTGAGCTTATTGACATATGTTATCATAGTATGTTTACTATGATTTGTTGAGCTGAGCATTTATTCTTCTAGATTCGATTTCTTGACGAGTCATTTGATTGTTAAGCTTAACACCATCACTATTGCTCAGTGTTGGGTTAATGTTAGGCTTATGATGTGCTGATTTACGTGATGAAAGCACAGGGGGTAGCTAGAGCTGAGCATTCCGATGATATCCATATAGAGCTTTTACTGGTAGCTAGCCCAGTACGTGGCTGATCCCCACTAATGATGCGTGTGTATGGATTTATCATCATCCGAGCATTCCTTATGAAGTTGTCTAAAAGTCTCAAGAGCAACAACAGTTTTATAACTGGGAGCTGAGCAAAGTCGTGCATCAAAAGTGCATTAATTGGCCAATGTCCCTTCGAGATTGAGCTGTGCATGAGCCTAGTGCAGTGCATAAGCATAGAGCTGAGCCGTGCATGAGCCGAGTGCAGTGCATGTGCTTCCGCGTTCATAATTGCATGTTAAATGTGAAATTCTACCTTCTCACTAAGCAATTAAGCTTACCCGTTGTTGCATTATTTTTTAGGTAAAGGCAAAGGATTGGCTGGACCTAGTTCATCGGTCAGGAATCTGAAAGAGCTTGAAGTGCTTTAGAACCTGTTTCAACACCTTGGTATTTGGCTGATAATAGAGCTTTGGGGTTCGGGTCTAGTTTATATTATGTGATTTGATGTAATAGTCTAGATGTTTGTACCTTGCTACTTAAATTCTATCTCTGTTTGTAATTAACTTTATTTCCGCAACTGTTAATTTTATCTTAGTTTCCTGATTGATATTGCGTTTGAAACTGGGCCTTGACTTGAGACCTTTGAGAAATCTTGGGTCTCACAGGATGGTATCAGAGCAATAGTTTGAGTGAATCATTGTATTACTTGTAATACATGATCTCAAACTTGTGCAATGCTATAGTATCAATCATGACAGGATGACTTAAACTAAGATAGGTATTCAGAGACTAGTAGGACGGGGCATGAAAGGGTACAATGTGCTAGGCTAATGATCTAAATGTTTAGTGATTTATATTTCAGAGCTATGTCAGGAGAAGGTGGACCATCAGGTGGCATGACCCCAGAGCAAGTCCTGGAAATGATGCAACAACTAATAACCCAGAATAATGAGCAACAAAACAAGTTTATGCTAGAGCAAATTGAATCAATAAAGAAAAATGAAAAGAGAAATAAACATTAAAAGAAACAAACTGAACAGTCAAGCGAATCAGATTCAGATAATGAGCATGTCAATAAACGAGCTGTGCAGCCAAAAGGCTGTAGATTTAAAGATTTCAAAGCAAGTGGTGCCTTAACGTTTGAAGGCACAGTAGATCCAATAAAAGCGTTAGATTGGATAAGTCATACTGAAGAGATCTTCAGTATCTCAGAATGTCTGGACAATAATAGAGTTAAGTTCGCTACAGCACTATTCGTTGGAGCTGCTAGAGCCTGGTGGAAAATACAAAGGAGCATCTATGGTGAGGAAGCAATTATGACATTGGACTGGGAGCAGTTCCTGGAGATGTTCAACGCCAAATACTGTCCAACAGACAAACAAGACGAACTCGAGATGCAGTTGATGCAATTGAAACAAGGAACTAAGACCGTTGATGAATACGAGCATGAGTTCTCGAGACTTTGCGGCTACTCGTCATATCAAGTGGCAACGGAAGAGCGTAAGATAAATCGATTCAGACTGGGTCTGAATCCAATATATAGAAGACAAATGAGTAGCATAAATTTCAAAACGTATCTCAGTATTGTGGAAGCAGCAAGAACGGTGGAGCGCGAATTCACAGATCCGAGTTGTGAACCCGTTATGATGGCTATAAGTCCTACATGTCCATCTCCACCTAAGAAACAGAAATCCAGTAGATTCTTCGGTTCATCAAAGTCCAGTCAGCAGCAGTCACAAGCATCCTCTACACCTCAGAAGACTAGAGTTTACTCTCTACAGTCAGGAGCACGATCGTACAAACGCTGTAACAAATTTCATAGCGGACGCTGCAATCCTAGAAATGTGACCTGTTACACTTGTAATCAGATTGGACATGGAAGCGATGAGTGCCCAGAAAGAAACGACGTATGCTACAACTGTGGTAAGCGTGGACATTATGCCAAACATTGCCCAAATGCACGCGTGTTTACTAATCAGGAAAAACCAGTTGGCAGAGCAATCCAACAGAGTACTACAATGATACCTACAGCAAAGGCGCGAGCTTTCCATATAACTGCTGAGGATGCCGAGAAGACACCAGAAACGCCAAAAGACCACAATGGTAACTAATAATAAATTTTTATATGATTAAATAATTTAATACCGTTATCATCCGAATTTCAATTCCAAAGTAAGTATTGAGATAACTGTACAACCCTGTCATCAATAGTGAATAATGCGGATGACATATGGGTTGTATCAGTTGAAGCTACTATACAAATATATTTCCAATCAGAAGATATACCTATAGACAATATAGGTATTGTTATCTGAATCGGGTATGATTCAAAAAGCTCTAAGAAATCAAAATATAATCCTAAGCACAAGCTACTTCGTAAATCCTTGTAATCTAAATGATTACAGCGTGTCTCTTAATGAGTCAGAGGTAGAAGTAGTTGATCCAATAAATATTAATGAGAAAAGTATTTGAATCAAATTGTTAAACACCGAATGACAATTTGAATTGAAATCAAAGAAGTCAGAGACACAAAGCGAGAGTGATAAAGAAATAGATTGGGAACTTTGTTAAGCCAAGCGATTAGCCATGAATGGCTAATTAAAAGCCCGTTAAATACCAAAATAAACGTAAGTAAGGGATCCTCACTATGTCAACGCGAGACTAGTGAGATATCTAAAATGGAATTCCTATTCCATCTAAATGCATATAAAATGAAAAGCCCATCATATGTCAAAATAGATGTAAGTGTTGGATTCTCATTATGTCGATGCGAGACTAGTGAGATGTCCAATATAGGAATTCTTATTCCACCTAAATGTGCATCAAATAAAAGCTTATGCCAAAAGAGTGAAGTAATCTTAAATTCATAGATTCACCAATAAAAAGTCAAACATAAGTTTGTACACAAGATTAAATGGAATTCTTATTCCATTTGCTTGTCAGAGCAAAGAAATCATAAGTCTTCACAACAGTCAGCGAAATTCAGAAATAAGCTAAGCGATTGATGATGATGATGTCATCAATAAAACAAATTGTTTCATAAAGTACAGATATTAGAATCCCAAAAGCTCTGCAAATAGTCCAAAGGAAAATGAAAGAGAGATATGAGCTAATTGATATATATAGAGTTACTAGCCGAATTGAATAAGATACATTTTAAATCTCAAAGCATAAGTCCAAATAGTAAAGATACAATTGATAAGTCAGAGTTTCTAAAATGTCTAAAAATCAGTGCATAAATTAGCTAATAAGCTGTATAATATGGTGAATGCAGTGAATGTACTGGTTGTAAAAGCCAAAGAGGCAAAAAGTTATGAAAAGACAGATGGTGCTCATTCAATAATCACCACAATGTTTGTGTCAGATTTCGGAATTCATGCCTACTTTGAAATTCCTATGACATTTATCTGAACATAGACAACTTCAGGGACGAAGTTATGCGTGGTGGAGCCCATTCTGTAACGACCTAAACTTAATCAACGATCATTAACAAAGCTTAACGTTAACTATAAGCTAAATGATAATTATTTTAAGAGATTTAAAATATAAATTTAATATAAATAATAAAAAAATCATAATTAAGTCAAATGGATTAAATCATAAGTTTGTTATGATGAGTTAAAAAAAAGTAATTTATGTGGTTTAAATTAAAAATAATGAAATGAATAAATAAATATGAAAACTTGAGATAATATATAAACCCAAAATGAGGTCATTTGATTATTTCCACCCAACTAAATATATATATATATATATATATATATATATATATATATATATATATATATATATATATATATATATATATATATAAATCATCTGCTCTCTCCTTTTCTTATACGTTTCTTCATCTTCATTCATCATCAAGTTCATCACCAAGAATTTGCAACATAATTCAAGATAGAAGTCAAGATTCAACAAGCAAGCACCCAACAACAAATCTTATAAAGACTTAAGGTAAAATCATCATCTTAAAACTTGATCTTGGAATTTCATTTGAAGCCCACGGGTTCTTGAGAAAATATGTCTTTCATTTTAAAATTTATCATCAATAAATGTTTTGATCTTCAAAGCAAACACATGCATGTCATCTTAGGCCTTTAATTGAGCATCCTAATAGTTTGAAACCAATAAATCAGTGGCCTTCGGCCATATAATGGATATGTTTGTGTGTGTGTTTTGTTCATTTAAAAGCATCAAATACCCTCAAATATCATGGTTTTGCTGCTGTGATTTTAAAGAAAACAGAAAGGAAGAAGTGCATCAGTGTGTGCGTGAATTTCTGCATGAGTACCGAAACCTTATGGTTTCGGTATACTCATTACCGAAACCACCGTGAATACATGCTGAGATGTTGTAAAACCCATAGGAAAAGAAACTGCAGTGTGGTGTCGAGTGTGTTGCATGGCTACCGATACAACACCTTGAAACCACCACCGAAACCTCAACCTATGAAAAACTACCGAGACCCTTGGCTACCGAGACATGTATAATACTGAAACCATGAAGAGCACCTCATCCTACCGAAACCATCAAGACCCATAAACCAATACCGAAACCTTTGAGGTTTCGGTAATCCCTTCAATACCGAAACAGAAACATCATTTTCCCTTTTTGTGTAATCTGTGGGTTGCGAAAACAGAAAGAAATCAATACCAGTATTTAATAAATATATATATATATATATATACACGAAGTGTGTGCTGTGTGTGCACACTATGTGTGCAGAATTATACAACTATGTATGTGTGTATCGATATATATATATATATATATATATATATATATATATATATATATATATATATATATATATATATATATATATATATATATATATATATATATATATATATATATATATATATATATATATATATATATATATATATATATATATAGGGTCAGGTTCTATGGGGCACCTGTATGCATTGTGCACTTTGGGAACCTGTATGCACCGTTAGATCTTGAATTTTTAATGGTTCAGATTGTAGTGGCAAAATGGTAATTAACTTGAAAATGGGTGCACGGGTGCATAACTTCTCGCGCGCGGAAGGGCAAAATCGGAAGATGCTTGAATTCAGAAAATATTCTATCCGAATCTAAACAAACATGATGCATCTTCATCCAATTTATTGGATTCGTCTTCAAACACGATGCATCTTCATCCAATTCAATTTCAAACATGATGCATTTCGACCATATTCATCCTCGTCTTTGTTCCATCATTATGCATCACCAAAATCGTGATGCATTTCGGCCATATTCACCCTCATCTTTGTTCCATCATTATGCATCACCAAAATCGTGATGCATTTCGACATTTAAACGTGTTAATTTCGTGATGCATCTCTGAAATTTAAACGTGTTCATCAACGTCTTCAATGTGTTCATCATTGTCGTGATGCATTGTTGTTGTGCATCATGTTTGAAATAACCAATACCATATGCTCCAACTATTTCTTGGAAGCAATAACCACCAACATTAATAAAAAATCTTAGAATTCTTTGACTAGCCATAAGCATGATACAGAATCGTAGAATGAACTGTTTGTGAAAAAACTGATACTCAAAAACCATGATCAACAGACGCAAGCAAATTCTCGTCAACATCGATGCACAGGTATGGTGCAGAGTTGTATGTCGACGACGGACAGCGATGGTGGTGCTGGGTCTGGCGGTAGTAGTAGTGGTTGTCTTGTGAAAACCGGTTGAAAGAAAGAGAGATGGAGAGAGGCTAGCCATGAAAGAGAAAGGGAAAGAGAGAGAAAAGGGGATGGATTTATGGGAAGGTGGTTGATCATTTTATTTAGTTTCCTAAATAAATGATAAATATTAAATTAAATCTTATAATTTAACAATATATTATTAAGCATTCCCAAAATGCCCTTAATGCACCCTTTGTAAACAACCAATGCATTTTTTGGTTCCCATTTGATTCCCGATGCATATGGTGCCCCATAGAACCTCAATCTATACACACACACACACACACACACACACACACACACACACACACACACACACACACACACATATATATATATATATATATATATATATATATATATATATATATATATATATATATATATATATATATATATATATATATATATATATATATATATAAAAGTAGGTGTGTGTGTGTGCAGAGAATATGTGCATCATGAGTGTGTCTGCAGCAATAAAGTAAAACAACAACCAACCTTTCTCATTTTCTTTTACTTTGCATGAATTTAGTGTGTGTGTAGAATTAGGTGTGCAGTGTGTGTAAGCCAAGCCCCATTTATTGTTGTATGTGTGTCAATATATATAGGCATAAAACAGAAAGCAGGAACTTAGCATTGATTTTTATTTGATTCTCATAAAGTCATAGTAAATTGATTAATTATGAAGCATAATTGTGTTTTGGGCATAAGATACATATATTATCAAGACATATAAGAAGTATATGAGTATATGTGTGATCATATATATAATTAGATTTCAAAATGCATATGTATGATCATGAATACGTACTTGAATGAACATATAATTGTCAAATAAGTTCATTAAATGCTCTTACATGTTTATGTATATTGAGGAATAAAATACATTTAAAAGCATAATGATCATTATATTGCATAATGTCATGATCATATATAAATTTTTAAATGAAAATACATGAAATCCTATGAACATAGAAATATCTAATAAATTCATGGCAAATCATTATATGAATTCTTACAAGTGCAAGCAAAGCCTAAAAGACTTAGTCCAATCACACATGTCCATGAAAAAGGACATAAAGCCTTATGAGTTATTTAAATCATGTTTATAATTCATATATGGCAATTATAATCATTGAACCTTGAATAAAAGATTCTTATGAAATTATTGGACATATTCATCTCAATACAATTAAAGTATGAGACTTTGAATTTAAAGACCAACGAATGAACACTGAATATATTTCTCACATGATTCAAAGGCTAATAAATATCAGAAATGATATGATTAACAGATTGAGCAACAAGCAAAACTAAAAGGCATTAAAGAGCATCAGTGAAGGCTAAAGCAAAGTGGCAAGTCGTCTGTAAGTCTGATATAAGTTAGATAGTGGTTCTAACCCACTACAGATTGTGAGCAACAGAGCCAGAGCCAGAAAGCACAAATAACCAGTACAGTGAGTTGTAGATTTCACTTTAACTGCATATTATGTGAATTGAGACTTTTGTTGCATGATTCTGATTTATTGACATTCTGATCTTGAGCTTATTGACATATGTTATCATAGTATGTTTACTATGATTTGTTGAGCTGAGCATTTATTCTTCTAGATTCGATTTCTTGACGAGTCATTTGATTGTTAAGCTTAACACCATCACTATTGCTCAGTGTTGGGTTAATGTTAGGCTTATGATGTGCTGATTTACGTGATGAAAGCACAGGGGGTATCTAGAGCTGAGCATTCCGATGATATCCATATAGAGCTTTTACTGGTAGCTAGCCCAGTACGTGGCTGATCCCCACTAATGATGCGTGTGTATGGATTTATCATCATCCGAGCATTCCTTATGAAGTTGTCTAAAAGTCTCAAGAGCAACAACAGTTTTATAACTGGGAGCTGAGCAAAGTCGCGCATCAAAAGTGCATTAATTGGCCAATGTCCCTTCGAGATTGAGCTGTGCATGAGCCTAGTGCAGTGCATAAGCGTAGAGCTGAGCCGTGCATGAGCCGAGTGCAGTGCATGTGCTTCCGCGTTCATAATTGCATGTTAAATGTGAAATTCTACATTCTCACTAAGCAATTAAGCTTACCCGTTGTTGCATTATTTTTCAGGTAAAGGCAAAGGATTGGCTGGACCTAGTTCATATGTCAGGAATCTGAAAGAGCTTGAAGTGCTTTAGAACCTGTTTCAACACCTTGGTATTTGGCTGATAATAGAGCTTTGGGGTTCGGGTCTAGTTTATATTATGTGATTTGATGTAATAGTCTAGATGTTTGTACCTTGCTACTTAAATTCTATCTCTGTTTGTAATTAACTTTATTTCCGCAACTGTTAATTTTATCTTAGTTTCCTGATTGATATTGCGTTGCTACTGGGCCTTGACTTGAGACCTTTGAGAAATCTTGGGTCTCACAGTATGTGTATGCATGTGCCGATTGTCGATAGTCTAGTGGTTGCAGTGGTGGTGATGGTGGCTGGCGGTAGCCATTGGTATCGAGAGAGAGAGAGAGAGAGAGAGAGAGAGAGAGAGAGAGAGAGAGAGAGAGAGAGAGAGAGAGAGAGATGGTGGTCGTGAAAGAGAAGGGTTGAGAAATGATAGAGAATGGGGAGGCTTTAGGAGAAAAGTAGTTAATGTGGGATCAAAATCCTAAATTAACTCATAAATATCTTTTAAATGTCTTTAAATTTTAAAATAATTAACAATTATTAAGTATTCTCTAAATGCACTTAGTGCATCCTTGATGGATAAAAGTTTCCCTAGGTATCGCAGTGCATAAAACTTCTCAACTAAACCTCAATATGTGTGTGTGTCTATATATATATATATATATATATATATATATATATATATATATATATATATATATATATATATATATATATATATATGTGAAGACCACCCCTTATGGGGCAGTGCTCACCAGTCTAGGTCCCATAATATGCAATACGATATCAACCATACTAAGATAGGGTAATTAAATTGCGGAAAAATAAAATTACATGTACATTACATATTAGGTTACAGATTACATATTTCAAATTAAAGTTATAAAAAGGGTAACGTCTAGTCTATCATAACATCAATCATCACATCAAGTCTACCCAGAACCACCACATTTGCTGTCTTCCAATCAGTACCAGAAAGTTTGTTAAGAAGTGGTCTAGGAAAGCTTCAAAACTTGGATTTCTTGATGACCTAAGCACTAGGTCCTGCAGGTGATTTTCCTTTGGCTCTTCCTGTAAAATTTTAAAGCAACATTTGTAAGCAAAGCTTAGTGAGTTTATAGATTTTCAATATTAACATGCGTGTCAAGCGGAGTCATAATTCTAAGCGTGATAAGTCTTGGCTGCCGCTACAGCCCTCATCATGATTGAGATATAGTATCTTAAGATCGGATGATGTTCAAACCACACTCACGCTTATATCGTGGGGATCAGCCACATACTGGGCTAGCTACCAGTAGGTCAACATGGCCGAACATCGGAGGTCATTACCAAGTTCATAAGAACTGGTGAAATAGCCGGGTCTAGAACAATAGACCATAAGGGCTAGTCAAGCTGAATAAGTCTTATCAAGTCTGATCAATGAAGTAAGCATAAGTCTTAGAAGTCATGATATCAATGAATCATAAAGCAAAGTCTGAAGTGCTAATAGATGCAATATGAAATGATAAGCAATTAGCTATCATGATTCACTGGGCAACACCCATCCATGGTGTGCACAGGTCTCAATCCAGCTGATAAATGAGTGTCAAATAAAATAACAGCATCAATATATCTCAAACGGATCTTTGCATGTTCAATTCGAATATCTATAACTCACAGTTTGGGTCTTGGTCAAACAGATATGAGAATCTGCCACCTGAGTTATCTCAGGATTTTGTCAATCTGTAATCTTGTCAATTCTTTTCTTTGTCAAATCAAGTCTTTAAATCTTTAAGTCTTTGTTCAGAATATATACTGAACCTGTTCAAAATCAATCATGATGATATCATGTCATTTTCGTCATCTTTATCATCATTATTTGTCTTTAAATTCTTGGTGTCTATGTTCAGATATCAACTGAACTTGTCCAGAATTATTATTGTCAAATTTATATCGATTTCATGTCTTTTTCATAATCTTTATTTTATCTGATTCTGATAACTGATAATTTCACAAATCATTCTTTAAGTTGTAATATCAATATATAAAAATCTGGTTTAGGATCATCCGGATTCGGATCATCCGGATCCGGATCAAACCCGAAACGGGTATCCCAATTCGGACCAAGCACCTATCCGAATTCGGATAGATCCGAAATGGCAATCCGGATTCGGTCCTAGGTTTTCGAATCAAGCATGGACCGAATTAAACATGTCCGAATTGAGGATGAATTTGAAAGCCTCCGAAGTATATGGTCCGAAATTAGGATCATCCAAATTAGGATACTAGATCCGAAATTCAGGAACCGAAATGGTGCTTTATCCGAATTCGGACATATCCGAATTCGGATCCTCCTGGTTCATAAATTTCCAGAAATTTTCTTGGTGTTCTTGGTGATATTCATACGGATTTTCTCATAAAATTCACAAAACTTAATTATTTTAACATGCAATTACATTTATAGTTGTATTAACATTATTTGTGTAATTTTATATAATTTTATTGATCAAAAACGTCACAATTATAACAAGATCATCCAAAAATGTTCATTTTTGTCAAGAACACAAGTTCTCTTCAAAAAGTTCCGATTTAATTTAATTTGAATGATCTAATCCATAAATTTTGTTTCAATTACATCTAATAATTTAGATTTATCATAATCTACTAAAATTTCTTTCATGCAACCAAGAATTTCTATGTTTTAATTTGTGGGTTCGGTTTTGAGAAGAACCGAACCAAACTCATATAAATTTCGAATTTAAGTCAAGAAATTACCTTGAATTCTTGTTGTTTGATGTTGATTAATTGTTGTAGTACTCCTCCTTGATTAACTTCCCAATCTTGTTTGCAAAATTATGAAATTCTTGATGGATTTGTGTATTTGGCCGTGAGTTTAGAGAGAAGTTAGAGAGAGAGTGTATCAATTCTATTGATTGTTAATAATGACCATTAAATGGTTTATATATGTATTATGGATATATTTGTAGTTTAACCCATTAAACTTTTGTATTTTACATCTCTTTAATTCTAATTATTATTTTATATAATTTATTTTATTTTAATAACAATAATATAATAAAAATTATATTATTATCTTAACATTCAAGCATTACATAATTAATAATGTAACTAAATTTACATTTATTTGGATCAAGTCAAAATAAAAGACATAGATAAAATCTAGGTTGTTACAGAATGGGCTCCACCACGCACAAACTTCGTCCCCGAAGTTAGCTAGATTCGAACAGACTGGGATAAGTAGCTTTCATTACATCTCTGGATTCCCAAGACTGATGCGAACCTTTATGGTGTTTCCACTGGACGAGCACCATCTGTATCTCTTTATTTCTAAGCTTCTTGGTCTTCGAGTCCAGAATATGTTCTGGCTCTTCAATCACGCGAAGCTTTTCATCAATTTGCAGGTTAACGTGTGGTAACTGTACTTCTCTTTCGTCAGCTAAACTCTTTCTTAAATGACTAACATGGAATACAGGATGTATTCCAGCTAAGTCTGCTGGTAGATCAAGACGATAGGACTGATTTCCAATCTTTTCGATGATCTTGAATGGTCCGATAAATCTCGGAGCTAGCTTGTTTCTTTTAATGAATCGTACCACATTCTTCATTGGGGATACTTTTAACATCACCCAATCGTTAACCGCAAAACTGATAGATCGATGTCGGTTGTCATAATATGACTTCTGCCTGTTTTGAGCTTCAAGAATATTTCTTCTAACAAGTTGAATCTTCTCGTGAGTCAACTGTAGAAGGGCAGGACCTGCTATTGGCGATTCGCCTGTTTCGCGCCAACAGGTAGGAGTTCTGCACTTTCGACCGTACAAAGCTTCAAAAGGGGCCATCTTGATCGTAGAATGATAACTGTTATTGTATGAAAATTCGACCAACGGCAAGTGGTCATCCCAGTTACCACCTAAATCAAGAACGCAGGCACGAAGCATATCTTCAAGTGTTAGGATAGTACGCTCACTCTGGCCATCTGCATTTGGATGATAAGCAGTACTCATAGAAATCCGAGTACCCATCCCTTCTTGTAGTGCTTGCCAGAATCTGGATGTGAAGCGACTATCACGATCAGAAACGATAGACTTCGGCACACCGTGACGAGAAATAATTTCTGTGATGTACAGCTGCGCCAATCTATCGAGAGAATAAGTTTCTTTTATCGGAATAAAATGTGCTGATTTCGTTAATCGATCCACGACTACCCAGATGGAGTCGTGCTGTCTCTTGGTCCTTGGCAGTTTTGTGACAAAGTCCATGGTTATATGCTCCCACTTCCATTCAGGAACTGGCAGTGGTTGCATATCTCCAAAGGGCTTTTGATGTTCTGCCTTAACCATCTGGCATACTCTACAGCTTTCAACACATTTTCCGATATCCTTCTTCATACCTGGCCACCAGTAATCGGCTTTCAGATCGAAATACATCTTTGAACTGCCAGGATGAATGGATAACTTGGACTGATGAGCTTCGGACAGAAGAGTGCTACGAATAGAACCATATTTAGGAACCCAGATTCGGTTTCCCTTGAGACAGTGAAGTCCCAAATGGTTCAGAGTCAGAAATTGTAGTTGCCCTTTTAGATTTTCAGAATCTATGTTCTCTTCTTTCAGCGCTTTAGTTTGAGCAGCTCGAATATCTTCAATAAGATCAGAAGAGAATATAACTGGAGTTAGGGCATAACAGCACTTTTCAGGATACACTTTTCTACTCAACGCATCCGCGACAACATTTGCTTTGCCGGGATGATATAAGATCTCGCAGTCATAATCCTTGATAAGCTCCAAGGATCGACGCTGTTTCATGTTCAGATCTTTTTGAGTGAAAAGATATTTGAGACTCTTATGATCGGTGTAGAGCTGACACCGAGTCCCATATAGATAGTGACGCCAGATTTTCAAAGCAAAGGTAACGGCAGCCAACTCAAGGTCATGAGTTGGTGCACTTTTCTCGTAGTCTTTTAATTGCCTTGAAGCGTAGGCAATTACTTTTCCCCTTTGCATAAGAACACATCCTAAGCCAGTACCAGAAGCGTCGCTGTAAACAACGAAATCGTCATTACCTTCTGGCAAGGCTAGGATCGGCGCTTGAATCAACTTTTGCTTCAGAATATCAAATGCCTCTTGCTGTTTATCAGTCCAAACGAAAGGAGTATTCTTTCGTGTTAGCGTTGTAAGTGGCACAGCAATCTTTGAGAAGTCCTTTATGAATCGCCGATAATAACCGGCCAATCCAAGGAAACTTCTTATCTCTGAGGCATTGCGAGGTGTTTGCCACTTCTGAACAGCCTCGACTTTCGAAGGATCAACAGAAATCCCTTCGCCAGAAACAACATGGCCAAGGAACTGGATCTATAAGAATCAAGATAGAAATTCAAATTCTGAAATGGATCATAGAATAGTTAAGGAAACAGCTCAAGACTTATATAATAGAGATTATACCTGTCTGAGCCAGAATTCGCACTTAGAAAACTTTGCATAGAGTCTTTCTCTTCTTAATAACTCTAGCAATTGCCGCAGATGAATAGAATGATCAGCCTCCGTTTTGGAGTAAATCAGAATATCGTCTATGAATACGATAACTGATTTATCCAACATGGGTCTGCACACGCGATTCATGAGATCCATGAATGCCGCTGGTGCATTTGTCAATCCAAACGGCATCACAAGAAATTCGTAATGACCGTATCTTGTACGGAAGGCTGTCTTTGGAACATCATCTTCCCTGACTTTTAATTGATGATACCCAGAACGAAGATCGATTTTCGAAAAATAGCTGGCTCCTTGTAGCTGATCAAACAGATCATCAATTCTGGGCAGAGGATACTTATTCTTTATTGTAACCTTATTCAACTCGCGGTAGTCGATGCACATACGGAAAGTTCCGTCTTTCTTTTTAACAAATAGTACTGGTGCACCCCACGGAGAAGAACTTGGTCGGATAAACCCCTTCTCCAACAGCTCTTGCAGTTGCTTTGACATTTCCTGCATTTCTGCAGGTGCAAGTCTGTATGGAGCTTTTGCGATAGGAGCCGCACCAGGAACCAAGTCAATACTGAACTCGACTTGTCGTTCCGGTGGCACTCCGGAAATATCGTCAGGAAAGACGTCCGGGAACTCGCAGACTATCGGGATATCAGACAGAGATTTCTTTTCAGGGTTGGTTTCGGATAAAGCATAGCACAAATAAGATTCGCGACCTTTAGATAGATACTTATGTGCTTTTTCAATGGAAATGAAGCAGTGATCACCTTTTCGCTTTTCGCCTTTAATCTCTAACACTCGGCCATCTGTAGTCTTGATTCGGATGATTCGGCGGTTGCAGACAATAGTAGCTTCATTTTTCGTTAGCCAATCCATGCCGATAATAACGTCGAACTCTTTTAATGGAATCGGGATGAGATCGAGATTGAATACAATGTTACCGATGAGTAGAGTGCAGTTTCGATAAACGGAATCAGCCATAACAAAGTTGTTACTGGCTGTCTCAATGTCTAGAATCACAGGAAGTTTTGATGGAGCTTTATGTAGTCTTGATGCAAAAGAAGTCGATATAAAAGAACGACTTGCGCCAGAATCAAATAGTATACGTGCCGGAATCGAATTAAGTAAAAACATACCCGTAACCACATCAGGCGTTTCTTTGGCTTCCTCGGCAGTGATTTGGAAAGCTCGAGTCCGTGCAGTCGGCGTTGCAGCAGAACTTTTCCCTGTAGAACCTCCTGCTGATGATTGAGACTGATAACGCGATCCGCTACGACACTGGTACATAAAGTGTCCTCTTTTTCCACACTTCGCACATCCTCGTCCCTGCTGCGGACATTCATCACTGCTGTGACCGATCATGTTGCACGCGAAGCAAGTGACATCTTCTGGATTGCACAACCCCATGTGTGACTTTCTGCATCGCTTACAGAATCGTGGCTCGTTTGTCAGTGAGTAGGCTTGCGCTTTCGGCTGTGAACTATACTGATGGGTTTGCTGAGATTGCGACTTATTTGGCTTGAAAAATCTGCCAAACCGCTGTTTCTTTGGAGGAGACGGGTTCATCGGATTAGTAGATGGAGCATAAAGCTGATCGCCGTACTCTAAGTACCCTCGCTCAATCTGTCTCGCTGCTTCTACCATTTCCAGATAGCTCTTATATTTGATCGCACTCATGGGATGTCTGTATCTAGGATTGAGTCCTACCCGGAATCTATTCATCTTTCTTTCTTCGGTAGCAACTTGGTATGAAGAATAACCGCATAATCGCGAAAACTCGTGTTCGTATTCGTCGACTGTCTTTGTTCCCTGAGTCAGCTGCATCAATTGGACTTCCATCTTATCTTTCTGGTCGACCGGGCAGTATTTCGCATTGAACATTTCAAGAAACTGCTCCCATTCTAAAGTCTGAATCACCTCTTCACCGTAGATACTTCGCTGGGTTTTCCACCAGGCACGTGCAGCTCCCACAAATAGTGCAGACGCGTAGCTTACTTTCTTAGAATCTAAACAATCAGAGATTCTAAATATTTCTTCTGTATGACTGATCCAATCCATCGCCTGAATTGGATCAACTGTTCCTTCAAAATTCAACGCACCACTAGCTTTAAAATCCTTAAACTTACAGCCTTTAGGCTGCTCGATTTGGGTTTCGGGATTTGAATTATCAGAATCAGATTCATTGGTCTGGACTTGCTTTTCTTTTCTTTTATTTTTCTTATCTTCTCGTCTTTTAGCTTCGGCCTCATCTCTGGCACGAAACTGTTCTTGCATCATTTTGTTTTGTTGTTCTGAGTGTTGTGCTAAAAATTGTTGCATCATTTCAAACATTTGTTGTTGGGTCATATTGTTGGGAATATCACCTGATCCTGATCCTGACATCTTCTACTGAAAATTAAAATCAATTAACTATCAGTTTATAGGCTTAGATCTATGTACCCTTTTTCCCATCCTAACAGTCTGTACATCCTATCTCAGTTCAAATCACCTAAATGATTGATACATATGTATTGCTTCAGTTTGAGATCAAGTATACTTACGTAATACTTGATTCACTCAAACTAGTGCTCTGATACCATCCTGTGAAGACCACCCCTTATGGGGCAGTGCTCACCAGTCTAGGTCCCATAATATGCAATACGATATCAACCATACTAAGATAGGGTAATTAAATTGCGGAAAAATAAAATTACATGTACATTACATATTAGGTTACAGATTACATATTTCAAATTAAAGTTATAAAAAGGGTAACGTCTAGTCTAATCATAACATCAATCATCACATCAAGTCTACCCAGAACCACCACATTTGCTGTCTTCCAATCAGTACCAGAAAGTTTGTTAAGAAGTGGTCTAGGAAAGCTTCAAAACTTGGATTTCTTGATGACCTAAGCACTAGGTCCTGCAGGTGATTTTCCTTTGGCTCTTCCTGTAAAATTTTAAAGCAACATCTGTAAGCAAAGCTTAGTGAGTTTATAGATTTTCAATATTAACATGCGTGTCAAGCGGAGTCATAATTCTAAGCGTGATAAGTCTTGGCTGCCGCTACAGCCCTCATCATGATTGAGATATAGTATCTTAAGATCGGATGATGTTCAAACCACACTCACGCTTATATCGTGGGGATCAGCCACATACTGGGCTAGCTACCAGTAGGTCAACATGGCCGAACATCGGAGGTCATTACCAAGTTCATAAGAACTGGTGAAATAGCCGGGTCTAGAACAATAGACCATAAGGGCTAGTCAAGCTGAATAAGTCTTATCAAGTCTGATCAATGAAGTAAGCATAAGTCTTAGAAGTCATGATATCAATGAATCATAAAGCAAAGTCTGAAGTGCTAATAGATGCAATATGAAATGATAAGCAATTAGCTATCATGATTCACTGGGCAACACCCATCCATGGTGTGCACAGGTCTCAATCCAGCTGATAAATGAGTGTCAAATAAAATAACAGCATCAATATATCTCAAACGGATCTTTGCATGTTCAATTCGAATATCTATAACTCACAGTTTGGGTCTTGGTCAAACAGATATGAGAATCTGCCACCTGAGTTATCTCAGGATTTTGTCAATCTGTAATCTTGTCAATTCTTTTCTTTGTCAAATCAAGTCTTTAAATCTTTAAGTCTTTGTTCAGAATATATACTGAACCTGTTCAAAATCAATCATGATGATATCATGTCATTTTCGTCATCTTTATCATCATTATTTGTCTTTAAATTCTTGGTGTCTATGTTCAGATATCAACTGAACTTGTCCAGAATTATTATTGTCAAATTTATATCGATTTCATGTCTTTTTCATAATCTTTATTTTATCTGATTCTGATAACTGATAATTTCACAAATCATTCTTTAAGTTGTAATATCAATATATAAAAATCTGGTTTAGGATCATCCGGATTCGGATCATCCGGATCCGGATCAAACCCGAAACGGGTATCCCAATTCGGACCAAGCACCTATCCGAATTCGGATAGATCCGAAATGGCAATCCGGATTCGGTCCTAGGTTTTCGAATCAAGCATGGACCGAATTAAACATGTCCGAATTGAGGATGAATTTGAAAGCCTCCGAAGTATATGGTCCGAAATTAGGATCATCCAAATTAGGATACTAGATCCGAAATTCAGGAACCGAAATGGTGCTTTATCCGAATTCGGACATATCCGAATTCGGATCCTCCTGGTTCATAAATTTCCAGAAATTTTCTTGGTGTTCTTGGTGATATTCATACGGATTTTCTCATAAAATTCACAAAACTTAATTATTTTAACATGCAATTACATTTATAGTTGTATTAACATTATTTGTGTAATTTTATATAATTTTATTGATCAAAAACGTCACAATTATAACAAGATCATCCAAAAATGTTCATTTTTGTCAAGAACACAAGTTCTCTTCAAAAAGTTCCGATTTAATTTAATTTGAATGATCTAATCCATAAATTTTGTTTCAATTACATCTAATAATTTAGATTTATCATAATCTACTAAAATTTCTTTCATGCAACCAAGAATTTCTATGTTTTAATTTGTGGGTTCGGTTTTGAGAAGAACCGAACCAAACTCATATAAATTTCGAATTTAAGTCAAGAAATTACCTTGAATTCTTGTTGTTTGATGTTGATTAATTGTTGTAGTACTCCTCCTTGATTAACTTCCCAATCTTGTTTGCAAAATTATGAAATTCTTGATGGATTTGTGTATTTGGCCGTGAGTTTAGAGAGAAGTTAGAGAGAGAGTGTATCAATTCTATTGATTGTTAATAATGACCATTAAATGGTTTATATATGTATTATGGATATATTTGTAGTTTAACCCATTAAACTTTTGTATTTTACATCTCTTTAATTCTAATTATTATTTTATATAATTTATTTTATTTTAATAACAATAATATAATAAAAATTATATTATTATCTTAACATTCAAGCATTACATAATTAATAATGTAACTAAATTTACATTTATTTGGATCAAGTCAAAATAAAAGACATAGATAAAATCTAGGTTGTTACAATATATATATATATATATATATATATATATATATATATATATATATATATATATATATATATATATATATATATATATATATATATATATATATATATAGAGAGAGAGAGAGAGAGAGAGAGAGAGATGTTCAATGGAGAATTTTTGTGCATCAGCAAACTAGATAACCAAAAATACATGCCAATGTTTATTAATGATAGTCCTGGAAAAGTTAGCTATTTATTTTTTCAAAAAAAATTAAATGTATTTAAATTATGTAAAAAATTAAATGTATTTAAATTATGTAAAAATTTAAATAAAATCAAGGCTCCATAATTCTCTCCTCTAATTCTTCTATTTCCAACCACTTTCCATCCTCCCCATGACGAATCCTCCTTAAATCATCCAATAAACGATGAACCGATAAACATCAAAGATTGATGAACACGATAAAGCATCATTGATCCCTGGATGAACACGCAATGAACACGAAAGGGAACGATAATGATGAAACACGATGAACTGATGACCACCAGAGATGGATGAACATGATGATGCATGATGAACACAATGATGCATCTTTGATGCACATGATGATGCATCTTTGATGCACATGATGATGCATCTATGGAACCGATGAACATGATAATGCATCTCTGGAACCGATGAACGAAGAAGAACACAATGAATGATGGTTATGATGAACGATGAACCGATGAACACCAAAGATTGTTGAACAAGGATGATGTATCTTTGGATGAACACGATGATGCATCTCTAGATGTACGCGATATTGTATCTCTAGAACCGACGATCACAATGTTGCATCTTTAGAACTGATGAACACGATGATGCATCACCTAATGAACACGATGATGCATTTCTAGAACCGATGAACCGATGCATGAATATGATGTTGTAGTATATTGATTCATTTAAATTTGTTTAAATTAGTGTAAGTAATACTTGTTCAATTTTTTTCAATTGAACTTGTTTAAATTTGAAAATGTTTTATATACATTTTTTTTAGCATTTATACGTGATTATTGGATGAAATATTCAATTAATATAAAATTGAATTTGAGTTAACTGGATACATTGTTTTCAAGAATACTCCTATGCACATATAATATGTACATCGTGTATCACGATGAACATATGACATGGGTGTCGCGTCATGCACCAATGATGGATTTAATATAAGGGCTATGATTGGTTTTCTCGATATTCTCTGGTGCACAAAAGTTCTCAACTAAACCCTTTACATACATACATGTGTGTGTTCAAGTGAGAACCATTAGGTTTGCGGATTACCGATGGTTCCTCGCTTAGAACAATTTTTTTCAAATTGTTTTTTCATAATCATTTTAAATTAACAAATAGAAGAAAACTTATAAAAAATCACATATAAACACAAAACTAGAACTATGTAAAACGTGCATGTTCATATGAACTGTACCGTTGTGAACATATGTTCACACTACACGTGTTCACATAAATTTTTTCATGTTCACATGACTTTTAAGATAGTAGAAGATCTAAATGTCTATAATTTGTTTTGCAAATAACCTTATATTATACGTATCTACGTGAATATAATATAAATAAAATAAAAATATTTCGCAGCATGTTCACAACGAAACTCGTGTGTTCACATGTACACACAGTACTATGAATTTTTTAGGTACTCACACGAATTATATTATTATATTACACACACACACACACACACTAAATAGAGATAAAAAAATTGAAAACAATTCTAACCATATTTGCTTGGGTCCCATTATTCTTTATTATATTTCTGGTAGGGCCCATGACATTTTTTTATTCAACAATGTTGAATCATAAAATAATACATTGATCACATGTGTGTACATACATACATACATACATACATACATACATGTGTGTGTGTGTATGGGTGGGTTCAATGAAAAACTAATGTGCATCAGGAAACCCCGTGGAGAGGATTGTGCATCACATAAGAATAATTGTGCATCGTGATCACTTGATGTATAGTGCATCACAGGGGAAGAACTGTGTATCACGGTCACTTGATGCATCGTGTGGCCGGTCCGAGTCGGGTCAATACGACGATCCAAATCGGTCTAGTTTTTGACTGGTCATTCAATTGAAGTTAGTCTATCATTTTATGCATCTTCACAAAAATAAACAATAAATTAGTTAGCTGAGAATCGAACCCAAGACCTCTAATTTAATAACATAATGCTTTAACCATTAAACAAATCATTTTGTTATTAGATTTATTGGAATACTTCTTTTAATAATAAACTAACTCTTTAATATATTAATTTGTTAAATATCGAATCCAAGATCTCTAATTCCATAAATCAACATCGAAGTTTATTCACTAAGTTTTTTTACGATGCACTAATTAGTTAATATATTAAAAAGTAAGTTTGTTATTAAAATAAGTGTATCAATAAATTTGATAACGAAAGAGCTAGTAGCTTAATGGATAAAATATTGTTTAATGGAACGAAAGGTTCTGGGTTCGATTTCCAGCTAAGTAATTCAATATATTATTTTTATGGAGAATCATAAAAGCCATACACGGAATTCAATTGAACGGACCGGTTGAACCGCTAGACCGACTCGATCTCGGATTGGCCACGTGATGCATCAAATGATCGTGATGCATTATGTATGTTGGTTTTATGAGGTTTCCTAATGCACGTTTGTTTTCCATTGAACTCACCTCTCTTTCTCTCTCTCTTTAGTCTCTCTCTCTCTCTCTCTCTCTCTCTCTCTCTCTCTATATATATATATATATATATATATATATATATATATATATATATATATGTGTGTGTGTGTGTGTGTGTGTGTGTGTGTGTAGTTGAGTTCTATGAAATCTCATATTAGAGTGGAGTATTGTAGCTCATATTAAATGTACATGTTCATAATGATAAAATGATCTATTTTATGAGAAATGACAATATACGCGTATTCAAAAGTGTATTACGATAGACCATTTCACATCATTTGAAGATTTATATAATAAAAAATTTATTTCATGCAAAAATACAATATTTAAGCAATATGGACATGTTCAAATTTTATGAACTGGTAATGCACTTTTAAACATGTGCATATTGCACTTTCGCATGAAATAAACATTTTATTGTAATGAACTTTTAAATACATGTATATTACAGTTTTGCATGAAATACAATATTTTATCATGATGAGCATTAACATTTAATATGTGACTTCATGACTCTAATCAAGGTTTTCATGAAACTTTAGTGTTTGTACATATATACATATATTCAAGATCAATGGGAAACCAAATTAGATAGGGGAACCAAAAAACAATCAATTTGAACAATATACATGTGCATTAGATGCATTCATATGTGCATAAAACACAATTTACGGATTTACCTTGGTTCTTCGATTCTCGAGTCTAATTAATTTAGTTGTCTAATTAATTTAGTTATACTTTAAACTCACACACACATATAATATCAAATTCTCATCTAGGTTTTTACGTGTTTTTAAAAGAAACAATATTATGTATACCAATACATTGTACGGACAAAAAACTAGTATGAGTATAATAAGCAATTCATATGTCATTTGTCATAATTCCCTTTGATTTTGGTTTATGATATTTATATCTTTATAATTTAATAATAATTATTGATAAATAACTATTTTAGTTAAAGTATATATTAATGTGAATATTAAACATAATAAATAATTCCTTCGAATGGAGAATTTTGTGTTCTAGAAATCCTAACGAAAAGGAAGATTAAAAATAAGAAAGTTGTGTTCTTCAAACATTTTAAAGTGCTTCCAGATCTATTTACGAGAAAAAAAATAAAAAAAATCATCATATTATAGATGACAAAATATGTCATTTCATAAAATAAATTTTTTTAACAATATTATAATAAAAATACGTATATTCAATTCTTTCATTTCATTGCTGATCACTTCCTTTTCTGTCATTTGTATTTAAGAATAGATACAAAAATATTACTTTTTTTCCTTACACACTACAAGATATAAGCCTTTTAGTGACTAAAAATAAGTGTCAGTAAAAGTCCAACTTCAGTCACTAAATCCACTTAGGCCTTTTCCTTCTAAAAATAAATTAGTCACTAAGGACACCATCACTAAAAGTCTTGGTGACACATATTTTTAGTCAGTAAAGGTCATTACCTTTAGTGACTAATGTTTTTAGTAGGTATAGGGTGCTTTATAAATTGTATGAATCTATTCTCTTTTACTTACACTAACTTTTTAGTCAGAAAATGTTGTTTTACATACTGATAGGTTCAGTCTGTATAGGTTAAAATGGGCTTTTAGTGACTAAAATTTTCAGTCATTAAAGACTTAAATTAATTAATATTATATTTTATTTAATTATATTATATACTAAAAGCAATTAAAAATCACATAACCCATACAAAAAAGGTAATTTGATTACTTAAACCATAATGATTTAATTGAAAATAACATAACAGTTCAATATTTGTAGTACATTATTTCGAAACTTATAACTATAAAACTAGATAGTAACTAATAAAAAACGTCAAGGCATTCTTGATGTTAAAAACCTTGTAATTTTCTTGAAAAACTTCAGATTATCATCAACCTGAAACAAGAAAAACTTTGTTAAATAAAAGCATAAAAAGTCATAATCGCATTAAATTCCAAACAAAATCATCTACAGGTGTTAAGCCAAATCATTGGTCCAGAAACACTATCTAATGAAGACTCAATCATTTTCCTGTTAACAATTATGAATTTGTACTAACCTATGGTGAAGGACAACCACATACATAGAGCAAATCATAATGAACCGAATACCCTAGTATCATACATGACTCGCCATGATCAAATAACAATGAACCAAGACACGATAAATGGAAACGAACAAGTAATAAGTTGTTTCATCCACAATATTAAAATGCAGCAACACCCGAAATGAAATACAAAGAAACGAACAAGTATAAATCAATAAATATAACCTCACACAACATGATGTGTTGCTTCTGGTACTCGGTATTTGCAATAGCAGCACCTATAGAAATACCAGTAAATCGCATCCGAAAATCATGATGGAGACAAGGGTATCGTGGAAATTGATGAAGAGGAGTTAATTTGGGATGCCTCAATATCGTGGAATAAATGGATCGCGGTGAAATTCGTCAATAGCAATAAGAAACGGTAAGAGTATTCATGTCTCTTATATATATAACAAAACCCACTCTACTAAATAGTTTAGCATTCAATAATGCCATCAAGTTGTCGATTTATAAGTTTTTTTTTTTTTTTTTTTTGAATATAAGGTACAAGCTTCATATATATAAACAATGTGCAATAAAGCAACAATGCATAGAGGTCCCTGTGTCACTCCACAAGACTGCCACCACCTCATTTACCAATATAATTCATATCTATCTAGAACACAAATTCAAATATAATATAAAGGAAAATTATGACAATCGAGCTGTCAATCTGCACATTTGGTATTTAATGATTTCATTGTGACTTAATTGCTTGAGAAGCTTTACTTATACACATTGTCAGCATGTGCATTTTGTCACATATTGTACACAAGAATTTCACATTTCATTTATGTCATAATTGAATAAAGAATTCAGAAAAGAAAATCTAAAGAAAAATAAATAAGGAAAAATAACCTAGGCATTGTTCATAATCATGAAATTGCAGGGGAAGCTTTAACATTACTAAAATAGATTATGATCTATTTGAAGGATTTGTTGTCAAGGATTTCAATTCCTTGACAACATCTAATTCATTTAGAAACATTCCAACGAACAAAATGCTAACGAATTAGCATTTAAATTTGAATCCTTAAATTTCATTCTGTGAGTCAAATGCACCATCACGATGTGTTTGGTTCATGGCATGAAATTCAAATGTTGGAATTTAGGTTCCAATTGTTAGTGTCTTTTGTGCAGTGGAGTAGGCCATGATGTTTAATGTCAGCTAGACGTATGGATTGTGAAGTATTTGTAATCACAATTCTATTGCATATATCTAGGAATGACGATTTCCTTTATCCATAGATTTTGAAGGAATTTAAATAAATTTTAGTTACTTCTCTTTGTAATTCAAAGTTCCAAACACACTATAACAAAATTCCAATCCTTTCACATTCATTTTGCAAGCCAAACAAGCCCCTAATTTATAAAGCAAAAGAAAATCTAAATTAAAAATGCAACGTCATTTAAACAAGATAATTAAACTAAAATATGGGAAGATGTGCCATGTTGTCTATTTGGCTTTAATAACAAAGAATTTAAAAGCATTAAATACCCTCAAAGAACGAGGCAAGTTAAAATGCAGCATAGCCCCAGTTAGTTATGAGGCAAGAACGCATGATAAACACGCAAGGTTGCACCATTAACTTTTAAGAAAGGCTTTATATAAAGCTTTTAAAGAGAGAGGGTGTACCATTTTTGAAATCAAATGCATTCCTGGTAGCATATGTATCTTTCACCTTTTGGCTAGTCCAATTAATAAGCACTTTGTAATACAAATTAACCTACAATGTCAAACCTGAAAGGAAAATACAAATGATGATAGATTTTGTCTCTGTTTTCTTGGAATCAAATAGTTGACCTATATACCCTTTTACCTAAATCTTTTCTGGATGATTGACAAAGTTACATGTATACCCTGCAGAGACGTAGATAGGAACCTTAAGATTCATCCGCTCCCAGTAATGATCCAACAATATACAAAGTTCCTGTAGAACAATTCGTAAACTTGTTACAAACATAAGGATGACCGATGACTAATAAAACACAAAAATTTAGACAAACTAAATGCATTTGATGACCAACGATAACCAACAGACAAATCTAAGGATTTCCTTCCAAAAACCAAAAACATGTCGCTAACTCTTAGAATTGGATAACAAAAAGTGGAACTGAAACTTTTCAGGAGAGCAAGAGGTTATTAATAAACAAGAATGAAGTTTTAAGGCACTTCATTCCAAATGTGTGCATTATGCAGATAAGTTGAATCAAAACCTGAGCCCTTCCAAGAGCAAATGTAGGAATGAGCACCTTTCCTCCATTGGCAACACATTTATGAACCTACAAGCATTTTTCTGGAAGTAAGAAAAAAACAACTAATACCAAGGAGAAATACAATGAAAAATTTGAGACAAAATGAAAAGCAAGTGTCACAATATTATGCAATTACATGTTGCTAATTGCTAATGAATAAATGATACACACATACACATACACATGAATTAAAATACCTTGTCTCTTTGCCTCCTATCATATTAATAAAACCAAAATTTCTAACCTATAGAGAAATAATAATCTAAAATCTTGGTGGAGTAACTTAGATGCATTTATGCAATCAAATAGCCATGGCATGGTCATGTCATTTCAAAAGCTTCACGAACAAGACATTAGTTAAGATACTATTACAAAAAAAATTGAGAACTAATTATCCATAGAAGCATCATCCATCAGTATCACCTAACACATCCTTAAACAAGTGTATGTGGCTGTGTTGTTTTAGTTACAGACTTACAGTATTGCCTGTAATGTAACTCGCCCACATAAATAGTAGAAGTGTTAAAAGCATAATCAAGTCTAAAGATTATCTCACGAATCAATTTTCACATCTAAACTGATATAGTTGTTCATTGAGGCATTTTACCAAACACTTAGTAAGCATATTAAACTCATGTCATCAGCCATTCAAGCTAATGACAAGCTAAATAAGCCTAAGCTAGAGATAGTAGAAGACGATGTACAAGTTATTGGGGGCCTATTTCACCCAATTTGGGACAGGCCTCGTTCACAGCTCCATTTCATGTAAATCTGATTCATGCCCCAAACTACGATACATTATAATGGCAAATCAACAAACATCAAAGAATATAACATATACATGTATTGGTTAATTGTTGCAAACATATATAGCTTCAAATCTGAGATGAGAGATACGACAGAGAGAGAGAGGGAGAAACAAAGGCAAACCTAGCGGAGATGAGTGTTTTGTCGGAGATGGGCGGAGGCGGGGGCGTAGTGCAACCGAGCAAGGGCGGAGGCGAAGTGAACAAAGCAGCATGGCGGAGGCTTGCGATTGGCGGAGTGAAGCTGAGCCGGAGTAGACAAGGAGACGTGAGCCATCTGGGCTTTATTTTTTTGTATCTGATGTATATAATTATTTTTTTTTATACTCAGCTACTTTAAAGTTTAGTCACAATAGAGTTTTTATGGACTTTTAGTGACTAAACCGACTTTAGTCTGTAAAAATTTCAGTCACTAAATGACATATTTGTTGTAGTGACATTTCCATTTTTATCTTCTCTTCGGGGCAACTTTAAAACCTAATAAATTTGGAAAAAAAATTTTTCTCATATTTTCGGCCATAGTTACATTTCACCAAATCACACGTCATTATGATCATTATGATCCTGATGAAAAAATTAATTTAAAAATACGAAAAAAAAAATTTAATATCGTTATGTTGTATATAGTTTTGAATTCAGAAACTGTTTAATTAAAGTTACAAGCAAATAAACAATAAAATATTTGTAATCATATTACGAAACAAACAATCTTAAGATCACCTCTTAATTTCAGATTTCAGATCTTAAAACCACCTGTTAATTAACAGATGTGGTTTTCAGACTTCATATATTTAACCTCTTAAAAACAAATAGTTTGTTTAAAGTTACAAGCAATAAACCATAAAATATTTGTAATCATTGTGCTTAGTTTAATTTTTTTTTAAAAGCCATTAGACTTTAAAAACGAAGAATCTATCGTAGAATAATTAACATAAAACACTCATTTTATGTCAATGCAAGTTTTCACGATTCTCCTAGAAATGTTTACGATATATTCTTTGTCGATCTATAGATGAAAATTCTTCAATTCATTCTATTTTATATATATTGTGTACACATGCATGTTTCCAAGAGTTGATATAAAGTGTATATATTCTCATGCTCCTTGCCTGCCAAAGTTTCATGAAAATGCTTCAATTGTTGCATGGTAATTAATTAATTACTTAATTAGGCAATAATATTTAGAAAACATAAGTTAATATATAAAGTAATTAATGAAAAACTTTAGAACCCAAATCATATTCTTGATTGAGTTGATTCATAAATGGAATGGTTTGAAATTAATATGCATTTAATTATGGATTACTTTTGACTATATATTTATAAAATGATATCATAAAAGGCCTCCATTAACAAAAGTAGCAAAGCATACAAGCTCTCAAATACCAAATTCATTTTTCCACTTAATTTGGAGTTGACCATACTATTTATGTCCTCCTCCAGCTTTTATATAAATTACTTTGTATAATATTTAATAAAAGAAAATAGGGTAAATATCATCGTATATATAACAATTAATCAACTTGCGTTCTTTCTACTTTGAAAGATAAATTACTAATAATACTATTTACAAAGACTTTCACTGTTTAATGAACAGTAAGCTAGCTGCGAGACAGCTCAAACAGTCAGAGGTAACTATCTGACTTATTTTTATTACTTTATATATATTATATAACATTTTGGTTTTTCTGTGATAACTTTTGAACTACTAGAAAAACCGCAAATTGCAACGACCATTTTTCGTTGCTAACTGCCTTAAAATCGTTGCTAATCCGTGTTTGCAACGAAATTAGCAACGAAATAAAGTCGAAGCTGAAACGCCCGATGCTAAATAAATTTAGCAACGCAATTTTGTAATTCGTTGCTAAAATAGCAACGAAATTTGTATTTGGTCGTAAGAATTGAAAGAAGTTGCTTTCGTTGCTAATTTATGCATTTAACAACGACCCGTTATTCCTTGCTAAGCTTGAATGCGGAATAGTTCAAGCTGAGATGACAGATACAACAGTATGCTTACTAGTCTAAGACAGACTCAAACTAGTATACAATGAATACATTCACTAAGAAGCACTCACTGTGTTTACAAGACTTAAAGGAACGGCTTATGTAAAACAACTTATACACACAGATGCTGGTTTACACAGAAGGTTTGCATGCATGAAAATCATACTTGCACGTTCACTCTTGGGTTTCAGCACTTAGCTTTCTTCACACTTCTTTCTGACCTTAGAAGCTTCCTTTTATACTCACTTAGAGGATCTAAGAGAAACATCTTCATTGGACGGAATGAAAAAGGAGAAGTCTTGTTGAAAAGACAACATAACCTTTTCTGCACTTTTCTGAAAAGCAGACTTGTCTTCACATGTGCAAAACTTTTGTCTTTTTACTTTGTCTACTGTTGCATTGCCTTTAACTAATTTAGGAATGTCAACTTTGCGTCTTTCTTCCTTGTAAAGGCCTATTTTGATATAAGAAAAAGGTCTGTCACCCTTTTTCAAATAACCTTTTGTCTTCATGTTACAGAACAGCGTGGGCAGGCTGAGCAGTTCTGTTTTCCACTTTGTCTTCAACTTTGTAAACTGATCTTGTAGTCAAAAACAATACATGATGACTTGGAAACAAATTCCATAAAGTGTTTAGCCTGTTCACAAAGAACAGGTTCTGTTCACAAAAAACAGAACACTTTAAAATTGCCCAAGCTGCTCAACAGTGTAGAGCAGCGTAGACAGTTTATGTCCAGCCTGTTCAGCAGACAGAGCAGCTTGGACAAACTGTCTAAGTTGCAACACATGCAACATATAGAACAGCTTTAGACTGATATTGCAAATCATTTTCAGGTTTCAATAAGGCATATAACAGGCCTTAAATTCAACCTTCAAATGCATCAACAGGTTTGATTATTAAATCTCCCCCTCAGATGTAGAACAGGTTTGACTGAGGCCTTTTTGTGCCTAACAATCTCCCCCTATTTGCAATAACCAGTCCAAGCTGGTCTTATCAAAAATCACTATATATTTTACAGTACATTTGCTGAAATAAAATTACAACATTACAGTAAAGTAAAAGATCAGTTTATATATACACTGATTCTTGACTACACTAGAACAACACATGTTCTTACAAGAGTACAACTAATGTACTAATGTATTTTACAACTAATGTAAAGGCAAAAATTACAACTTATGTAATAATGTACAACTAATGTACAGGATGTACAACTAATGTACAAGATGTTTGGACTGTTTGAGTTGGGAGCAGATAATGGCAAGCCTGTCCAACTGATGGACAGCTTCCATTCTTCACCTACCCAGATGGTAGATGGACTTCATATCAATGGAGAAGGATCCTGAACCATCCTTTCCAGTTCTTCCCTTGTATCCTCAAGTTCCTCAATTTCACTTCTGATAATCATGAACTTGGGATCATTGAGCTCTCCTCTTTCATAGAAGCCTCTGAGCTGATCCCAGATGGCTGCTCTCCATTTGCTAGACTGCCTGAAAAAAACTGCAAGTCTGAAGGCGGCAAGTTGTCTCAGATCAACTTTGTACAGCTCTGAGGCTCTTTGGAAGCACTTCTTCTGAGTTAGGGGATCTACAAAAAATGCCCCCAGCTCAGGTTCTTCTATAATCTTGCCATCCTCAAACTCTATTCCTTTAGGCAGACTATGATCAACTCCTTTTATTTCAATGGCATAGTCGCCCTGTTCAATCAGCGTAAGGAGTAGCTCCATTTCTGTATCCTTCTTTGTCCTTCTGGCCTTTATTTTTGGGTATGTCACAGAGACACCCTCTTTTACTTCTTTTGGAATCAGGCCCAGCTCACTTACTCTCTCCATCAGCTTCTTGATGTATGCCCTGATAGTCTTAGCCGTTTCTGACTTAGACTAGCTCAGGGCAACTGCCAGTTCCACCCATTCCCTGTATCCCATCTGTGCAACATCAGTGTGATCGTAGGATTCCATTTCAGGGCCTGTTGCACCCATCCTGGTGATCTGAAGCTTCCACTGTGTGCCTTTTCTTGAAATGGGAATAGCTTTGACAATCGCTTCCTTGGCAAGCCTTCTAGTAGCAACATCATGAAATTTCTTTCTAGCCAAGTTGTCAAAGTGGAATTTGGCTCTGGCAGAGGGTACTTGAGTCTTGGTCACAGAGACCTGAGCACCCTGTGCTTTTTCTCCCTCCTTTTCTCCTGCTGATACCTTAGCAGCTTCCATTAATTTCTTTTGCACCTCCAAGGTAGACATTTTAATTTCTTTGCTTCTTGGAGTGCAAAAGATTTAGCAGCTTTAGCAGATTCTTCTTCTTTTCTCAATTCCTCCAGAGCTTGAAGCTGTTCTTCTCTAAACTCAAAGTACTTGTGCATAGGAAGACCCATCTCTTTAGCCCTGGCTTTGTGAAACTTAAGATCAGCTGCTTTCTGCTGTTGTTGATCAATGGCTGCTTTTTCTTTTCCTTAGCTGCTGCTGTAGTGACAGCAGCCTCAGGAATTTCTTCTTCTTCTTCTTCTTCTTCAGTTAGAATTAAGTGCCTCCTTTTACTGCTAGGCCTGTCCTCAGGAATGACTTCCTCCCCCTTAGACTGAGCAGGGTTTGGAGAGACAGCCTGAGTAGGCATAGCAGCTTGAGAGGCACCTTCAGCTGTACCTGTAGATGTCCCTGCTGGTTGACCAGTGGGAGTTGTAGGTACTGCTTTCTCCTTAGGAGAAGAGGTTTTCTTCCCCTTAGACTTAGTCTTTGAGGCAGATGACTTCTCCCCCTTTGAAGGAGATGGAACAGCACCTTCAACACCTGGTCTGCCTGAAGACACAAAGTCAGCAGGCTTACCAGCAGTTTTGGCAGCAGGTTTGGGGCCAACCAGGCTTGTCACTAAGAAAGTCAGGTTGTCCTTAACCTCTGCAAGCTGGGAAAGACAGGCCTGAAGAGAAGAGGCTTGGGAATCAGCAAGAGTGGTCAGCTTAACAATGTTTTCTCTATCAGAAGCTGTGAACAACAGGCTTTGAAGCTGTGCAAGATGGACTTCAAGAGTATCTTGCACATCAGCAAGGTCTGAGGACACAGTATTTGATAGAGAGCCAATAAGAGTGTTCAGGCTGGCCAATGTGTTAGGAAGGGTAGTGTGGCAAGAAGTGAGGAGAGATGACAGCTGTTGTGAAATGGCTGCCATAGAGGACACAGAGTCCTGTTGTAAGGAGAGGATAGAAGAGAGAGAGTTGGATACAGTTTGCAGCTGTGGAGTGAGTGCAATCAGCTGTGGAGAGTTGTCAGTTTGGGGAGTGACTGGGAAGGATTCTTTGAACATATCAAAGAAGCCTTTGAGCTGCTCAGACACAGAGTCTGAGATGATGGATGGTAGGGAGTGCATGGTGTGTTCCAAAGAACCAACTTTGTTGGTCAGCAAAGAAAGCTGATCCTTCAAAGGCAGGTCTTTGGGAAATGGTGGTGTATGGGTGGATTGTTTGGAGTGGGTAGATGGAGAAGATGATGATGAGGCTGGTGTTTGAGGATGTGATGGAGAGGGAAGAGGGACTTGGGACAGAAGCTCCATAGCCTGGGCAAAAGTAAGATGGCCCAGGTTGGAGGGATCAAGAGGTCCTTCAGCAACGGCTGTAGCTGCATCACCAGGAGAAGGGGATGATGTTTGGGGCCTTTCAGATGCTGCTTGTGTTGCAACACCCTCATGAAGACCAGTGGTGGTTCCCTCTGCAGTGCCTTGGTCTAAAGGCACCTCATCATTGGGAGATGGAATATGCATTTCAACATCAGCAGTGGTGAAACCTGCTGATGGAATTTGCATGAAGGGAGCAGCCTCACCAGAGGGATGGTATGATCCCTGAGGTTCATCAGCTTGGGTTGTTGGTCCCTCAGCAGCTGTTTGGTGTAGAACAGCTGGATCATGGGGAGCAGAAGTTTGAGGCTGAGCAGCTGATTGGTCTATATTAGCAGCGTGGGCACCTCGTGCAGACTCAGGGTGTGAGGAGATATGAGTGGGGGACAGTGTGGACACAGTATGGAGTGGAGAGGACTCTTGTCTTTCAATATCCTCAGCCTGTTGGGAGGCTGGGATAGT